>JAPKLW010000995.1:178433-200515 GCA_026898455.1 Plectranthus barbatus | reverse complement strand
GGTTATTGGAATTCTCACCACTTATATGAATATCTTTATTAGAATAATATATTATTTATTTGGATGGCTATATTGGAATTTGGTTTATTTTCTTCAATAAATTTATGTACCTACAATTATTTTGATTTTGTAAATTATCTTACTCCAAATATATTAAATATAAAAATGTCTGGGTGGGATGCTATGAGAATGGTTTTGTATTGAAATGATTACATCAAAACCTTACTTGCATTTAATATTTTGAATTTATGAAGTCTATTTTTAGTACATTATTATTTAGTATTACTTTTGTGTTGCTTCTTTGAATTTTTAACATTTATGTAGCTTTTTATTTCTTAGAATAATTGGTCCCGTTTTCTATATTTTCTATTTTAAGTACTAAAATTATTTTCCGTTGATGTAGCTTCTTTAAACGACAGAACCTAATGTTTTAGAAAATTCATTTTTTTTAAGAGTAGCGGTTATGTACATATAAATATTTATAGATTTTAAATAATTAGAATGGATTTATTCATGGCTAACCATCACTTTATTAGATGGGCTTTAGTGTAAGTTAAATGAATTTGTTGGGTTGGTCTATCTCTTTTATTTATTTTCTAATACATAGGCCCATAAATTTGTAGTGTTTAATCGCTTTGTTTAAATTTTATACTATACTGTGCTGAATAAATATTTTAAATTATAAAAAATATTGAATTTATTTAAATTACTTTATTTAATAACCCATGTTCAATTTATAACTTATTATAAATTTGTTAAATGAAAGTACTTGACTGATTTCGGATGGAATTATATTGAATAAACATTAATAGTCCAAAAAACTAAACATTTAGATAGTACAAAAATATTAAGACAAAAGTTCCATCCATATTACAAACTTGATAAATTTCTGGACCAATCTACTTCTCCATCTTAATCAAAGTCTTTGTTTTCTTTCTTGGCATTGTTGCTGAGAATTCATCTGCTAGTGTTCTTTTCAGTTCTCCATCATCATCACTCATAACTTCAATATTGAACTTGGCTGAAATTGGAGTCTCTATTGCTGTTGTCTCATCAATATCTTCCATTTTTGTGACTGAATATGTTTCCTGCAGTTATAATGAAATAAATTAAGTATCAATTGAAAATATATAAGTCTTTAAATAAAAACTATTAGTTTACCTCAATATCACTTTCTTTACGATTATAAGAATTAATGTACGTCAGATCATTAGTCACTTGCATCACCGAGTAAGAGCCACTGTAGTCGTTTTCCCCTTTTGGCTTGATTGGAATTTTAAACATGAATTTCTTGCCCATAATTGCATTGAATATATCATTTGGTAGCTCATGAAAACTCTCTTCATTCTCAATAAAATCTGCAACTGTCTTTCCTATGATTTGAATGCATTCTCTTTCCCACAAAATCAGAGTAGTTCCACCAGTTTCGTCCAATATATCAACAACCAATCTATACCTATAATAATATAACCACATAATATATTTAAAATATTTAAAATAAGCATATAAATAATAAATTCCTGTAAGATTAAGATTGTTGTACCTCATATTACCACATTTATCTGTTCTTTTGCATTTCTTACAGTAGAAGCCTTCATTTTCCTTTGACAATTTCTTATTGCATAACTTGCATGAAATATAAAACCAACCATCCTCCATGTCAACATTCACTACTTTGCCAACAACCCAATAAGTTCCAATCTGAAATTTAAAAATATATCTTTATATATTAGTAATTGTAAACTTGGTATTCTGAATGTATTAATACAATAAAGAAATCAAACCTCATTAGTAAAGAACAATTCTTCAATTGTTTTCAACTTGATATCATCAGCCCCATTGTCTGTTATGCATGAGTTTGATTTATCTAATGAACTACCAATTATGGTAGTGCTCAAATCAGTTGTTATGACTATCCTGCAATTTATTATATTATTAATAACTGATGCAATATATAATATTGATAATTTTTTGACATATTTTAGTATAATACCTTGATTTAAAATCAGAAACTTCCACTATATCAGCATTTATTGTAACTTTCGTCACAAAATAAGTGCTTTGAATTTTCATTCTACCTGTCCATTTGTTATTTTCTATATCCTGTTAGTAAATAGTAAATATCATTAAATTTCAATAATGAAATATCTAAATACCTTGGTACATATTTGGCTTTCCAAGTTGAACAATGACTATGTTTGAAGCTTGTCCATTTTCTTTTAGAGATTTTAAGAATTCATCCACATACCCATCCCACAATGTGCAAGTAATCCTTCTTCCTCTGAAAAATCAAAAGAAGTTCAAATATTATTGTATCAGTATATTATATATTTTTTTTGAAAATAGATGTATTTCTTACTCAGTATCTTGTAGATTAAGATCCATTAACTTCTTCTTCACTCCATTGCTAGTGCTGATTGTTTGAGCAATTGGTTTGTTCAGCAACAGTCCAATAACATCTGTAATACAATAAAGTTGTTAAAATGCATTATAAATACTTCAATTGTAATTGACAGGGATAAACTTCTTACCAAATAATTGCCCATCTCTCATAACCTCTAAATTCTGAATCTCTTCATATGGTTTAAATAAATACATCTGCTTTGGAAATTCCTCCTCTATCATTTTTTTCACCACAGTTTCAAAATTAAATTTAATTTTGTACTCATGTGTGTTGTTTTTGTATCTTCCTTCGTTATAGCTGACGGTGAATTTTTTGATGCCGTAAACTACTCCTTCCCTTAATGTTGATTGCCATTTCTTCACGAATACTTGAGGTATTGTGAGAGAAATCCTTTCATACTGGTTTAAAAATGAAAAGAAAATATGTTTTAGTTAATAGTTATGATACTTATTTACATATGTAAGAAGTTTAATTTGTAAGTACCTTTGCATCATGAGCTATGGCTTCAACACTAATTATTTCTTTTTTGCCTTTTGGAGATGTAACCTCGTACATTCGAACAATTCGTAATTTTATAGCTAAGTTGAACTTCATCTTTGTTGGATGCAACTCTTCGATGGAGCACCACATTGATGATGATGGCTGCTTCTTCTCCATTTCTTTCAATTGCAAACCCATCTGCAAACAGAGAAAACGTTAATTTTGGAATTTTGAATATAATATCAATATATAATTATTTTTGAGAAAAAATGAGTTTTGCTCTGTGGGAAATAATATTTTTACCGAGTAAGAAATTGTAGAGGAAATGGTTGTGTAAAATGGTAGGGTTAGTTTTAGATTTTATAAACTCAGTACTATGAAGAGTGGAAAATTTTTGGGGGGAACTACAGAATTTTTCTTCTAAAATTTCAAATTTCAAAATTTTGAAAATTTTACTATGTCTGACTACAATATCAGGCGCCGAAAGTCACATTAATTTGGTGTTTGATTTTGTTTCATCATAGATTTCTGTGTCTGCAATATTACTGAATATTACTGACACACGACAACTTTTTTACTCAAATTGAAAATAACTTGAAATGAAATAAAATAAAATAAATTAATATGAAATGAAAATTGCAAAGTAATGGTGGACTTTCATGTTGGCGGGATTTATTTTTTACTGCTACAGTATTTACACGGCTTTCATTTAGTATATTAGATAGATGAGCGGGAATAGTTATATAAGTAATTTTTTAGAACAGTTTCATCAATTTCTTATAACAAATTTAAACATTGAATTAATTTAGTTATTAATTATTGAATAATATAATTTGATAATTATAGCTATAATTATCGATTTCGATATATTGAAGATTTATATACTTTAGTCACCGTGATTTGTATATATATTATTATAGCCATGATATAAATTTGTATAATAATATATAAAATACTCAAATAATTATATATATATATATATTAAAAGAGAGTACTTTAAAAAAACTACTCCCTCCAAAAAAAAATTCATTACTTTATGTGATAGCATAAATTTACTAATATATTAAAATAGAATAGTTTATAGGAGAATTGTCGATCCAGGACCCAAAAGATAGTTAAATTGTCAATCCAGGACCCGAAAGATGATTTGTCAATCCAAGACCCGAAAGATCAAACAATTCTCAATCCAGGACCTGATATTGAGGTCCTGGATTGAGAATTGTATGATCTTTCGGGTCCTGGATTGAGAATTTTTGTGATCTTTCAGGTCCTGAATTGACAATTAATCTTTCGGGTCCTGAATTGACAATTAAACTATCTTTCGGGTTCTAAATTGATAAAACTCCTTAGTTATATAAAAACGAGCAGGAACAGTTATATAAGTAATTATTTTTAGAACAATTTCATCCATTTTTTATAACAAATATAAACATTTAATTAATTTAGTTTTTAATTGTTGAATAATATAATTTAATAATTATGTTAATAATTATGGCTATAATTTGATTTCGATACATTGAAGAATGAAGATATACGATAGAGTCACCGAGATTTGTATATATTTATTATAGCCATGATATAAATTTGCATAATAATATATAGAGTTGGTCTCTTGAGAGACGGTCTCACTATTTTTTTTATTGTGAAACGGACCTTAATACATCATTTCATTTTTAAGAATGACATTATTTGCAACAAAGAAATACATCATTTGCAATAAAGAAATACATCATTTCATTAAACTCATATCACAATAAAAATTATGAAACATCATTTGAAATAAAAAAATACATCATTTCATTAAATTCGTCTCACAATAAAAATGATGAGACCGTCTCATCTGAAACTTTGCCTAATATATAAAATACTTAGATAATTATTATAGCCTTGGGCCCTTAAGCCTTTGGCTTGGTTTGACCCGCTCGTGCCTTATCTTTTTGAGCAAGTGAAATTAGCATATGGGCTTGACAAGTGGGTTGTCGACATGTCTGATTCAATCAACATGGTGCACACGGAGTATGTGATGTGGCTGACGAGTCAACGTACGTTTTTAAATGCTTATCGAACGGTTTCCATGTTTAGCACGTGGTCAATACACACATGTGTGCCTCCGTGATTGGCGCATCAGTTACGAGTGTGCCTCGCGCCTGTAATAACTCGAGCTTTGATGGTTGCGACATGCTCCCCCTCAGTGGAATATGTCTATAAATAAGCACGCATAGGAGCTGTCTCCGGTACCCGGTTACCTAGACACGAGACAAGCTCACACAACTAGATATTGCATCTTTATCCTCATATTGCTGCAATTTTTTCCTTGCTTTTAAGCAACTCAGTTTCACGTCCGTTCAGTTCGCCGGAGCTTTTGCAATTGCGGTGTTGCCTCGTAAAAGACGAAGCAAGTCATTTTACCTTTGGGGACGATCACCTATTGACGAGCACTACATAGGAGAATTCGTCTTGCGGGAAAAGCAATTCCTCGACTCGACTGTTTCTATTTCTTTTTTATTTTTATTTATTTACGTACTAGCAGTATGTGCAATTCTATTTATAAAAACTTGCATTACCAAACATATTTTATTGAAGTGTTTTAAGTCTTGAACAATAAATTATCCAACACTCGATGACCTGACTCTATAATATGGCCAAATGGAAAATTGGCATAGCCAAAATGAGAAGGTGTAGTAGAAGTGTAGAACCACAAATGAATCTTTTTTTTCTTTTTTTTTATGGAAGCGAGAATCATTTGTTCAACACATGCTAATAAACCTCCAAAATTAAACTTAACAAAAGAAAGAAGAATATTTCCTAAAGATTAAAGTTCAGAAAGAAGTTTTGGTGTATGTTGTGCCCAAAATAGTTAGACCCATTATGATTCTATTTACACGATAAATGAAGTTCAACAAGCTAATTCCAAGATCAATGATCCGATTCGGCCATGAATATCCTCATTTAGCTACTCATAGACAAAAATCGAGTCGAATCATCTTGATTTCAATACAATCGCACCACATCAACTCGAAATTATATTGAAGCACTTCAACAATCAAGTACACGTCTCTATTGAGACTTGACATCGCTAACTCAAGGGATACAACTATTTAAATCGATATTTCAACTCAAGAGTCGCGATCCTTCGAATCAATATAGTTAACTGAAATGTTGAAACTATTCGCCAAAAGCCTTTAAATAGATGGCATTTATCACCAATTAACACACATTAAATTCTAAAAAGAAAGTAAGCATTTATCATCAAAACAGTACAACATTTATATCTTCAAAAAGTAATATCTCCGTCCCGCATTATTTAAAAGCTCGTATTTTGTCTCGCTTATCGCATTATTTTCTTCGTTGTTTCAAGCATTTGCATTAGATTAGGTTTAATAATTGAGCATGAGAGTATTTTAGAGGGTATTATGCTTGTAGTGCATGGTTTTGCACGTAAAAAGGTAAAAAAGAGTGAAAGTTGATCAAAAAATAAAAAATATGCAGAAAAGCTCTCTATTTAGGTAGACGTGTGGGATTTCAATTGACATGGAGGTCGAGATGGAAGCTTGTGTCTGGCGATGTGGAGGTCGACATGAGAGGCACATGTCGATCGACATGTCCATTTCGATTGATATATGGAGTGGCCTGGAAGGAAAGTGCGATTTTATTAGGCAAATACGGAATTTTCAAGGAAAATACTAAATACAACTTTTTCCCACAGTTCAAGACCTCGACATTTAATCCCACCGCTATATATACCCATGTATTAAGTTTAGAGAAGGGAGTTCCATTATTATTCACTTCAGAATTTAGTTTTATTTTAGTTTTTTTGTCTTTTATCTTTATTGTTGTGGAGATTGAAGAGCTGAAACAAGCTTTACTTTTTTGTTTATTTTCAAGTAAGTTTATCAATACAATTTAATATTCTTATTTTAAATTGTGTTTTTAGCATGTCTAGCTAGAAATCCTAGCAAATTCTAGAGTTTTTCTCCATCTAATTGCGTGTTGTAATTCAATTACTTCAAACCCTAATTTAATCAGTTTAAGTTCTCTGATTTTGATTCTAAAGTTTAATTCACTTAAAGGATCGAGATATAAAAATTAGATTAGAGTATTTTCACATAACATTCTGGAAGCTCCTTTGACATTTGGAATTGGTGAAACTCAAGCAATAAATTTGTGGCAATTTATTTAATAGTTTACCCATTAGATCAGAAAGAATTATACTAACCCATTTTGCACAAGTCCATTTGTGAGGTGGCTATTGTTTTCAAGTTACAAGAAACAAAAGATAAAGAACATAAAACATGTTCTCATATAAATACGCAGATTTTAATTCATAAGCACAAACCATCAATACCAACCAAACAAAATCACAAGATAGGCATCAATGAAATAGATCAAAAGCTGGGATATATTAGATACCTATACTAGTAATGGAGGTTTTGGTGTAAAGTGAATAGAACCTAATGATGAAGATTTTGAAAAAGAAACAACTATCACAATCCCATCTGGATTCCCTATCATCAATATTTAGATGAAACTTAACAGATTGTTTTTTTAACAGTAAGTATGATTTGAGACTGCAAACAAAACATAAGAAAATATATGCAGGTGCACATTGTCGGATAAATATATGCAGGAGCACATTGGAATTATCTCATATCGACCATAAAACTGGGAATATAACACTATATAATAGTGAAGCTCCCCTTTCCTTACAAGCCGATTTTGTAGGGAGAAATGAGAAACTTTACAATGTATCCACCCACAAGCCTTGTAGCAGTCCACTCAAAATAAAATAAAGTCTCCAGCTGCTCTAGGTACTCGTTAGTACGATAGACAATCATAAATAAGTTCTCCTTAAGGAGATAGAATGATTGATATACAAAACTTCACAACTGCAGTCTTTGATGGCTAGAATAAATAATGAACTAATTTTAAGATCAAGTTAACAAGATTTAAGTTAAAAGTGAATAAATTTTTTAAAAATTGAAGATAAAATGAAATGAAATATTTTGAGGTATTTTTAAAATGCATAATTTTAATGTTAAAATGTAGTATTCTCACATTATCACGTTAAGACAATTCTCACATGATTAAGCCCCTATATATACAGAGAGAAAGTTGTGATCATGTGCTAAAATTAAAATTTGTGTTAAATAGGAATGAATCTTAGCCATTTGATTAAATACCATCAATGGTTGAGATTAAAGCATCAAAAATTGAAAATTTAAGCATAATTTTTGTTTGTATTTAATTGCTTTATAAATCATGCGCAATTAAGCATGAAATCTTCAAAAAAGTTTTAATCTCAACCATTGGATTGATAGCATCAATGATTGAGATGAAAGCATCAAAGATTGAAAAAATTAAGCATAATTTTGTTTGTGATTTTATGCTTTATAAAATCATGCACAATCTATATATACTAAAAAGCAAAACCCCCACCTAAAAATTTTCCCCCCAAAAAATCTTACTATATATAATAAAATAATATATTAGGTAAGTAGTATTAATTATAGTATGTAAGGCAAAACCCCACCTAAAATAATTTAATCATTTCTATTATTTTCCAGGGTATATATAAATATATGAAGATGCATTATTAGTATGTTCTATATTTTCAACCACGAATTAATAATATTTCTCCTTCTTTTGTACATAAAATAATTAATTCAATTACTAATATGTGATCCGAAAATCCACAATAAAAATTTTAATAATCTATATTAAATTTAATTTCTAATCCATTAAATTGTAATTTGTATATTTTAAAGCAAATCAAAAATCAATGTAAAACGTAATGAATAATTATAAGAATCATAATGGTAAAATTATTCATGTTAGATTTATTATATTAGGTATTTAGAATAATTTAATAATTAAAATATATAATAAAAATCAATTTTGAATATAAATAACTAATTAAAAATAAAACCTCTATATAAAAAGAAATATTCCGCTCAGCTAAATATTTTAAAAATAATCATATACATATGATATGAGAGAATTTAAGTTACAATTCAAAAAAAAAAAGTTACAATCTATCTATATCTATATTAATATAAAAGCAAGATTCTCAAAAGTATTTTTTTTTTCGCTCAAGAAAATCTTCCAAAAATAATAATTCAAATATAATGGGAATATTTTAATTTAATCATGAAATTTATTTAAATAAATATTAGTTAAAAATATATAAAGTAATTATGAATTTCACATTAATTATGCTATCACGTCAATTATGAGAATTATGATATCACATTAATAAAATCAATCATTTACATAAATAAAACGTAATTAGTGCATGGTTGCAAATCAGAATTAATATCTTTCTAATATAAATATCCTTTTAATTGATGTTAATCATCCTATAAATTCAGTGATTTGTGTAAAATTTTAGTGGTCTCCTACTTTTCGCTAATGTTTTTCTGCAGACCTACAAGCTGCACATCTACAAGTCTCATTTAAGAATTCTACATTTTTGTTGCATATCAAATTCACTCACAGGTATATTTAGTATTTTTTTTTATGAATTCATCAAATTCTAACTCGGCACTCTACTTATTATTAACTTTTGTATATAAACAATCACTTTTTTTGGGAATATTATGTTATTGATGCAGGCAAGCTGAAAAAAAAAGGCAGATATCCAAAGAAGTTCAATTACAAGATTTTTTTCGTCATGTTTGGAAGATTAATTTCAATGTATATTTTATTGTATATATATATTTGATAATTCATGATATAAACTGAAACAACATTATTTATTATTTGTATGTTTTAGTTTAAATTTTTGAGTTGCATTATTTTTTATGCAATTAAGTTTGGATAATAAGTTATTCCATATGCGAAAGGTTTCTTATCTTATTTACAATTGAAGTATAATTTTTTTAATTCACATTTTGATTATTTTGATTATTAATATACCTTCCATAATTTGTTGCCTTCATTTTATAATTCTCTTTTATCAAAATTAACTACTAATTAATTTAATTAAAAAATTAACATGTTTAGTGGTTATAATAAAAACAAGAAACATATCATCAAATTTATGAGTAAAAAATAATATTGGACAAATATAACAATAATTGAAAATAATGAATTATATGAGAATTTCAATAAATTAAATGATTTTTTAACAAAGTCAATTTGGATCCATAATCAATTCATACAATAGCGCAAATTGCCAATTTAATTATTACTTTCATTGATTATATATACATACTAAAAACTTTTCGGAGCTGTTTTAGGTTAAGAATTTTCTAAAAAATAATTGGTTAATAATATTGATTTTAAATAAATTGATGTAGCAATTACAGGATGTAAAATGTAAATTATACGCAAAACAGATACAAACTAAAAAAAGCAATTAATCAAACACTAATCTATATATCTATATATTAACATAAGAGCAAAGTCCCAAACAAAATCAGTACTATTTGATAATTAAATTTTGTCAACCTCACGTATATAGAGGTAAATTTTTTACAAATGCATTATTTATGTTTTACATATTTCATTTTTTAAGGTAAAATACGTATGACAAATACATTTTATTCTACTCAAGAAGAGAATATAATGGTATATAACGTAATAAATAGTATAATCTTTTATCCATTAGTTATCTTGATATATTTTAACATGACCAATTATGTTTATATTATTTAACAATATTTGTTGTTAATACTTAATTCTTACGTAATATAGACAATATAGGATAATCATCACATATTCAATACATCGATCAAACATGTATGCTCACTTGTGTAAAAAATCATGATTTTTAAAAAGATATTATGTAATAATATGCTGCATATATATTTATATATATAAAGAATGCAATTAATTTAATATTATATTAGTATGGGTGCTCATTAAATATAGAAATATAAATTATATATTTTATTACTTATCTTCAATTTAATTTTTATGAGTCAGGTTATTCTGATATTGGTGATCCTACGTTTATCTGTAGTTATTGTGAAGCATTTTTCTGGTATGGTGAAAGACAAAATCCCAAATTTTCGTCTTGCTGCTTTTCTTGAAAGATAAAAATGTCAAGCATGGAGTTCCCCCCATAATTATTAAGTGATCTTTTATCTGGAATTCATATACAAAACAAACATTTTCAACATAATATACGGTCATTCAAAATCATGTTCAGCTTTATGTCTATGGGTGGAAGAATAGACAAGAATCTGAACACCGGATCTTTACCTCAAATGTTTAGATTGTGTGGACAAAACTATCATCGAATTGGTAGTTTATTACTGTCAATAAATATTATTTAATTTCTTATTGAATCAATATTATTTTATTCTATACAAATATCCCAATATTTATTATAAATTTTCATTGTCCAGACGATCGGAAGAAGCCAACAATATACAACAAGATGTTGTATCAGAATTAATTACCATGTTTGATATTCACAACAGCTTGGTAAAATCATTTAGGATGTATCATGATAAAATAGAAATCAAGCAGTGCTCAAATATCAAGTTGAAGCTAATAAGACGGAGAACTGGAGATGTGAGAAACTATAACATGCCTATTGTTAGTGAAGTCGTTGCTCTTATTGTTGGGGATTTCGATGATGCAATGGACCATATATATATTTTGATTGAATCAAAAAATGGTCAATTGCAGCGTATAAATGGGCTACACCCTTCGTAGCTGGCACTTCAATATCCAATTTTGTTTCTATATGGAGAGGATGAATATACTGAAGATATTTCACTATCAGTGATGAGAAATGATAGTTCTCGTGCTATGAAGAAAGTAAGTCAAAAGGAGTATTTTGTGTATCGTTTACACGAACGTATATCATGATCAAACCACGTATTGTCTTCAAGGAGACTATTCCAACAATTTATTGTTGATGCCTATACTATGATTGAGTCTTCCAAAAGGAGCTACATCAGACACAACCAAAGCAAATTGCGATGTGATATATACAATAAATTATATCCTGAAGCAAATGAATTAACGTAATTCGAGTTTCCTACCAAGTTTGTTTGGAATAAAGATGCAAGAATGTGGACGAAAAGAAAAAAGGAACATCAGTTGGAAGGATATTTTATGTTGCTCCTGGTACCATTGATAATTATTATTTAAGAATGTTAATTAATGTTGTGCGTGGAGCCAAATGTCATGCTGATATGAGACGTATCAATGGTGTTTTATACGACTCATATCGTGATGCATGCTATGCATTGGGATTGCTAGAAGATGATAAATAGTATATAAGTGGAATCGAAGAGGCAAGTGGTTGGGAAAATACTCATTCATTGAGACAACTATTCGCAAATTTATTAGTTGCAAAATCAATGAGCAGACCTGATCATGTTTGGGAAGCATCTTAGAAATATAAATATCTAATGATATATTATATAATAGACGCATCATTTCAAACAATCAAGGTAAGCCATTTACTTATAATATACTATTATTATACTCATTTTTGAGTAATTTTAGAATTATATGTTAGCATTTAGTTAATTTATTTGATTAATTTTACTATATATATATATATATATGTTTATTAAAACTTAGTTGAATATCAACTATTTATTGTAAATACCTTTGAAAAAAAAATGTGACATAAATTTATGTTTTGGTTAAATACTATGCTAAAATGGTTATAAATAACATTTTTGAAGGTTTGTATTTAGTGATGACGAGATAAAGAAATATGTACTTGCTGAATTGGAGAAGATATTGAAAAAACCAGGCCACTCCTTGAAAGATTTTGATGGAATGCTAAGTGATTTTAATGAGGTTTTGATGATCTGATCATAGAAGAGTTGAGTTACGATTGTCTAAAACTTGCGAAGGATCATAAATCGAATTTGAGTAAGTTCAGACGAACAACATATTGTATATGATACAATCATTGATAGATGTTATTCGAAAAATGGAGAACTGTTATTTGTATATGGATACGGGGGAACAGGATAAACATTTATTTGGAAAACATTATCCGCTGGATTGAGGTCCAAATGTTATATTGTATTAAATGTTGCATCAAGTGGAATAACATATTTGCTACTTCCTGGTGGCAGGACAACTCACTCACGTTTTGCAATCCCAATTGATATAAATGAAGACTCAATATGTCATATTGAACAAGGAAGTGAATTGGCCAAACTGTTGATACATTGCTTATTTATAATATGGGATGAAGCACCTATGATCCACAAATATTGTTTTGAAGCATTTGATAAAGCAATGAGAGATATAATGCGATTTCAAAATACACACAACAAGAATCTTCCATTTGGAGGTAAGACAGTTGTGTTTGGTGGTGATTTTAGACAGATTCTACATGTCATCCCAAAAGGAAGGAGAAGTGATGTAGTTAATGCAACAATTAACTCATCGTATTTATGGCGACAAGTCTGTGTCTTGAGGTTAACGAAGAACATGCGTCTGAATATGATTGATGATCAGATGCAAACTTCGGAACTTAAAGAGTTTGCTGATTGGTTTGCGGCAATTGGAGATGGGAATCTAGGTCCACTAAATGATGTAGATGGTGTTATTGAGATTTCAGAAGATATTAACATTTAATTTAGTGGTGATCCTATCAAAGCTATTGTTGATACTTTATATCCTACAATAGATGTAGGATTACAAGATGTCTCATCCTTGCAGGATATGACTATTTTGGCGCCAACAAATGAAGTAGTTGAGATGGTCAATTAATATACGATATCACTGAACAACAATGTTGGCAAGACATACTTAAGTTCTAATTCTATGTGCAGAACATAAAATGTGCCTGATATTCTAAGTGAGGTGCACACACCAGAGTTCCTTAATACATTGAAGTGTTTTGGATTACCAAATCATGAATTGAAGTTGAAAGTTTGAACTCCGATTATGTTGTTGAGGAACATTGATTATTCCTCTGGCTTATGCAATGAGACACGATTGGTTTTGACGCAACTTGGTAATCACATAATAGAGGCCAAAATTTTAAGTGAACAAAATATTGGTAAAAAAGTATTTATACCTAGGATGACTATTATACCCTCAGAGCATCGAATCCCATTCAAATTTCAGCGGAGAAAATTTCCAATACAAATTTCTTATGCTATGACCATCAATAAGAGTCAGGGACAGTCGCTATCTCATATAGGAATTTTACTGAGCAAACCAGTATTTGCGCATGGACAATCATATGTTGTTGTGTCAAGGGTCACAAGTCGCAATGGATTGAAGATTTTGATATGTGACAAAGGCAACAACAATGTTTCAAAAACTTCAAATGTCGTGTACAAGGAGATTTTTCAGAATTTATAATATTATCAGTTTAAATAAATATAAATATATAGATTTTTATATTTATATAATAAGTAGTGTTCAGTATTCAGAGTTAGAAAAAATAAATTACGTTATGTGATGTTGATGGATTTGTTACTTTTCTTCGCATTAAATTTTCTTTAATAATTGTTTTCAATACTCATAATGCATTTTCATATAGTGAAAGTATTTATGTTTCATTTAATTAAATTATTTGTATGTTTGTCAACAAATATATAACTAAAATAAAAATTATATTTAATAACATTAATATATTGTTATACTTATAATCCGCGCAACGCGCGGGTTGCAATCTAGTTAAACATGAAATCTTGAAAAAAAATTTAATCTCTATTAATGATTTTTTAAAATTAATAGTGTAGATTCATTCTTATTTAATACTACAAACCAACTTTTAGTATATAATTCGAGCCTGTTGAAAGCAGATTCAAAATCACCCCAGATCTAACAATGGAATACTACCAGGATAGGTAGCAGGATAGATGCAAATGCCAGCCCTATCATAAGACAAAATAGCATCCCTAAGTCAACAGATTCTAACAAGAAAACAAAAAATGCACAAATATATTAATTGAACATATTATTTGTGTGGGAATGACTTGCATGCAGGTTTTCCCTCCATTCAAGAATCTTTACATCCTTTTGGGAATCATTGGACAACAAGAATCATGAAAAACCAGCATCAACTAAATACATGGTAGTAATTACTAGAGTCACAAATCGTCACCTAATCCTGAGCACTAGCATATATATATATATATATATATATATATAAAAGCTAGGAGTAATTAATATCTGTTTGTGGTTGTGCCAACGATCAATACTATTAATTAAGAGCTTTACCTGAAGTAAAAATTCATAATACTTTCTGCAAAATGCAACTGATCTTAATACTTGGTTTCTTCAAGGCAGATAACTCGCAATTATATGTTATTACTAGAAGTACTTGATTTCTGTTTGATGCATTTGTCTCAGATTTTTATACTGAGAAAAAAAAAATGATGGACCTCACCAACAGCAGCTAATTTCCGTACAAAACTAAAATCTATTCCTTCGGATATACCAAAAAAAAAAAAAAAAAAAAATACTAAACACCAGTAAGCAAGCAAATTTGTGCAAAAAAAAAAAAAACAATGCAAACCAAGAATGATAATTAATTATATGGGCATGTTACAAAATAAGCTCTAGCAGCAGATATCAACCATTCCTTTTCGGTCCCATTGCCCTCTGATTCGAATGGAATTGGGCCAAACACATCAATTAGTACAAGCAAATTTTAGTAAACCATTGAGAATGGTAACCCAATTGCTGCCCAGTTTTCTCTTGGTTCTGTTTAGGGTCTAAATTACAATTTCTAGCTTCTACAGTGCCAAATCTTGAAATATCATATTTTCAGGGTTCGAATTATTTAATTCCCCTCCAAACCCTAACCGCTTTGTCTTTTACTCTTCGTTTAGCTCTTTTCCACTCTATCGCTCGGTACCTCCTCGTCATCTACATACGTATACTGTATGTCCGTATTCGTATAGAAATGGCGGCTGATGATGATACAGATAAAGCTCGATATCCGATTTTCACAGATATCAGGAGATATTACTGTGAATTCTGCGGGATTTGCCGATCCAAGAAAGCTCTAATCGCCGCTCACATCCGCACTTACCATCAGGTATGTGCTTGATTTTGCATGGTTTGATCAAATTTTGAAGTTTTTTATATTGGATTAAATCTATTTTGGGGGCATATATATTTTATTTAATGTATATCACTTTTATAACTCAATGTATTTACCTAAACTTTGCAAATGTATGTTTTGTGAGCGCTTGAATTGTAAATATTGAATAACAGAGTGCGGTTTGTGTTGTGAAGTTTTCTGATTTCATTGTGCAGCTTACGGTCATTAAAAAAAAAATTTGGTTGTTTAATGATGGATTTCGTGAATTACAGAAGGAATTGGAGGAAAAGAAGCTGAACAAAGAAAGTGAGCTCTGCGAGAAACTGAATGTGTGTGAAGAATGTGGTGCTAGCTTTCGCAAGCCTGCGCATCTGAAGCAGCATATGCAGAGCCATTCTTTCGAGGTCAGTTTTTCTGATTCAGTTATGCATATAATTATTTTGGTTGCGAGTAACTTAATCATGTGGAGTATTTTGTTTTTTCATTATTTGTTATTTGAGACTATGGAATGGATAAAACTTTTTGACTGATAGCAGGTATAGATTCTCTTTGGGTTGAATTATTGCCTCATTTATTGGAATGGACATGAATTATGGTTTGGTAATGATTGTTGGTAGCAGTGTGCAGAAGTGTTTTGGTTTGAATTATGTCTCTGGATTTAGGCATTATATCATTGTTTGACTTACGAGCATTTTCCATGATTGGCGTCTGTGTGGAACGTTTATGATCTTCACTGCAAGGTAGTCGTACGTGTGTATCTTGTTCATTAAAAAGATAACCTTTTGCAGATTGAAATATGGCAGAATGATATTGCCATGGTAAATTGCTTGGTGTGAAGCATTGGATCCCAAATAAAAGAACTCCAAAATGCGAGAGGCAGCAAATGTTACCTTGATTGGATTAGTACCAGGCAGGGGACTGCCTGAGAAGCTCCATCAAGTGTGCCTCAGTCACGCTTGCTATATTCCTCCAGGTTTGGGTATTTTTTAGTTTGCATGTTGGAGTAGGTATTGAGAAGCTCGCATTACTGTGATAAGTTACTGGGTGTGAAGCATTGGATCCCAAATACAAGAACTCCAAAATGCGGAGGCATCAAATGTTCTTGAATGGATCAGTACCAGGTGGGGGACTGCCTGAGAAGCTCCATCAAGTCTGCCTCAGTCACGCTTGCTATTCCTTGAGGTTTGCTTATCTTTGTGTGTGAGTTGTTCCTATTGAAGTTCTTCCCAATATTTTCCTGATAATAAGTGTTTTCCTCTGCAGAGGCCTTTTAGATGTTCAGTGAGCGATTGCCAATCCAGTTACAGAAGGAAGGACCACTTGACTAGACACATGCTTCAACATGAAGGGAAATTGTTTGAGTGTACTGTTGAGGGCTGTAGACAGGTGTTTACGCTACAGGGTAATATGACACGGCATGTCAAGAAGTTTCATGATGAATCTGCTTCTGCTGATGTTAAGCATCCAGCAGAACACGTCTGCCCAGAGCGTGGTTGTGGGAAGGTTTTTAAATATCTTTCGAAATTGCAAAAACATGAGGAATCTCATGGTAAGTTAGTTTTATATCGATTCCTTTGCAAACAAGTTTCATCTTAGTGGAATCATAGGCCGTTCATTGGTTAAGTTTTGGGCTTAATGCAGTTAAGTTGGATTCAGTGGAGGCATTCTGCGGAGAACCAGGCTGCATGAAATACTTTTCCAATGAGCGGTGCCTCAGGGAGCATATTCGCTCTTGTCACCAGCACATTACATGTGATGAATGTGGCACGCAGCAGCTAAAGAAAAACATCAAGCGTCACTTGCGCATGCATGAACAAGTGCCCCCCTTAGAGAGGATCAAATGTAGTGTCGAGGGTTGCACACTAACATTTTCAACTGTGAGTTCCTTTGCATTCGAAACCCATTTTTCTAATCACCATGCTTTTACTTGGGAGAGTTTCTGAGCCAGAGGCCCTTCCCTGTACAGGCGTCCAATCTCAATCAGCATATCAAGGCTGTACACCTTGAACTAAAACCATTCGTCTGTGGCATGCCTGGTTGTAACAAGAGATTTGCTTTCAAACACGTGAGGGACAATCATGAAAAATCGGGGTGCCACGTCTATACACCTGTAAGATCTTTTACGTCATGAATTCTGCAGCAGTGTATGGACAGAGTGCCTGATACTCTGGATTATTAACCGTCGTGTTCAGGGAAGTTTTGAAGAGTCTGATGAGCAATTCCGGTCAAGGCCAAGAGGCGGCAGGAAAAGGATTTACCCCGACATCCAGACACTGATGCGGAAAAGGGTTGTTCCTTCCAATGCATCTGAGCTTGGGAACGTGGTGCATGGTAACTAAGCGTGGTATCTTCGTAGTATATAATTAATGTATATACAACCGTGTGTTCGCTCGATCATAATTTATGTCATTTTGTTTTATGAAAACTAAAATATGGAGTAATTGTAAATGGCTACGGTTCAGGGTTATGCCTATTAATGCCACTTTAGGGCTTTTGACAAATTTTATTTATTTTCATCCAATGGTGAATCGTGCCTTGTTTTTAAATGAATATTGCACAGAATAACATGTAAACAAAATAAAAGATGTCTAGCCTCATATCTAGTTCTTGGGCATATAATAAGAATTGGGGAATTTCTTTCGTCCACCAACTCATTAAATGGTATTATCCTGACTAACAACTAACTGGGTATTTCTATTATCCACCTACTCATCGAATGACATTACTGATCACCAACTGACCACAGTCGACTAAAGATGTTTAAAACTCAATTATTTTATATTCTGTCAAAATAGATTTAACTAATGGAGAGAGTATGTTTTAAACTCTAGAGAATTCAATCTATCAACCATGCCTCAACTATGGAATGCTTTTTCTTGGTAATAAAGTAAACCTAACCTGAGAAATTAGTCAGTAACATATATAATTTTAGTCTTTTCTTTCTTTTTTTCTATAAAAAAAGACTGCCTTTTAGACTTTATGCGGTGGGAGAGTCAAATGTCTAAGGATTTTCCTGTGTTCCCGGAATTTTGCCCACATCTAAGTATTTTTTTTTAAAAAAAAGTGAGTCAAAATATTATTAATTACAAAAATCTATTGAAATATAAATGTTATTTGTCGAAACAGGAAGAAAATTATGGACGTCATGAGGAGGTAAGCATGAGGTGAGAGGAAAAATAAGAGGAGTGATAGTAACGTATTAATTTATTACAAAAAAAATAATGACGAAGACAAAGTCAATCGCCACGTCACCGACGGCAATTTGCCTCTAGGTCAACAGCCTTCCCCCCACTAATTACCAGATCCCACCTGTGACTGTGTGTATATACACACATATACATTAGGGTTTTTAGTTTCAATTATTTGGAGATTATTATTTTCACCATAAAAAATGTCTCTTGTATTTGATTTATTATCTAATCTAATGATCTATATATTCAAGTACTCCCTCCGTTTCGTGTCATTAATCACATTTTGACCGGACACGATCATCAATGTTTGTGAGTATAGTGAAATTAATATTTTATTGACACGATAAAATTTATTTTTATTTTAGAAAATGTGACTAATTTAGCGGAATTGAGGAGTATATTATAGACTCCAACAACATTGTTTGTTTTGTACTTCCCAAAACATTTGATTTCTTTAACATCTTAATTAAACTAAAGAAAACTTGGTACTTTTTTTTTTTTTTGCATCATATTGTAAAGTACAAATGACTCATAACTCATTTCATTGCATAAGGCAAAAACTTGCGTTAGGCACGCCTAAACGGTTTAGACGGGTTTTATCCATACCCAAATGGGTTCACCAATTCTAAATAGGGTTTATTAATTCCCAATTAGATATATTAGATGAGTTTGAGCTTGGATTAATGGATAAAATCTGCCTAAATAATTAGGCGCGCCTAACATGAGACCTTCCCATTGCATATTTATATGAGATTCGAAAAAACTGAAACAGTATGTTGTTTGCTGATTTTAGTTCCATTATTGAAGACAAAAACTCAGACCTTCAATTTGATAATGTGTGTGAATTATAGTAAATATTAATGGCAAAAACTTGTGTTAGACACGTCTAAACAGTTTAGGCGGGTTTTATTCATACTCAAATAGGTTCACCCATTCCAAATAGGGTTTATTAATCCTCAATTAGAGTATATTAAATGAGTTTGACTTAATTTAATGGATAAAATTCACCTTAAACGTTTAAGCGTGCCTAACCTGAGACCTTCTCAATATTAATTAGTTGGACGCAGCTATTATACATTAAAATTGAATATGTATGTATGATTTAGAGAGGGAATTTTATGGTATTCAATCATGGCAAGGGTGTGTTGTGCATTGGATGCGACTTCGAGTCAACATTTGACACATGCCGTTGGATTTGCCGTTGGGAGGATTGGACGGTGCTGATATTGCAATTATTGAGTTCACACATTTCAGATTGCTACATAAATATTCTGCTGAACAATGGTGTAAAGCCAATTTATTATGGTGAAAAATCTTTCGTTTTATAAGTTTAATTTATTAAAATTTACCTATTTTTTACAAAATCGACGAACTTTTATCATTATAAGATGACTAAGATCAAATTCCATTGTCGATATCGAATATTTAACATACATCATTAATTTTGTATGTGGTCGATTTTGCCCCCACTCAAAAAAAAAATTAAAAAAATCAGTACAATCGAGTACAGCATTTGTATGTTATTGGCCCATCTATAATATACCTCCGTCTGATTGATTTATTGATTGAATACATAATTTCAAATTAATAACAACCCATTAAAATCATGATATTTATTTATTCTTATTGAAGTAATGATTTTAGTTTGAATAAAGCGTTTTTCTAGTTTAGAAGAAATACTTGATCATCTATTTTGTTTTAAGTGAAATAATTATGCAATATATATAATGATTAATCTGAAACAGTTGTATTCATTCTTATTTACACCAAATTTTTTTTAAGGTTATTAGTTATATATTATGAGCGTAACAATTTTTTAATAGATTATTATTAGTTTACAATCACGGTTGGTTTATATAAGTCGGTCTGATCGGTCGACTCCACGATTTATTGACGTCCATTCATTCTTACAAAATTAACATCACCATTGTGACACACTCCTCACGTCCACAACATAAAATTATTAACTCACAAGCATATTATGAGTCATATCAAAACTATCATGTTAGGTTCCACGGTAACAATATGACCATCGTAAACATATTTCTTGAATAAATATCACAAAAAAGACCGTAAAAATTCAAAGCATATCAAAACATTTCGATATGTTAACAGTATACCGAAAGAATAATAAGATAAATAGTATATAAATTATGTTATATCATACAAAAATGAAAAATCATTTCGAAAATTCGATTTGCCGAAGTAATAATAAATAATTATCCCATACTGAAATCATACCAAAAGTCGATGTATCGAAAACTTCGATACGACAACAATATACATTTTTCTTATACAATAAATTTCGATAAAATATAATGAAAAATGTCTAATATATATACCTTATCGAACCATCCCATTTAACACAAGAATGTGTGAAAAATATAGCAGCAACCTTATCAATTTAGTTGTATGATAGACACAAACGTTATCGAATTAAATATTTAGTTAATAAACCCCACTACTTTTATCTTTTATATTTGCACTGCTCCTAATTAAACTCGCTGGTGGTAAAACAGTGGGTAATAATATATATGATTTTGTTAAACCTCGTATAAACATAACAAATTCGCAAGTTTCCAGAAAAAGATGATTAAAATCATTTAATAATCGAATATACATTTTTATTTAATATAATGTAAGGTCAATTTATATCAACCAAAAATAATCCTGTGGGCAAATTATTAACGTAACTATCCAGACATTCACGGGTTTTCGTCAACTTAAAAAATACTAATTAGTTTCATATAAAATAGAATGTATTATATTTTATTGTTTATTTATTTATTGTAGGAAATAGGAAGACAGAGACCCAAGTCAACCAAAATGCTGTCACCTAACATGCTAGAATATTTACTATTTCAACTTCTGATAATTCCTTTGCATTTCTTAATCAGATTAAGATTATTTAATGCATCAATTTGTGATTTCATAATTCCAGAGACTTGGATCTGATCTATAATGTGAGATTACACACATATATATATATATATATATATATATATATATATATATATAT
>JAPKLW010000995.1:132620-178423 GCA_026898455.1 Plectranthus barbatus | reverse complement strand
ATATATATATATATATATATATATATATATATATATATATATTTTAGAAATCACACGTAGAACAAGTCGTTGGAGCCCAGAGAATATTATGAGATCAAGATTAAAGTCATGCTCACTAATAATTAAAGTATTTATTTCAATTTTGAAAGGATATTTTATTTTTATGATGAAAGTCCGAAGACTCATTAATTCACGTGTACGTCACCAGTGACGTAAGTTATTTAGAAAATAAAATTGCAATATATTTCTCTTGTTTAAATCATTGAAATCTCCAAAAAAAAAAAACAATATATGAGCAAAAATAAGATGAAATTGTTTTACATTAGTCGAAATATCTACATTGTATACGGTATATATCAATGATATGATAGACTGATAGTGATCAAACATGAAAATGAGAGAGGAAAAGAAATTAAAATTAAGCACAACAATTTACAGAGAGAAAAATAAAGTCTTTGGACTTGAATGTGAGATATATATATATATATATATATATTTTAATTTAGTACTAAAATAACAAAACTAACGAAATTGAACTCTGTAATTATTGCGCAATTAATGAGCATTTATGGTGAGTGTCAAGTGTTTTTCAAGTTTTGATTTATTTTGCATAATTATAGTATACAAACATATAATAAAAAAATCATTAAAAATAACTTAGTAATCATATAAATAGATCATAATTTCATTTTCTTAATAAAGATAGGCAAAAACACTGATTGTACGGACGCAAATTGATCGAGATCTAAATGAAAGGAAAAAAAAAAAAGAAAAAAAGCAGGAGTCATTTTTCATCCCTACCCTCAAAGTATTAACAAATATTCCCTTCTGCCCCTCCCCGAAAAAGAAAAAAAAACAACAGAATTGAAACTATTTTAGTCCAGATTCGGGAGCTACACACTCCATGACTCAAGAGTGGGAAAGCTACAAATTGAGTCGAAGTAATGCTCCGGCGCTCCTGCCGCCACAGGCGGTGTTGAATACAGAGAGGAAGCGGAGCTGTCGAGCATGAACGCCGACGTATCGAGAGTCGGCAATCTGTCCGCCGCTATTCGCGACTCCGGCTTCAACACCTTCACGGAAGCAAACCGCAAGCTGGCGTCGCCGTCGAATCCCACACCGGTCACTTGCTGTACCATCTGCATGAAGTTCTCGGGATCCGTGGCGATGAACGTCGTCGTCGCTGCGCGCTTCGACGGCCGTGGCTTGCGCTTTGCGATCCTGCAGCTCGGAGGAGGAAGGCTCCGCCGCTGCTTCGAGACAAGAGCTTCGTTCTCCGAAGAGACACCGGATACCGTCGGCGTGTGCGAGAGCGTCGTACTCGCTGGCGCCTTGGAATGCAGAGTGTACGGCAGCATTTCGGCGGAGAAGAAGTCGCCGGCGATTGAGCTCTGCAACGCCTTGGTTAGGATTTCGTTTTCCACTGTGAATAGATCGGTGGTATTCCAAGCGTCGGAGATCGACGGGAGGAAGGACCACGGCTGCTCCGCCAGCATACGATCGTAAGACGCCATTATTTAGTAGATTAAAAAAATCAATCCTTAGGAAAAACGTTTCTTATTTCGAATCGATGGAAAAATGGAGATGTAATGAGCTAGGGATCGTTAGGGTTGAGCTGATGAGTATGAAGAAAGAAACAGATAGAGAAATGGGAAGGTTTATAGGAGTTGGAGAGAGAGAGAAGGGGGCAGTGGTGGTGGGTGAAGAGAAGAAGGAGGTGCTGAATAAATAGGACGGTGAGTGAGGAAGGAACCGCGTTGATTTGGCCAGGTGGCAATCGACATGTACAAAAATTATAAATTAATTTATTTTGACTGTGGTTAGTTCTGCGTCGCGTCACCTTAAACATTCATTAAATATTTATATTTTAAAATATTTTGATACCCACTTTTTTTTATAAAAGAAAATATTGGATATATTAAATAAAGTTCCAACTGGCTAAAGAAGAAAGTCAGTTAAGAAAATAGTTCGTCTAAATGACACAAATCGTTACAATAAGTGGTGTTCTATACACTATTGACATCATGAACGTATGGAAAAATCACTGATAAAAGACTCCTAAGTTTGTAAATTGTATTCGTCAAATCTTTCGGGAAAAAAGCTGAAGTTTCTTCCCTTTGTAGATCATTTGCCGCTTGAATAGAGTCGATAAAGACTAAAATTGGGCCTAAATCTTTTTGAAAACAAAGACCAATGCCATAGAAAGCCGCAAGAAATTCGTCTTTTGCCACACACGAAGTTCTTGGAATAGTTTGGCAAGAGCTGCTTTGATAGAACTATTATGATCACTAGCTATTGCTCCCACACCATAGAGGTTAAGATTAGGATGAAAGCACACGTCCACTTCAAGGCGAAAAGTACCTTTAGCCGATGAAATTTAGATCCTTGAACCAATTGGAATCAAAAGGTTTATGGCATGATTCAAAGTATCGACTACTTTTTTGGGAGGAATTTTTAGATTCCAAACCAACTTGTTCCACAGCTTCAATGGTTTCGATACCCACTTTGAACACGCATTAGTGTACCAATTTTTAAGGTCTATAATGAGTATGTGTTAATATGTCAACTGAATGATGTGATAATAAATTAAAAATATTGATAATAAATAGAATTGACCTATATATGTTTATCTTATATTACTTTTAGATTAGTTATTACTCCCTCCGTCCCGAGTTATTAGTCCCATTTGCTTTTGGCACAGTTACCAATGTTTGTGAGTGTAGTGGAATTAATATTTTATTGGTGTGAGGAGATTTTTTTCCATTTTAGGAAATGAGACTAATAAGTTGGGACGGACAAAAAAGGAATATGGGACTAATAACTCGGGACGGAGGGAGTATTTATTAAAAACAGTTAAAAAAATACTGGAATAAAAGTACGACAAATACTATTAACAGTTTGTAATTATTATTAACATAGAACTATGTTGTAATCATGCAATCTAAAAGGAATACATGATTTTATAGCTCTTTATGGATAGTTGGAACTTGGAAATTAAAGGTCTAAAACTCCACTTAAAGAAAGAAAAAGAAGTGACTGTGGAATTGAAGGGCCACAAATCTACTTTGCCAAATGAAATTGCGGCTATAAATGGATGCAGGAATTTGATGGATTTTAATCTATACACCATCCGTTCCGGTTCATATCTCATTTTTTATTTTCGTATGTCCTGTTAGATTAGTTATATTTTTTAAAATAAATTTTTTTTTACTTAATATCAATAAAATATTAATTCCACTACACTCACACACATTAATTATTGTACTGAGTCAAAATAGAACTAATGACCATGAACGGTTGGAGTATAAATCTTCTTTTATTTTAGGATACTTTCTTTTCTTCTTAAACTGATTAAGGGCAGTTTCAAAATGATGAACCTCTTGAATTTAGGGTTTTAAAATATAGGAATATCGATCCTGGCTTGGGTACAATTTTTATAATTCATTTAAATTATGAATTTTATTTTAAGAGCGGGCCTAACGGGTTTCACCGTCTGGTGTTGGATCCGGATTATCCAGTTTCCGCGTGGGGCACCGAGAATCTTTTCGTCATCATTGATCATCACTCTTATATTTTTAATCCGTTACTATATTTGATCTAGAAAAAGGAAAAATATTTATTTCATTGCTAGCTTTGTATATTTATAAACAATATTATTCTCATTTATGTGAAAAAACTATAAAACTTTAAAATGAATACAATTTTAATTTTATAAAAAGTGAGTATTGTTTTGACAATCTTGAGCTATATAATACAAGATTTTCCATGTCCATTAATAGCTTCCATTTTACTAACATTTTTCCAAATGAAATAAGTGCCTAAATTTTTTCAAAAAGAATAATTTATTCTGACTCCACATGAAATTGACCACTGTTGGATTTCTTGGTTGCAACATTTGAGTCATTTTCTTAGTCTGGTCTTGTAGCTATTTATAATATTTAGCTTGTTATAGAAATATTTATTTTTTTCAAACATGGCTCACTAACATATTTGACTTCTATAACTACGCCAAATATTTTACTTTAAATAATTATTGACGTGCCCTAATTTAGACTCTATACGAGTTTGGTTATGATAGATTTATTTCATTATTATAAAAAAATAATATTGTATAAATTTAATATTAGTGGACTTACATCTATAATGTATAAATTAAAAAATATTGGGTTAATTGCAAATTTTATCAAAACTTTTCATTACTTTTGCAATTATAATACTTTTTAATTCTTTATAATTATAGCATAAAATTTTCAATTTTTGTAATTATAACACAAAACTTAAAATCTTTATAATTAGTACTATAAAATATATTATATCCCATAGATTGTCAATTAAAAATTAAGTTTTGATAAAATTTGCAAATATTGGGTGTGGTGTGGGCCTCTCCCTTTCCTACTTTTCATTTTCTTGGAGAAGTGATCACGTGACATTCACGTGGGTCCAAATGTGGACATGACCGATTCCACCTATTTCTCAACATTTAATAGGTATTGCATATGTATTTTTTTGTCGATTAATCGGCACCTTCCTTGATTTTGCTAAAAAGTTTGAAAACAAAATTGGTATGCATTTTTGCATTCACATTAGTCTACACTTGAGTTCTGGTAGTAAAGATGATAATTACTTAATTAGATTTTTATATTTTCGAAATTGTGATAATGGAAGTTTTTCGATAATTTATAACACGAATTATTGTGAATTGTGAATTCAGGATATCATCTTTAAGAAAAAGATGACTGTTCCTTGTTCATTTTCAATCAAATATATAATCCATATAATACTTCATATGTTCAATCTTACAGAAAATCATCAATTCACCGAACTCTAGATAAATATACAAGGTTTTTTCTAAAACAAAAAAATAATGTATACATTTGATAAATGAATGATAGAAGTACTTTAAAAAATATGTTTCAACAATTTCCATGAGTCAAGTATGGATATTAGTACTTTAATAAAAAGAACAAATAGGAGAGCAGAAATTTTACGTAGCATTTCATAGATTAAAATTTAATCTTAATTGATAGCAAATGAATTAACTAGCGGGGATAGCTCAGTTGGGAGAGCGTCAGACTGAAGATCTGAAGGTCACGTGTTCGATCCACGTTCACCGCATTCTTATAATCTTTTTCTATTTTCTGTTAAATTTTGACCGCATTTTTTCTGTTTTCTTTGAACTTTTTATATTTTCCTATTTTCTTTTATTCTCGATATTTTCACAACCCGCATTTAATTCTTTTCTCTTTTCTGTATTTCATTTTTTATATCTTTTCATATGTTTACTATATTTTCACCGTATTTCTTATATCTTTTTGTGTTTCTTTTATTTTCTTTATCGTTTCTTTACAGCAATTTTTTAACAGCATTTGTCTTCACTTTTTATATTATCTTTTATTTATTTATATTTTTAAAATTTAATATATCATGAAACACTTAATATACAATTATTCATAATTTTTAAGTTTTCTCTTATTATTTTTTTATCTTTATTATTGTTCTTCTTTTATAAAACTTTAATATGTAGCAAAAAAAAATAAAAATATATATATATATCTTATCTTATATATAAATATATACTCCCTCCGTCCCTCTTAATTAGTCCCCTACCATGTGGGCACAATAACCTATACAGTAAGAGATAGAGGAAATTAGTATTTTATTAGTGAGTGAGAATAAACATTCTATTTTAGGTAATGAGACAATTATATGGGACGTACAGAAAAGGAAAGGGGGACTAATGAAGTGGGACGGAGTGAGTATATTGTTTAATTGGATTACTTCCATATATGGTAATGCTTCAATTATTAATTAATAATTTATTTGAAAAATATAATATTCGGAAAATTTAATTTAATTAATTTAAAACTTAGAGAAAAAGAATTATGTAATTTATGATACATTTATTAGAGAATAGATTGAGTATTTTTTTTAAATTTGATATTTATGATTAAATTTATCAATCACATATTAATGGCTCAATTAAGATAATCAACATAAATCACTATAAAGTCTGGGTAAATAGGGAAAAATATATATTTATTTTTTTCAGAAGTCATCTGGTTGAGAGGGATTGTTAGTGAGTTTGGAATCCCTCAGTAGGCTGTTACCATCTTCTGTGATAGTCAGAATGCATTGCATTTGGTAAAACATCCAGTGTTTCACAGTAGATCGAAACACATAAATGTCAGGTTTCATTTTGTGATGAAAATAGTTAAAAATGGGTGGATTAAATTTGAGAAAATTCATACTTCAGAAAATGCAGTTAATGGTTTGACAAACCGATTCCGTCCACCAACGTCAGACATTGTCTGGAGTTGATGTTTGTGTGCTGATTGTTGATCAGCATATTTATCTTGTAATGAGACTAAGAGGGAGAAAGTGACTGGAGTAAACTGCAGTCTAGAGGAAGAATTTGTAGAATTTGTGATGCTAAGTGACTGCATATGTGTGGAGCTCGAAAACTGAATCTCGAACTCGAAAAAAACTGAAGTTTTGGGCAAAACTGGAGTTTTTTTTTACTATTGTGAAAAATTGGAAACTAAAGTTTTGGCTATTATGAAAACTGGAGTTTGGAGTTGTGAAAAACTGAAACTGGAGTTTTGGCGAAGACATTTAAGTGAGGAAGAAAACTGAACATAGTCGGTTATTCTGTTTTTTGGTTGAAACAGAATATTACACATGGCGGCAACTGGTTGATCCGAGTCATTTTGGGAGTTAGTTAAGTAGTGAATGGCGGCAACTGGTTGATCCGAGTCATTTTGGGAGTTAGTTAAGTAGTGAATGGCGGCAACTGGTTTCAACTGCTCATTCAATTCCATCATTCTTCCTCAAGTTTTCAATTTTCAGTTTTTCGTTTAGAGAGAGCTCAGAGCTTGAGTACTGTGATTGTATCTTCTTCCAAAAGACCTCCCTATGGATGTAGTTGGTTTTATCCAATGAACCACGTAAATTCTTGTGTTCTGTTTTCGTCTGAGTTGCTGCGATTTCAATTTTGAATTTTCTGTGTTTGATCGATTGCGGTTGCTCACCACCACAACAATATGAAGTGGAGCTTATCGCACTTCTTGATTACAATACTTATTTTGTGTAAAATAAAATATAGTAGAACATATGATTCGTACTAAATAATAATATTAATGAAATAATTCCTATATCTTATGGCTATGGATTAGGGTCGTATAAAAAAAAGTAATTTTGTTAAATATATGTGTCTCATTTATAAATCGCGGCCAATGAGAGATAAGTAGTGATGACTGATGTGTATAAGCAGTAAGCTATCCATTGAGCAACATTATCGTTATCAGTTTAGAAAAAACTAAAATTAATGGATTAACAGAGTTCTAGCAAAATATTGAGTCTTTTTCGGCAGTAGATCCAATTGTGACCATAAATGCAGCGCAGCCCAATAGATTTAGCCCCATTATCCCAAATCCTTCGTCGCTTATGAAATTTTTCTTTCATTTCAACAACTAAGAAACACTGTTATGTGTTGGTGTATAATTTTATTGTTTGTGTATTGCTGTCTCTTTCTCTCCCCCGCACACACAGTCACACACACACACACACACACACACACAGAGACACTCTTCGCTTAGATTCCATAGGCATAATGTGTAGTTAACTTTATATGCATATGCTTCATCTGGGAATTTCCTCCTCTTGTCGTTTTATGTCCCGGATCAAAGGTATGATCATTCTATCTTATCTCTACCCTTTTCCTTTACTTTTTCCCCCCTCTCGGTGCGTTTTGGTAGTTTAATATTTTAGGAATACATCAATTTCAGTTATGCTGTTATGACTTAGCTGGATATTGCTGAGAAAAATTAGTTCTTGACATCTGGGTACTCGATTTGCTGTCTGTTATTGCCATTTAAGAGCTCTCTCTCTCTCTCTCTCTGAATATTGTTCTTTATGTGTTAAGAAAATGGAATAATTATGGCCTTGGTTGAATCAGTTTTCACTCTTGTGTTTCTTGAAAGTTGATCTATGTGGTGATTACTGTAATGTACTAGGGCATAATTGTATGAACTTCTCATTTTGGGGAATTTGGGTGATTGAAGTCGAAAATCATACTGTCATTCACTGTTGCACTCTTTCAGCAATGCCTACTTTGACAAATGTTATCTTGTAAGCTTCTCTTACCTCTCGCCGCACAACGTGGGTCATTATGATCTTGCAATGTTATCAATTTTCCAAAATATGATGATATTTTTTAGCTTGGTTTCCCATTCAATCTTGTTATTTTGCAATGTCATTAGTTTTCCACAGTATGATCTTTAATCTTGATTGCTTGTTCTATCTTGTCACTAGTGCTTTTCTCATCTCTCTCTCTCGTGGAGAGTTTGGCCTTGTTTGCATTTTCATGATCAAGATTTGATAATAATGCAGATGAGATGCTTAGCTAATGATCTGAGTTCTTGATTTTGTGTTGGCTTTCTTTTTTAATAGGTTTCTTGACTTCAGTCATACGCAGTATGAGGAGGTTTAAACTCGAATGCGAGTGAGATATATCTTCTGCAAGTAGCAACAAAGGCGTTGGAGAGAGAAGAAGATGCCGAGTGAGAGGGGAACCCATTGGTGTTACAGTTGTAGGGCAAGCGTCACTACAAGAAGGCGAAGTGCAGAATGCCCCAACTGCAGGGGAAACTTCATTCAAGAACTCGAGCATGCAATGAGCATGCCAAACGACGAAATCATCCAAGGTCCGAGGTTCATGGAAACAGCCTCGAGTTTCCTCAGACGGCATAGGACTGTAAGAGCCAACATATCTAGCAATGGTGATTCGTGGAACTCATTCCTCGTTTTCAGTGGCGATATGCCGGCCAGGATGCCTGGCAGTGGCGGCCTTGTCGAGTTTCTCAACGAGACTCTGGGATTCAGGCGAGAAAATGGGGGTGATTACTTCATCGGACCTGGAGTCGAAGAGTTCTTCCAACACGTAACTGCAGACAATCAGCGTGCTCCTCCCGCAGCTTCAAGATCCTCCATTGATGCCTTACCCACAGTCAAGATATCGAAGAAGCACGTTCGCTCAGATTCCACCTGTGCCGTTTGCAAAGAAAGATTTGAGTTGGGTTCTAAAGTAGTGAAGCTTCCGTGTAAGCATTTGTATCACTCAGATTGCATCGTGCCATGGCTGGAACAGCGCAGTTCCTGCCCTGTTTGCCGCCAGCAGTTAACTACTCAGAGCTCAATGGAGCAAACTAGCAATCGAAGCAGAAGCAGGAGCAGGAGAGTGGGTGGTAGAGACGACAGAGCCCTGAACCAGTCAACACGGAGGCGTTGGTCTTTCTTGTGGCCCTTTGGCTCGTCTCGTTCCAGCAACAGCCGTGACGAACCCAGCTATGGTTCTCACCACCACCGTGCTGAGTACTCCAGTTGGTCTCTTTCATACTAAGGTCTTTCAATTTATGTGATCCTGCCCTCATTTGGATTTTCTTTGTGAGCATGGTGTTTATTCTATTTGAACGAATAAGAGCGCGATACTTAGTTCTGCTGACTGACGAATTTGTATGTGTTTTTCTATGAAACTCTCCTTGCATTTGCCCAGATTTCTAGTTGAGACTGGTTTTTGAATTTGAACTCTCCATTGCAGTAATGCTAACTTGGAATAAGATTATGGCAACAACATTTGACAGCATCTAGTAGTTGTATAAGTATTACTACACAAAACTGAAAAAGGTAGCAGATAACTGGACCTCAATGATTCAACATCTCAGGATTGTATGAAAAATAGCGGCTCTCAACAAGAAAACTTATCCAAACATTCAATGCTGTCTAGTTTGTGAGCTCCATAATGGCGGATACGATGTCTCCATCTGAATCCCTGAGAGCTTTGACGGCCCTAGCCCTTGAAACCCCGGCTTGTGTCATCACGAGCTCGATGTCCTTTGATTCAACACCCGTCTCATCTACATCTTCATCATCCTGAGGTACGGTTGCTGGCTCTGCCTTTGGTGCAACTTGGTTGATGTTAGGAGCCTTGAACTGCTCTGCAGCTTGGCTCTGCAATTGTGAGCTCAGATCCTCAATCTTCGCCTCGCCAAAGATAACATAAGTATCTGAATTCGGGCTCTTGAAGACGTCTGGCTTTGAGATGACAAATAGGATCTGAAACACCATATCACGAAATTGAAGGGTCAACTGACGCTGACACGACAGTATGAGTTGTTGATCAAGAACAACTCACATTCTTGCTCTTCTTAACGGTGACTCGGCTGACCCCTGGGATAGGCTTCATCCCTAGCTTCAGCATTGCCTTGCGACTCTTCTTCTCACTACGGCTCTGCTTCGACCTACCACTCGCATCTTCTTGTCCTGACAATATAAACTAGTACAGTTCACAGATGTGCTAAAAATCCTTTTTTGCTATCTAAGATGTGATACGTTTATTGAAACTTAAACTAAAAAAAAATCTGTAATCTTCTCACGACTTTGAAGTAGAACTTGAAACCGAAGGCAAGGCAAGCAAGAACATAAACGTATCAAATCTTCAATAGCAAAAAAGGATCAACTACGTGTTTCTTTGTGAAGATATTTCCTAAGAACATCACCAATATGATCTCCTCAAATAATTTCCAAACTCAGGAACTTCAATCACTGTCTAGCAATATATTCTGAATACATTTGGACTCAGGGATGGACATTGGACACATACCTTCTGCATCATCTTCATCTCCTTCATCGTCGTCATCATCATCTTCGTCTTCATCCTCAATTACAGGCTTGTCGTTCTGCAAGCATAAGCGAATAATAATGAGCAACCAAAAAATAAAGCATGTATTTCCCCATTCCTATAATAGACTCATTTATCGTTGTCATAATGTGTAGCAATCAAGTCGACCAAAATAATTCCTTTTAATGCCAACATTAATAGAAACTTTTCCAACCCTGTCGTCTCTCTCTCTCTCTCTCTCTCTCTCTCTCTCTCCCAACATTTAAAATCACCGGTGAATATAAATATAAACAGTCTCATCAATATCTAAACAAGAATACTATGTTAAGTCGAAACAACACCTCCCAGGTTTCTACTTTCTATTACAAAGAAACATATATTCCGGCCATTCTTGGTGAGCCACAAGCTGACCCTTCCATCAAACCAGCTGTAACAAAATACAAAATCGAGCCATTAAACTAAAATCCCATGTAATTATTAACTCAATTCCCAGCAATCCAAAAACCAACAAAAAAATAAATAAATTTGGAACTTGCACAAAAATCATGGCGTTTATTTTTGTGTCTACGAGTCAAACAGAGAGAAAAGGAAATTACATCAATCTTCTGCTGCTCAAGATGGGCGGCCAACAATTCCTCTTGTGATTGAGTCATTCTTAAATCTTGCAAACAAGCGAGAGAAAATTTGGAGAGGGTGTATGCTAAAACCTAGAGAGAGAAAGGAGGAGGGTTGCTACTTGCTACAGTAGAAATTAACGACGAATTTAAAGATTACAGCTGACAGTAAAAGCGGGTCTCCCATCTGTTGAAAACGCAACGATTTATTTGTCGGTAAACATTTTTCCATTTTGTTTATTCGCTCATTTTTAATACTTAAATGTTGGGAAGTTCTTGGTTAGGACTTAGGCTTAGGCAGGCCTAAACGATTTAGGCGGGTTTTATCGATTAATCAAGTCCAAATCCATATAATATATCCTAATTGGGATTAATAAACCCTATTTGGAATGGATTAACTCATTTGGGTAGGATAAAACTCGACTAACGCAAGTTTTTGCTTTAAATGTTTTATTTTTTTCTTTTATTTTCTACAATATTTCAACATCCCCCAACCCTGCCAAATGTATTTGTGTTTTTCATATATACTAACTTGAGTAAATTTATATAGTGTAAATATATGAAAATAGCCATTTTTTCTTATTCTAAAACTTTAAATAGCCACTTTTATGTATATATACAATAAATGTTAAAATTTATTTAAACTTCCACAAATACCCCTATTATTAATCTAATTTTGCAGATTTTTTAATTTGACAATCATTATTATAATAATTTATTACTTAAATTAGTACTAAAAAAAATATGTTTATCTAATTTGATTTTGATATTGAGTTTAATTTTAATTATAGATTTTTAGATATATTAAAAATTAAAAGAATGGTGTTTGCAATTTAAATGGAGAAGCTAAATATTTTTTTCGAGTGATTTTAGGACTTCATTTAAAGGAAATTAATTTATTTATTTCGAGCAAAAATTTTAATGAAATCAATAAAATAAAATAATGAGAAAAATAATTATGAAAACTGTTTGGAATTTTGATATATACACTCTGTGTTTTTTTTTATAAATTCATTTGCAACTTAAATAAAAAATTGAAAATAATAAAAAATTTGGTGAAATGATTTACGACTAAATATTTATTAATAAGATTAAGAAACATTAAATTAAATAAACAATTTGTAATATGTTTGTGCTTTTATTTGCTTAGTGGAGTAAAAATTTGAAAAGTGAGGGTAATTTAATAAAAATTGCTATCTCTTGAATGAGTATATAAAAATGGCTATTTAAAATTTTTAAATAATGATAATGGCTTAAGGTTTTCACTCATTTATATATATAGGCAGACACATAAATACTCCCTCCGTCCCAAATTAATAGTCTCATTTGCTTTTGGCACAATAACCAAGACATGTGAGTGTAGAATGAGTTGAGCGGAATTAATATTTTATTGTTGAGTGTAAAAAAGTTACCATTTTTAGAAATGGAACTATTAAAGTGGGACGCTCGAAAATGAGAAATGAGACTAATAAAGTGGGACGGAGGGAGTATATAGATATGACAATTGATTTTCTTAGACGGTCTCTACTAATAACTTAACAAAATTCAACCTAATAATAAAATAATTTTATCTCTTCCACCTACACAACACAACTTAATTTTTACTCTAGTAATGACATTCACCCAACTTAAATTATACAATTTTTTATATTAATATTTCAATATGTATTATTTATATTTTTTTATTATATATTTATATAAAATATATAACTATAATAAAAATTATATACTCTTAAAATTTTAATATTTGACTTTATAAAAAAAATATAAATTTTGATATAATTAATTATTATTATTTTTAAATATTTATTAATAATATACATAAAATTACTAATTATCCAAAAAAAAAATTGAGCACTCAATCACATGCTATCAACTGACAACATGAGAATGAATGTTCAAAGATTGTGCAGTCGTTCGGTGTCATCTCTTGTAGCTAATTTCAGTTTTTTTTAATAAAATCAAGTTTTATCCTATTCTATGACACTACACAAATGACACTAGTAGAGGTGATCTTAGCAATGCGTAGCTTTATTTAGTAATTACATGAAATAAACTTAAAATAGTTATTGAATTTATGTACATTTTATTTTCCTTTGATGGATAAGATTATTTTGTTTTTATTATCATTTTCCCACTTTTGACTGAAAACCGAAGCAAACTTATCACATCTCAACCAATACATATTTAAAACATAATAAACATCTATTTTTTTTTTTTTTTGCGTGAAACTGTATTTTTTACGAGTTGGTGAGGCATTTCGAATAATTTATTTTATATTACGCGTATTTTGATAAAAATGTTTATTTACGCGAATGATACATTTTAACATAATAAATGAATATATAATTTATTATGCGAAAATGCATTATTTAATTTCCGTTCGAAATATGTTGTATGTAAAACTATTCCGAATATAATGCATATTTCAAATAAAATGTGCATAATATAAAATAAATTTCAAACAAAATACATTTAAATGTCTCACAAAAATATACGCGATAGTTCTAAACATTTATTTTCATCCACGCATATATCTATTTATTTCTCCTTGTTAATTTATTGAATTGAATCTTTCACTAAAATAAAAAGGAAAAGACAGTATTTTTTTCCCGATAAAAGCTACATATATAATAAAAACACTAATAAATAAATATTGCATTCGTTAAAATTCCATTCTTATCCATTGGCAAGTGGGAAATATTCGAAGATAATAAAAGTAGGTTGTGCCTTTTTAATTACACAACTCCTACACTTCATACTTTTTTCAATTTATTCCATTTTTTTTTGGGCTCAAAATTGACATTTATATATGTCGTGTCGTATAAATTAACTATGGACATTTAATTATCTTTTTAATTATTTGGTGAATAACATTTTCTATCGGTTGCATTAAATGAGAATTTGTTGGGTAGGATAAAACCATAAACATAAAGTGTACTGTGTGTGTGTTTTTATAATCCCCCTTTATAATAATTCAACCATATTTATTGCAATGTTGAAGATCCTCTTGGTGGTAACTAATTATTTAATTTTGTTATTAGTCATTAATAATATATACTTTTTTACAACTACTAGGAGAAGCTCAAGTGGTAAAATAAAAAAAAATTTGATTAGTAAATACACTTATAAGTTTTATTTAATATTTTTTATATTTATATGATATGATTTGACTAAGTTTATATGTTCATGTGAATAACGTGAATGAACTAACACTTTATTTTTTGTCGTATGTGTGTCTAAAAATCATTTAAAGATTTACTTATTGATGTAAGGATGAATATATTCATAGAAAAAAAGGTACAGTTATAAGGAATCATATTCTTCACTAACCTAATGATAATGCTGATTCTTTATCTAATTAGTCATAAAGAGAGATAAAAGGGAAAATGAAAATGACATTCACTTTGCTAAATACATGGCAAGCAAGAATCACAATCATAAAATTATGAAATCTCCAGTTCAATTATATTAATACCTTTTTCTTATCGTGATAATACAGGAAATTATTATTATTAGTTTTTTGAGGTAAACTTAAAAATAAAATAAAATATGAAATTAACCGAGTAGTAGGAATTTGGTATAGTAAGAAGAGGAGACAGAGAGACGAGAACGCATTGACTTGTCTTTATCCTCACGACTAGGAAAGTAACAGTTGATCTCTGCTGAAGTTACGCCACAATCTTCCACCGCAAACTTTCAAACCCTAAAGTAAAAATTATTCCTTTTCTCCACCCCATAACCACTCACCAAAATTTCGTATCTATCTGTCTAAGCAGAAACAAGGAAAAGGAGTGTGAGAGAGAGAAGCAAAGGGGCATCGCAGCAATGGAGTATCCATCACGACTCTGTAACGGGGTGTAGCTGAAGAACCCAGAAGGGGAAAAAAAAGCCCACATTGCTGGATTGTTTTCTGCAATGGGCAAGGCGGAGGATGTGGAGAATTTGCAGGGTACTGCACTTGATGCTCATGGTACAACTCATGGTGCGGGGAGTAGTGATGGGTGCTGCTTGAGCTGCAGTAGGGTTAGAAAGTTGGTGACTTTGAGATGTGTTATTGCTTTGGTCCTTGGTTTTGCAGTGCTTTCGTCTGCTGTTTTCTGGCTACCAATCTTTCATTTTAGAGATCGTAGTGATCTGGATCTGGATTATGCAGGTTGGTGTGCTTTGAGTGTTAATATTTTTACATATATTCTTAATTCGGGAAATTCTTGTTTTGTGGGTTAATGATTTTCCGCATTAAGTTTAAATGTAGACCTCCTAAGTCAAATGGTGCAAGTTGATCATGTTTGTGCTTTTCGAGTTTTGGGATCTAGATAATTTATGGTTTAAGCTGTTGGGTTATTGAGTTTTTAAGGCTGAAGGTGTGCATTTTGATTTAGTGCTGACTATGATTTGAATCCCTTCTTCTTTTGTTTCACACTTATGAGTTAACGAATGGATTTTCATTTGAGTGCCAATCGTCAGCATCCTGGCTTGCATCAGAATTTGCAAGAATTTCAATTTTGCTTGCTAATGTTGAATAAGGAGTGATGGACAGTTGCTTTCTCTCTATTTCTTCTCAGCTCGAGGACTGCGTTGGTTTGTGATTTTGGATCTTTTTTCTTCTGTACTGATGTCTAACAACATTCCATCATCCTTGTTGGTTCTCTGCATGCTCTATGTTAAAATTCATTGAATTTTTACCTAAGTTCAACTGATCATATAGCATTTGGGTTTCAGGTTTTGTGATATAGGGGGTTTGGTGCCAGAATTGTAGCCTAACAATTACCTGCTTATCGATTTTTTTTTCATAATATTGAAATAAACCTTGTGCTGCACTATCTCAAGGTTTTTGGGAACTTTTTAGCTAGAGAGTGATACTTTTTGCTCTCTTGGGACTTTAATTCATGTTAACTCATTCCAGCATCATCTCCTACATAGTTTTTCATTTGTGTGCTTCATAGTGAGATCAGTGGAACTCTGATAATTGGAAAGGCTAAGTTTTCTTTTGCAAGTCTCAAGACTGCACGATTGAACTCATTTCCCACTTAGTGCATCATAAGAGGTAACTTAATATAACTGGACTGCACCCTAAGAGAGCTACCTTTTAATGGATTCCATTATGCAAATAGATTTCACCCAGTAGCAAACAATGTAGTTGAGAGTTGATTCTTTCACATTTAAGGCTGGTTACAAGATTTGGAGGATGTTTATGTTGTTTTCTGATATGTATGAATATAATAATCATTGAAGTTTGTAAAAGAGAAAGCGAGATTGCCTTTCATTTTGTTATTTGATTGAAACTCCATATTTTCACTTTGAGAATCTTCTGTTTATCAGATGTACTAACATATCTGTTTGATGCTCTACAGGTCATGATGTCGTTGCAAGTTTTATGGTGAATAAGTCAGCTTCCTTTCTGTCAGACCATATGTTGCAACTTGAGAATGATATTTTTAGCGAGATTCCTTTCTCCTCCACTAAAGTACTCCCTGAAGCTATTGGTCTCATTAAATATTAACTTTCTTATTATGTTTCGCTCTCTTACAGACGGAAATAAGTGTATTTTCTGGTTTAAATTAGATGTCTTAATGTCTTAGTATCGACGCATAATCATGATAGTTCAATGTTAGATTAAACTGATAGAGAAAGTTTACTAGAGCTTGCAGTTTGGCTCAGACAAGTTACTATTAGTAGATAAAGCAGCTTGTTTTACGTGTTAGCAGTATGTTATGGTGGACTGATAACAAGTCTACAGCAATTACCTGTGAACATCTGTTCTTTCTTGGCGGTTCAAGCACATAGTTATTCATGATATATGCTGACACTGTGTTGTATGAAGAGATGTATGCAATAAAATTGACAGCCTTGTATTCCTTTATAGTTGCTCATTTTCTCAGGTTCTCTAAATAGTGATATGGTTTTTTCTTGTAACAGGTAGAAATAATATCTTTAGAATCAGCTGAACCAAACGTTACTAAGGTTGTGTTTGCTGTTGAATCTGACGTGACAACACAAAGTTTAATAAGAGAAAACTTTGTGAATCTGATTACAAATCAATCAGTTTTTCGTTTGACTGCACCTTTGTTCGGGGATCCTTATGCATTTGGCGTGATCAAATTTAAAGGAGGGATTACTGCCAGCCCAGACCAGAAGGCATTCCTTATGCAAAGTGAGAAGATTCCTTTCAACTTCACCTTGAACTTCTCCATTGATCGGCTGCTAAATAATTTTGGCGAACTCACAAGTCAACTGAAAATGGGTTTGCGTTTGACTCCTTACGAGGTCCGTGATTTTACTATTTTTCTTGATTCTATGAAAAATAGGATAATCATTGAACATACTTTACATCATCTTGATCGTGCTACTTTCATTATTTCTATTGCCTTTGAGTTCCGCACCTAGTGTTAAGATTCTTGGATGAAAATAGTCTATTGAGTCTGCAAATGTTAGCAGCTGATACTCACTATTTATGATCTCTCTGAAATGCAGAATTTGTATATTGGTCTGACTAATTTGAAGGGTTCAACAATAGCTCCACCTACAACTGTTCAGTCACAAGTTGTGTTGGCGGTGGGTATGAATCCCTCAAGGGTAAAGCAACTGGCTCAAACCATCACAGGTTCACACACTAAAAATCTTGGTCTGAATAACACTGTATTTGGTCGGGTCAAGCAAGTTCGTCTGTCATCAATTTTATCACACTCCCTGGGAAATGATGGAAGCAGCCCTTCACCATCACCTGTGCCTTCTATATCTCCTATGTCAAAACCCCACCATCATCACCATCACCACCACCACCACCATCATGCATCTACCGTTTCTCCTACTGTCGCACCTTCTCCATCGACCGCAAGTGGTGGTTCTTTCAGTGGAAAAGTATCGCCAGTATCCTCACCGGTACCTGCACCAGCTCCTGCAAAATCAACGGAGCCTCCTTGTCCTTTTGGTCATAATAGTAGGTATCCCTGGAAGCACAAGCAGTCTCAGAATGCACCTACTGCATCACCAGTTCATGCACCACACATTGCTCCATCACGACCTAGGCAAACACATAAGCGGGCTCCAAAGATCTCTCCAGTTACTGCAGAACCTCCATCACCAAATGTAGCTTATGCTCACAGTCATGCTCCATCACAAAGTGGATACCATGCAAGGCCTCCAGATGTGATGTCAATAATATCACCCTCTCCGTTTGCATGTGAGTTCTTGATTTCTTTTCCTGATTTTTTTTTTCTAAATTAACAGCTCTTGTGCTATATCCATTTCATTATCTAATACGAAATGATCCCTGAGAATGGCATTTTTACATCATTTCGCTTTGCTTTTTGCGATATGTATCTATTTTGATCATTTTGCTTAGCTTATTTTATTTTTAAATATGCCTCTGAAGAGGCGATGCTCGTATCATGCTGGTCTAAACAGCTTGTAACTTCAAACGTCCTTATGTTTATCTGAGTGCCTTTTTGTTATCTGCAGCTTCTGCAAGAACCATCTCCTCCAAAATATGGGCTGTCCTGCTGTTTGTATTGCTGGGAATGGCTCTGTAGCCTCTGAAAATGATAATTACTGGATTGGTTAGAGCAGTACCGGGCAAAAGCTTCAGTACTTGCTTCTATCCAAACAAGCATTCTGAGCTGTAGTTTTGGTGGTGAGAGCAACGCTCAAAGGGGCTTGCCTCACCGTGAGTGCATATACGTAGTCTTGAAGGTGTAAATATTCGAGTAAAATGATCAGTGGCTAAAGGCATGAAGGTCAAAGTCTCATCATAGGTGACAGGCCTCTCATGACCACTGGTTTATGCATGGTATCTCTTCTACATAAATCTGAGGAGTGAAAACCAACAAATGTGAATTACACTCTTTCCTCTCTCTGATCGATTTTCCACTTGCAATTTCTATAGCGGTCTGTAATTTATCATTTGGGAGGTTGCTGCTACTGCTATTATGGGAAAGTTCTACGTTGAATTCGACATCTCTCCTGTCGTCCCTGCTCATGTCTGTAAGGGATCTCACCATTTGAGCAAGGCCCGGAAGCAACAAGAACTGGTTTCTTCTTGTTATTGCTTATTACACGCATTTGTAAGCAGTGGAAATTCGCCTTAATACAGTAGTGTTGCAGTTTTACTAGGATGCTTGTCTTGTCCACCTATGTGGTAATAATGAATCTTGCAGTAAAAATCATGCTGCAGTTCTAATTGAGGCAACAAGCGCTGAATTAGGCCATCATACCTAACTTGCTTCATCAATTTGGTTAGTTGGAAAAAAACAGCTGTACTAATCATATGCTTCATGTGAAAAATAACTAATTTCATGACTGCAATGTTAGTGAATGCAACTGATTTATGGCTGAATTTGTAAAATCTGTATGCAAACTCTGAACTACTGAAATTTCCTGGTTTGTTTATGTTAGTGAATTTTGTAGTAATTTATTCAACTCGTGAGACACTTCTCAACTTCCAATTGGATCAATGTAGTGAATTTCTTGGATGAAGATTGTCGACCAGAGAAATGAATGAAGAAATTTAGGTGCTTGAGCATTCAAAAAATATGTATTGCTATCATCCCATTTGCAAGAAACACCAAAGTTTTTGAATGGTGCTGGGGCCGTAGAGTGGCTACCATTCTTTCTCCTTTTTATCTCTTTCATTTTCGGAGCAGCAATGTTCACGTCCAAATGGTTGTGACAAAAATCCTTTGTATTAAGTTGAAGTGACATCACAAATAATTTTGAAAAAGGTAGAAAGCCACCTTTTGACTAAAAAAAAAAAAGGAGAAGAAGATGAGACGTAGAGAATACCAAGGCCATAAAAATTCTTGATTTATTCTTTCTCATGAAAAAAGATCAAAGCACATCAGCTTTGGTTGCAAGAAAAACTCTCTATCCAGCGACAGAGAAACAGTACCGAGACAAAATGCATATTTTGGAGATAGTTTTGATGAGAATTTGAGTATTAGCCATTGGGCCTCTGCATGTGCATTCAAGACTCAACAATCAGTGAAGATCTCTCTCTCTCTCTCTCTCTCTCTCTCTCTCTCTCTCTCTCTCTCACACACACACACACAGAGAGACACGCATGGGAGAGAAGCCCACTTGTCAACTTATGCTTTAGTGTAACTACAAGCAATTTCAGGGAGGGCTTTTTTTTAAATTATTTTTGCTTCACATGGCAAAATATCTCACCTTTTCTATCTCTGTCACAACCCTTTAAAAAATCTCGCAAGAATTTCTGGACTCAAAAAATTAACATATTGCTCGCTCTTCTGACTATAAGAAGACGCTGCGCGAGACCCACCACATGATTACTCCTCCATTCTCTTATCTATTCATTTTATTCACGAGTTAGCAAGACAAGGTGCGTTCTTGATTCTTGAAGAACTCAACATGTTTGAATTCATTCTTGATTTGTTTTAACTTGTGATTTCAGCAATTTATTTTATGTAATAATACTGGTGACGCGGTGCATTTTTGTTCCATTTTGATCAGAACTGTGGTGAGTAGCTAGGACCTTTTAATGATCTGCTTTAGTGATTGATTATAGTTAGCGATTTGAGTGCCGTGTTGATGTAATGCCACTCTCACCAACTATTCAGTCAAGATTTTGTTTCCTGCCAATCTACTATCTTTTTCATCTTTTTTTTAAAAAAAAAAAAAAACTCTAGATGCCGATATTCTGCTGTTCTGTATGGATTCTGTTTGTATCTCTCATACAGATCAATTTATGAATATCCAATTTGATGCTAGAGAAAAGTTTCACAATTGGCCTTTTCGTCCATCTGACTGTTCAATACGGAATTAGTTAAGTTTTCTTCGTTTTAGTTAAAATATTTCTTGAAACTGTGTCAAAAAATTTCTTGAAACTGTTTAATGGACAGTATGCTTCGTGTACCTTTTTGGTCGGTTTCATAATTCTGAGGTAGAGAGCTAATTAGTGTGTTGGTTTGCTAGATTCAAATACCAACAAACAAATACCATCTTCATTTGGTGTCAGTTCAAATCTCTCCAAAGAAATGCCAAACGGGGTTTTGTTTTCTGGGAGCAGGCCATCAAACTCGGTGATTGTCAGCTTCAGAATACCATATTTTACCCACTGGGGGCAGAGCATACTGGTATGCGGTTCGGAACGTGTCCTTGGCTCATGGGACGTGAAAAAGGGCCTTTTGTTGAAGCCTTCTCATCAGGGGGATGAACTGATATGGTCTGGCAGTCTGCCTGTTCCGGCTGATTTTACTTGTGAGTATAGTTATTATGTGGTCGATGATAAAAAAACTGTGTTAAGATGGGAGGCTGGAAAGAAGAGAAAACTGTCACTTCCTAACTGTGCTCAAAATGGGCAGTTGGTGGAGCTCCATGATCTATGGCAGGTGCCTAATTTATCTGTCTTTTCCTCTCACAACGTATTTGTGGTTTTTCTTGCTTGCATCTTCTTTAATGCTTACGTATTTTGTTTCCTTATTTTATTAGAGTTCTTGAGTTGGACTAGCAATCATGAATGTATAATGCTGTAAACTGCTTTTGTGGTAGATATTTTCTAACCAGTGGAGTATTAAACATAACAGTTTTTAGAATTTCAAATCTAAGCAATATGCTGTTTGACCTAAATGAGATGTGTGCGCGCATTGAGAGCTTTTTGTAGTTATTTTTTACTGTACAGTGGCATGTTTTTCATAACTGGAAGCTGCTAGCTGAGAGTTTCTGTACCCTAATTGCAGACTGGTTCTGATGATCTACCATTAAGAAGTGCATTTAAAAACGTCATATTTCGAAGAAGTGCTACCCTGAATATTGAGAGAACCCTTGAATCAGTTCAGAATGTGTCAGATAATGGTGGTAAGATTTATCTTTGGATATCATTTTTTTAATACTGAGAGCATATCCTGTTGATATTGATTTTGCATACATATATGAACAGATTCAGTTGTCGTGCAATTCCGAATTTGTAGCCCAAATATTGAAGAGGACACATCAGTGAGATCTTATTTTCCATGCCACATTAGGACCATAGTAGTTTTAACTCGTTGAGTTTGTTGATCTCAAGTTTTTCATTCATGTTTCTTGTGTGAATATGGACAGATATATGTGATCGGTAGTCCTTCGAAGCTTGGGCAATGGAAGACTGAGGGTGCACTTAAACTCAGTTATGCTGGCGATTCAATTTGGGTAGCTGAATCTGAATTGAAAAAGGATGACTTTCCCATAAAATATCCTTCATGTGTCCACTGTAGGCATGAGGAAAGTTATTTCTTCGATGCCAGGTTCATGTTTTTATGTCTCTAACATCCCCGTGTAGAGGAGAGCACTCTCATATATATCTTCTCCTTAACAATGCTCACATATCGATATTGCAAATATGGGAAAACTAAAAAACTTGCTCTGGAGATTGGTGCTAATAGAGAACACTCTGTTGACTTCTCAAGAAACCAACCCCAATACGTCATCCTTTCAGATGGCCAAATCCGAGTAAGCTATTATTCGTTCATTCTTTCTTCAGCTTGATTCTCTTTGTTATTGATTCCTCAATATGAAAACCACCCATTTGTGTTGTCAGGAAATGCCTTGGAGGGGTGCTGGAGTAGCAGTCCCCATGTTTTCTGTGCGATCAGAGGCTGATTTGGGAGTCGGGGAGTTTCTTGATTTGAAGTTACTAGTCGACTGGTCAGTTGACTCAGGCTTCCATTTGGTTCAGCTATTGCCAATTAATGACACCTCTGTACATAAGATGTGGTGGGACTCATATCCCTACAGGTAAATGAACATACTATTGAATGTTACTTTTGAAGTTGGAAAACTGATTTCTGTTCTTGCTTTAAAAAATATTTCTATTTTTAATCGAGAAGGCTCCAATCTTCATGGCTTGCAGCTCTCTCTCGGTATTTGCATTGCATCCGTTGTACCTAAGAGTTCAGGCCCTTTCAGACAATCTTTCAGAGGATATCAAGGTCAGGTCTTTATTATCGAGATGATGTATAATGTGCATTAAGACTCTCCTGTTAAACCTCGAGTATTTTTCTCTTATTCTTCAGAAAGAGATAGAGCAAGCCAGAAAAGACCTGGATAAAAAGGTACTAATTTCTTTTAGTAAGTATTCTTCGTCACCTCAAAAGGCACTTAGTATATACAGAAGCTGACCTAACTGATAATGTTGGAACATAGTAATCATTTGACTGGTGAAACATGCACTTACGAACTATGATTTTGAATTTGGTTTTGCAGGATGTGGATTATGAGGCTACCATGGCTGCAAAACTTTCGATTGCCAAGAAGATTTATGATAAGGAGAAGGGGACCGTACTTAGTTCAGCTGAATTCCAGACTTACTTCTCTGAGAATCAGGTTGCTGCATCTTTGCTTGCATCAACTTATTAGGACTTCTGGTTTAACTCTTTTTCGAATTCTAAAATACATTTTTCTTGGATAACAGGAATGGTTAAAACCCTATGCAGCCTTCTGTTTCCTAAGGGACTTTTTCGAAACATCGGATCACAGTCAGTGGGGTCGTTTTTCTGTTTTTACTCAAGACAAGGTGATTGGATGATGAAATTTGTTGTCGTTTACTCTGGTTCCCCGGTTATGAGTCTGAGAGTAAAGATCAACTTCAACCGTGGCATTAGATTTTATTCTGATGCTAACGACAGTCGTGCTAACCATTTTCCCTCTATTTCAGCTAGAAAAACTGGTCTCAAGAGAAAGCGTGCACTATGATATAATTGGCTTTCATTACTACATCCAATTCAATCTACACAAGCAAGTGAGTATTCAATTTGTCTTACAATTACAAATGCTCGTCTTTGATCTCAACTACCAGTTTGCAATTATGATTATGTTTGTGATGACAGTTATCAGAAGCTGCCGAATATGCAAGAAAGAAAGGAGTAGTCTTAAAAGGAGACCTCCCAATCGGAGTTGACCGCAATAGTGTGGATACTTGGGTATATCCAACTCTCTTTCGCATGAACACCTCGACTGGGGCACCACCAGATTATTTTGACAAAAATGGACAGAATTGGGGGTTCCCAACTTATAACTGGGAAGAAATGTCCAAGGACAACTATGGTTGGTGGCGTGGTCGTTTAACGCAGGTCAGGTCTCATACTCCTCTGTTAATGCATAGTTTTTCTTAAGTGGTTTACATTTAAGCTAAGACACCTTTTGTCTTCATTAACAGATGGCAAAGTACTTCACAGCATACAGGATTGATCATATACTGGGTTTCTTCCGAATTTGGGAGCTTCCAGATCATTCCATGACCGGTCTATGTGGAAAATTCCGACCTTCTATCCCTCTTAGCCAGGTATGGTTTCCTTGTTCAGCCCTCTGCCTTTGTTCATATGCTTATTTATGTTTTATGTTTCTTGTTTGTCATACCAACTCTTATTGTAGGAGGAACTTGAAAAGGAAGGAATATGGGACTTCAATCGTTTGAGCCGTCCATATATTACACAACCAATTCTACAGGTATCATGTCTGTCAGTGTCACTTGTCTTTTCAATATTTTGCACACATACACGGTTCCTAATGTATCTTCATTTTTGTGTTATACTGCATATACACAATTTTATTTCAGGAAAAGTTTGGGGCTTTGTGGACTGTAATCGCTTCCAACTTTCTAAATGAACACCAGAAGGACCATTATGAGGTGATCAATATTTGAGAGCAGAAACATAAGTCTTTATCTTTCGATTATTACAAACTGTGCTATACTGAAAAAAAAAAAAACAAAAAAAAAAAAGAACCCTCAACTTCTGATAATTCTTCATGTGAAGTCAAGCCAGCAATATTTAGGAAATTAGGTGCAAGGGAGTCTTGCAATAAATTATTTTCTTACTAATCTTGAATCTGTTCCAAGAATCCCATAGTAGTCTTATGTTTATGCTACTGAAGTTTCTCTAGAGTTTGATGATTAGGATCAACATACTATTTGGTTTTCCGCGCATTTGGATCACAGCCATGACTACACTAGAGGCTAGAGTAAACTCTTCGTAACTCCTAGATCACATCATTTCAGACGATTTGCAAAAGGTCGTTTCACTTTTGTATTTACTGAAGTCAACTTTCCCTTCATGGAAATCATGCTTTTGCTATTGCTGTCTAGCCCATACTATGCTGAGGTTATTGTTTCTCGGTGACCATGGCAATGCTACACAACTTAGGGAGATATACGAGAAAATCACCTTAGCCCTTCTACTCAAAAGCCATTAAAACTTCGCCATGTGATTGATGCAGTTCAAGGAGGACTGTAACACTGAAAAGAAAATTGCAGCCAAGCTGAAATCATGCTTGGAAAGATCAATCTTTCAGGAGAGTGAAGATAAACTTCGGCGCAGCCTCTTTGATCTTATCCAGGCAAGTATACAAAATTATTTTTTGAATCAAAATACTAGTATTGGCTTGAAAAATATCTGAAATAATATTTTGATTTCAAGAACAGCTTTTACTCTTCTCATAGCTAGAGTTATGTATCCTCACACCTTATATGTCCTCATCACTTGTCATATTGTTTCTCTCTATTGTAGAACGTGGTACTCATCAGAGACCCCGAAGATCCCAAAAGCTTTTATCCCCGCTTCAACCTTGAAGACACATCAAGCTTTAGCGGTTTAGACCAGCACAAGTACGTTGTGTAATGATATTTTCTAGTCCATAACTACAATGTAGTAAATAGATGCATTAGGTGTTCATTTCTTTTTCCATTTTCTGACCATCTGCCAAATTTTCGCAGCCAAAATGTGTTGAAAAGACTGTACTACGATTACTATTTCCAGAGACAGGAGAATCTGTGGCGCCAAAATGCGCTGAAGACACTACCAGTCCTGATGAACTCCTCCGATATGCTGGCCTGTGGAGAAGATCTCGGAATGATTCCTTCCTGTGTTCACCCTGTATGATATTACGACGTTCTTCTTAAAAAAAAAAATGCTCTACCCTTTTAAATGTACTAATGATTCTTGATGCAGGTCATGCAAGAATTGGGTCTCATTGGACTGCGCATCCAACGCATGCCCAACGAACCTGATCTAGAGTTCGGCATCCCTTCACAATACAGCTATATGACAGTAAAGAAACTACTCTTGATACACAATTTCTTGGACCTTAGGAGGACAGAAGTGAAATGTTTTTCTGTAACTGTTTCTTAGGTATGTGCTCCGTCGTGCCACGACTGTTCGACTCTCCGTGCTTGGTGGGAGGAGGATGAAGATCGAAGACGCAGATTTTTCAAGGCGGTGGTGGGGTCGGACATGCTCCCTCCCGATAGGTGCACTCCGGAGATTGTGGAGTTTGTTCTGCGCCAGCACGTTGAATCTCCTTCCATGTGGGCGATTTTCCCACTCCAGGTATATATATCCTGTTTCTTTCATATGAAACATAATGGTTGAGCTCATGATCCGTCACTCTTGTGTATTGTTTCAACACCATGCCGTGATATTCAGGATTTACTAGCACTCAGAGAAGAATACACTACACGCCCTGCTGTTGAAGAGACAATAAACGATCCCACAAATCCGAAACACTACTGGCGTTTCAGTAAGCTCTCTCTCTCTCTCTCTCTCTCATGATCAATGAATGAATATGAACTCAAACTGTTACTCACTATCGGCTGTTGCATTAATCAGGAGTGCACGTGACAGTAGAGTCTTTGCAGAAGGATAAGCAGCTCGTATCGGCCATCAAAGATCTCGTCCGTGGCAGTGGAAGATCTTACCCACCATCTCAGGGCGACGAGCTGCAGGCGGTGCAGCCGGCCAAGGCGGTTAAGCAACAGCCTGCAAACGGTGGCCAGATGAATGGATCAACTGTGATAGAAGCAGCAGCAGCAGCAGTGAGAGCTTGATAGTTGATGCTCGAGTTTCTTCTTGTCTATGCAATAAAACTATAAGAATCCCTTTTTAATTTAAAATCCTTTTAAATTTATTGTTTTTTTATGCTCAATAATTTATTGGCAAAAAATTTGTGCTAGACAATTTCGCAATTATATTTTTGAGAGATATTTCCGATAGGAATCATTTTTTCGGAATACGCATTGCGATCGAAATAATGATTTGTGCATAGTATGTTCAATCGGAATTAGTACATTCCAATCCATTCGGAATTAGTACATTCCAATCGAAATGTGTTGATTTCGATTGGATATTTTAAAAAAATATATATATATGTTAGTGTGTTTAATAGGAGACTCGCTCTAATTTATTTGTTCTAATAAATAAACTTACTTTTCAAAGAAACTCTGTCCAATCTACATAAGGTGTAGGCATTTTGAATATGGTATGAACGAGCTTAAAAGATGTTAACTGAAGAAAATAATGCTTTAGTTGTCTTGATAAATGAATTTAAAAAGCTATAATTTTTTTTATATTCTGAAGAAATGGTATATTATAAAGAATTTAGACAATAAAATAATAGGAATAATTGATATAAAACAACGATTGAATGATGGAGATGGCGATACGATGTTTGTCGAAAGAAAACCGTTGGACCATTTCTGCAAAAACATCGGAACGTTGGGGGAAGAGAGAGAAACAATCTTTTCCAATTTTAGAGAGAATTAGAGCAAGGCATTTGTTTTTCCTATATTTCTACCCGAGGATTTTTCAGTCGACGGAATAATCCGCTCCCGCGCTCTCCCGTTGCCGTTTCGTCTCCCTGAACGCCTCGCCAGTGTTCAGAGTCTCTCTCCATCTCTCTCTTTCTCTCCCCCTAAATTGCTGTTTTTTTTTTTTCTGGATTAGATTTTCGCGACAATTCGATGTTAATGCTTTGTAATAATGCTGTTCATTTATAGGATTTCTGTGAAATCGATCAATTCATTTTTTGCATGGAATATTTCTAGTACGTGAAGTTATTTGCTTAATCTTGCCTTTTTCCTAAATTATTTTGCACTCGTAAATGTAACATTTCCTTGCATTTAATCATATATTCTTAGTTTTCTTTTCCTAGTTTTCCAGCACCTTAAGAATTTTTGCTTATCCAATCAATTAAACATGGTTCAAAAAGTTGAGCAAATATTTACTTTTGTTTAGGAGCTGATCTACACAGCATTTTCCTGCATCTACTTTCGTTTCCAATTCACTTTTCTAGTTACGATTGCTCATTTGTGTTATCATCTTTCCTCTGCAGTCAAGCTTGGCGACTTTTAAGCGGAGGAGCTAGCGAGAGCCTTATTTTGACGGTAGGTGATGACGAATTATTGCAAACCAAGCTTCAGTTAGTATTTCTCTATTAGTTCAAATTTCTATTAGCATTTGATCATAATGATGAATGAGGTATGTTATCATTGTGTTGTTGGTTACATCTGTAGGTCTACGGAGATTAGCAGCACATTTCTTGTTTGATTCTTGCCACCTTTTTTGCTCGGCTTTCGGGGGGTAAGACGCTCTCTTTGCTTCATACAATAACTGCAGTACTCATCTCCTTGGTCTGAGTTTGTGGTGCATTTGTGTTCTTGTTTCCAATGATTTGCCCTGTATGACTGAAGTTGTTTGGAGAATTGATATGTTGATGTACTTTTTCCGACCGTATTTCTGTTGTCTCTTACAGATTAGTTGTAAGAGGCTCTAGATAAGCGGTAATAATTGTATTTCTGTCAAGGCTCAAGTCCATGAACCGAAGAGTTTATCCCTTGATTGAAGAAATGTGATGACTAATCTCCCAGGCAGACTAATCCTCTAGAGACAATTTACAAAAGCAGCCTTAGCATGCTTGGTGATTATAATTGCCAGCACGAGATTCAGATTCACCGCAGATGGCTGCAGCCACTAATCAAGTTCATGGATTCAAGCCATTGCCCTCCAAGATGCCATCCTCACCCTGTCACTCAATTTGACTCCAAAATGCTTGAGTTCAGTCAATCCAAGGTCACTCAGTCTCTAGAACATGGCGTTAGATTTGCGTGCATCCATAGGAGCTCCTCCACCCCATGCCTGTCTTATTCCTCCGAACCAGAAGATGATTTTCAAACAAATCCAAGGATTGAAATAATTGTTGGGCAGGCGCTTCCCCAAGTAGAAGCTCTGGTTGTTGAAGTTGCCGTAGCAATGGCAGCTGGTATCAGTCTTGAGCCAGCTCCGAATGGGCTTGGTGGCGCCTACTTTTTACTCGCTCGAAATGGTGATACTATAGCTGTTGCAAAGCCAATAGATGAAGAGCCACTAGCATTCAACAATCCAAAAGGCTTTGGTGGACGGATGTTTGGCCAACCGGGCATGAAAAACTCTATCAAGATCGGTGAAACTGGTGCTCGTGAATCAGCTGCTTATCTCCTTGACCATAATGGTTTCTCTGGTGTCCCTCCGACTGCGTTAGTCAAGTTTTCTCATTTCAACTTCAGTTTACTAAAGTCAGATTCAGACCCAAACCCCCCCAGTTACAAGATTGCCTCTCTTCAACGTTTCGTGAACCATGATTCTGATGCTGGAGACTTGGGCCCTTCAAGCTTCTCAGTCACTTCTGTACACCACATAGGCATACTAGATGTAAGACTGATGAATCTCGATAGACATGCTGGGAATCTTCTCGTGAGGCAAGAGAATGACAGCTATGGTCGGGGAAAAGCTGAATTAGTGCCAATAGATCATGGATATTGCTTGCCTGAATGCCTAGACAACCCTTATTTTGAGTGGCAGCACTGGCCTCAGGCTTCTCTGCCTTTCTCAGATTCTGAAGTTGACTACATAGCCAACCTTGATCCATTTAAAGATGCTGAGCTTCTAAGAACTGAAGTTCCATCCATTAGGGAGTCTTCCATTCGGGTTCTTGTGCTCTGCACGATATTCTTGAAGCAAGCAACGGCTCATGGCTTATGCCTTGTCGACATAGGTGAAATGATGACTAGAGAATTACTTGGTGGGAAAGAACATTTGAGCTCTTTGGAGAGCTTATGTGCATCTGCTAAGGCTAGCTTGAACATGAGAGTGAGTGATGATAATGCCAAGTGCGATGAGGATGAAGAAGCTGATGAAATGCTCGTACCTCGTGTTTTCTTCAAGAACCGCCATAGAAAAGGTAACTAGCTCATGAAAGAACTCCGCTACTCTCATCCTTGAATGCATCATATCTTTTCATGTACAGGTTGTCTGATGAGGAGTCTGAGCTCCCCCACGCCGTACAACCCCAGCAGCCAGAGCATTTCTTTCGGGGGCATGGATGAGGAGGAGTGGCAGTCGTTCCTGGAGATCTTCCAGAAGCTTCTGCTCGAGGTCTTGGAGGAAAGAACAGCCATGGGCTTGTGCAAACAAAGGTTAAGAACTTCTTGTGCATTTTAAGAAAAATGAAAATATGTAGAGACTGTGTAATAGAGTGTGAAAAAGTCTGGCTGTAAGTAGCCTCGAATAACTGTGTATATAACGACGTACTAACACCGTAGATGTCATTGCATAAAATGTATAAAACTTATAGTGTATGTTTGTTTCTTCTATTCTCTTTGTTAGAGCTTGTAGTTTCGAAGGCTTTCTCGGACAAGCCTTTTGTAATAAGTCAGTTAGATTCAAATTCAGACCGTTTCTTTTAACGTTGTTTCCAATTCCATGTATGGATATGGCTGTGTTGCTGTTTCTCTTTTACTCGTGAATCTGAATGTGCTGTCACACAGATATAAGATTAAAGTGAAAAACTTCAACAAAAGTTCAAAACGACATCAAAGAGCAGGAACAGAAAGCAAAACGACACCAAGAAATAGATAGATCCCACGAACCCGCCGCCTCACACATTTCCAGCAGCCAGGCGCTTGTAGAGCTCCGGTGACAGTCTCGGGGTGGCAACGGCCTCGAGAGGCTTCCTCATATAAGTAACGGTTCCAGGTTGCTCCATCATGTCCATATCCTGGGGCTTCAGCCCAGGAGGTGGAGTGAAAGTGAAGTGCTGCAGCATGTGGCCCAACATGGAAGTCACCAAGTTTATAGCAAGTTGTGCTCCGGGGCAGATCCGCCTCCCGGTGCCGAACGGCAGCAGGCGGTAGTCGGTGCCCTTCATGTCGATGTCCTCCTCCTGGAAGCGCTCCGGCCTGAACTCGAGAGGGTCCTTCCACAGGGCTGGATCCCGAGCAATGGCCCACACGTTGACGCTCACGGAGGCCCCCTTGGGGATGTCGTAGCCTCCGATCTTGACGTGGGTGCTGGCCTTGTGGGGGAGCATCAGCGGCGTCGGAGGGTGCAACCTGTAGCACTCCTTGGTCACGCATTGCAGGTAGGGGAGGTTAGGGATGTCGGCCTCCGTCATGACGCGGCCTCGCCCAACCACGCGGTCCAGCTCCTCCTGCACCTTCTGCTGCACTCTCGGGTTCCTCACCAGCTCCGCCATCGCCCACTCCACGGTGATGGTGGTCGTGTCCATGCCTGCGGAGATCATATCCTGCACATGTACACTCTCTTGTCAGAAGAAATTAAGCAAGAAAAGCTATATATATATTATATACAATGTTGTCTCACCCAGAGAAGGCCGATGACGGTGTCCTCGCTGAGTTCGTATTCCTTTTGAAGAGTGAGCAAGGCATCCACGAAATGGTTCTTGGTGTTGCCGGTTTTCTGCCGGGCAAGAGTGTGCTCCTCCATGATCCGCTTGGTGAACTTGTCGGCGCGGGCGTCGTGCTCCGCGAGAGCGTCGTTTTGGTCCTTGAACAAGAAGCTGAGCCATGGGAGGAACTCTGCGAATACAGATTTCTTGGATCCCAACTTGATTGCGTCGTTGAGGATGTTCTTCAATTCTTGGCCTTGTTCATCAATCACACCGTTGGAGTCTATGAATCGCTTCCCAAACGTCAGTCTTGTTATGTGCAGGAACGCCATCATGCTCAGATACTCACGCAGCACCAATGCTTTGCCCTTGTTTTCTACAAGCTCTACAATGTGATCAGTAGCCCATACAGATAAATTTATATATACACAGAGAGAGAGGGAGAACTCACCAGGGATGGTGCAGTCCTTAAAAATGGATTCAACCATGGCGGTGACCTCATCCTCGCGAATGGGGCGGAGACCCTCTAGGCGCTTCATGGAGAAGAGCTCGAGGGTGCAGAGCTTCCGAACCTTGACATAATGAGGGCCGTAGTCGGACCAGATCAAATCCATGCCATTCTTGCTGAACTTGTTGATCTGCTTAGTGCGGTTGCGGTAGGCCAGCTGCAGGTCGTTGTCCTTGAGCACCTCCTTGGCTAGGGCGGACGAGTTCACCACGATGCTCAGGTGGGACCCCAGGTACACCGAGAATATCGGACCGTACACCGCCGACCACTCCGTGAAGCACCGCACCAGCAGCGGCTTCAGGTCCCGAAGGTTACCCACGATCGGCAGCGGCCGCGGCCCCGGCGGCAGCCTATACCGAAAGCGGCTGAATAGCTTGTAGGCGACCACCACAGCCACCGCGGCGGCGATGAGGATAAGTGGAACGGCCATTTTCAGTTGGGGTGGAGGGTGGTCGTGTGTATATAAATATATAGTGGAGCGGAGCGGGGGTGTCATAATTTATAGGAATACTTTAATGGAATATTAATCAATTTAGCCCTTCAATTATTAAGATTGGGAAAATTATTATTTTATTCTAATTAGGAGTAAGAATATATTTATTTTACCATTTTATCTTAATTCTTCAATTGTTTATTATTTGTATATTAATTTAGTTATTTTTATTTATACTCTTAATTTGTATAAATAAAATATGTAATAAAATAAAAATAAATACAAAATAATAAAGATACCTATTAACAAATAAATTTGTTATATGTATTTTTAGCTTAAAAATATGAGTTGAAGCAAATATAAGAAAATAAATCTGCCATGATGATAAATTTAATTATTCCCCTAAATTCATAGTATGAATATGATCATCATCCTAATTAAATGATGAATCAAATAAAAAAACAATATCTTCACAAATTGACAATTGTCGCAAAATTCTTGGTATCATTTATATCATGCTCTAGAATTAGTTTTGGAAATAGAGTTAAAAATATGAACTATTAGATTATTCGAATAAAATAAATTTGAAAATAATATTCGTTTCAACACATATTTTAGGTTACAAATATTGATAAAGTATATTTTTAGTACATACCAGATTATTTATAAATAGATGTATTTATTTTTTTTATTTATACAGATTAAAAGTATAAATAAAAATAATTAAAGTGATATATAAAATAATAAACAATTAAAAATTTAAGATAAAATCGTAAAATAAATATATTCTCTCCTAATTACTAAGTATTCCTATTAGAATAGTTAGAGCCCTAACTCAACTCTGTACAAATGACTTCATTAAAGTCAACTTCGTTAGTAGATTCTTTCTCTCTCCATGATTGAAATGAAATATTCTACTTCCCAACCAGATGAGTCAGATTATTGTGTTATTCCATTATTAGTTCTAAAAACTTTATGCATAATCATATATTTTGGTGTTTTTCTGGGAGATAAAAAGAATTAACTCAAATTCTTGAAAAGTTAATTCTTTTAATAAAATAAGGCTAAAATTAATCACACTTGAGTTTAACAATGCTAAATATCTTGTATAGGTTCCGTTGAATCAATTACTATGTTGAAGTTTCAACTACTCATTAGTTGACAAGCCTATATAAAAATGTTGTTCAAGAATAATTGAGTTGGAAACTGGAATTATAGAATTCTTCAAGGTAATGATATGGATTGTGATATATATATTCCCTTTTCTGTTGAATTAAATACTTTAAACGAAAATATCATCATAGTCCAGTTATATTTCTGTAAATTAATATAATAGAATATTTAAAAAAAATTCAACTTATATAAAAAAAATATCAAATCGCAAAAAATCAAAATAAAATTCAGGCATGGAATTGACTTGGGAAGCAGTGGGTGGGTGGATTAGGCCTAGGTATGAGTGCATTAGTAGTTTGTTGAAATTTTATATTTATAAAAAACTCCCACCTACCAACTTCATCTAATATTTTACATTTGATCAACACAATTAAAAGTATACACTACTTTCATACATTATTATTATCTTGAGAAGTGGGATTTCATTACATAATGGGTCTCTGATGTGACAAATATTTAATCATATTTTTTGGTAATTACAGAAATTAATGTAGACTGGCCATCATCCCCTTGAATGGATCATATTATTATACATGTAATAAATAAAGAATAGATCAAACAATAATATATATGATTATAATCCTCCATTTAAAAAATGAATCAAATACTTGAAGAAAAAACTGACTGATGAGAGATACCTCTTCTTAGTTCTTACAAAGCCGATTTTATAAGGAAGAGTTGGATATTTGATTATTAATTGAAATCTCGGAGACGTTTCTTGAGCACGTCCATGGACTTCTTTCTGGCGCTTTGCTTGGAGGCTCTGTTTGAAAGGCTGCCAAAAATCCCATCAGCAGCATCCTTGTATTTCTCACATATGGTAGCCACCTTTTTGTAGTCCAGAGTGTTGTAGTTCTTCTCTCTGATCACCGGATTCATGAAGTTCTCCGGCTGACTGCTCAGCAGAAGGTTGATCAGCTGCCGCGCTTCGATCAGGCAGCTCTGGAAGCTCCCGTCTCTGTATATCTCATGCAATCCAGTCGAGTGAAACCTCTCCTCTGCAAATGTTTCCAATGCCTTCAAGTCCATGTTCAGTGACATCACTGCACTCATACTGAACCTCTTCACACTATCACTCAGAAAGGTTCCAACGATCGAGTTCGATATGTGATCGAGCGCACCACTCCCCACCTTGTACAGAGCATCCAGAGGTAGGATCTGCTGAGCAGTGGACATCACAGTGTCCAGGTATATGACCACCTCGTTGGTGTACTCGTTTCCGAGCCCGGTCGCCTCCTCGGACGTCCAGTTCACGTTCTCTGTGAGATGCATGAACTCATCCAGCTTGGAGTTCACCAAAGTGAGAAGAGCCATGTAAGCAGCATCCCTGGAGGTTTTGAGAACAATCTTGGCTGTCAGACCGCACTGTGGTCTGTCAATCGATCTGACCGGGATCCCGCATTGTTGAGCAGCATGCTGGATGAAGTAATCGCATGCCCTCTCTAGAACAGATATGTTGGCAGCAATCTGCATCGCCTTCGACACTCCAGTGGTATCACTGTGGATTGTCTTGAGCAAAGCTTCGTTCACTACATCGATCAGGAGCTTATCCAGGTACTTGCGGACGAAATCAAAGTAATTCATGTGTGCTCCGTATGACAAGTAGTTAACCGAATCCTTGATGAAGGAACGAACTATGCGACAGCAGTCGGGCACCATGGATGAAAAAGGAGCAATGTAAGGGAATGCAGGCATTATGTCTGAGGTTTGGAGATGAAACAGGAGTACATTTGACTGGTATTCAGACTCCTTTTTCATCATCATCTGCTCATAAGTGTCACTGCTAAGGATATCAGTGATCTGTTGCCGACACTCAGCTAGAAGAAGCTCGTGGTATTTTTCGCGACTACTGTTTAAAGTTTCTAGAATTGGAGCAACTTCATAGCCATACTGTCTCAGAGTTGCTCCAAAAAGAGTCACATAATCCTTAACTAGGAGAAGATGGCTGGCAGCATCCATCTGGGAGAACTGCTCCTCCAAGATTGAAGTTACTCGAGCCACCGCTGTTTCCCACATTATCTCAAGCTCGGTTGGTGACAGCAGCCCCCCGGCAGTCCTTAGAACTCGATCTTCTACTATGAAATAACCAGCAATGTGAGCCAAGAAAGTCTGATGTGACTCGAGAAAAGGCTGGTGAGTTGGAATCTGCAAGTCTTGTTTCAGCTGCAGAGTTCGATTTTTGTAATAGTACTCGCGAAATTGTTCTTGGATCCCAAGGCAACCATGAATATGAAATGCTCGATAAAGTGGGGTGAGATCAAATTTTAGAACAGAATTCTCATCTATTTCTTCAACATCTAATGCATAGGTGAAATCTTCCAAACCCAAGCTGCTCTGTTCCTCGGCTTTCCTTTGACGAGCCAGCATGTCCTCTTCCCGCTGGCGAGCAGATGCAGCATACCCTATTGCAGTTTGCCCGATATTTCTCGCGGAGCCCCTTATGGAAACTAACCACTCATTGACTTCGGTGCACACCCTCTTCTCAATATGAGATTTCAGCAGAGGTATTCTCTTGGCTATCAGCGCCTTCAAAGCCTTAGCAGGAATGCTCTGCAAGTAATTCTTCTCAATCAGATCAACAGCTTTCAAGGCCGGATAGAAGCGGCCTTCCGATATGTGATTATTACACTTCACACAGAGACCCAAGACTTGGACACAATCTTTTGACATCTTAATGGCTTCAGTGACATTCTTCTTAGTTGTGTAAGATTCAAGAAGCTCTTCGAGATTCGAAAGCAAGGAACTGCCAACCTGTTGCAGCCTAGAATTATCAGCTGACAGCTCACCCTTCAGCTCTTCTGCATCAACCAAGACACCTCGCAGCTCATCAACTGCAACTATGAACTCCTCATAGTGGAGCTTGCAAAGGTCCTCGATTTCGACTTCTTTCTTCTTAACTAAGTGCTTAAGCTGTTGTAAAAGAGCTTCAGGCTTCCCTGTCTCAAAAGCAAGCCTGACCATGGGCCCCATATCCTCCCCATTGCTGACCAAGGTTGCAAGAACAGAGTCCTCGCCCGTATCACCACCATTCTCAGTCACATTTCTCTTGTTTCTCGCACTCATTTTTTATATTTCTTCTCCAATGTCCTGCACTAACAAAAACCCATATGCTTCTTGAATTATAACTCTTAATATCGGCATCGTCCAGAGAATTATGCACTCGCTTTCCTATTTTTGCTAAACACAGAATTCCTAACTCCCATTGACCAGAACAAGGCAAATTAGTTCAAGAAAAGGTCATTAACCATACCATTTCTGGGAAGATGCACAAAATTCAATTTTCAGGATCCATTTCATTTTCGGATTCGGCAAATTAAATCACAAAAATAGGCGGAGAATAATCAAACAATGAAAGCAAGAAATTAAACACAGTCCAAACAGAACACTTTTCATCTTAGAAAACACAGAACTGGAAATTTCCGGAAAAAAAAAAAAAAAAAGATTAAATCTTTACCTGAAACAGACCAAAAAAATGAAAACCCTCGATCGTTATCGAAATGAAGAAAGGAATCCCAGAAAAATTCTCTTCCCTTTTCCCCAAGAAAATGCGCGTGAGAACCTTATCTCTGTCGGCTTTGTGGATTCTTTTCTGTCCGTCCGAGAATCAAATGCCAAATCTTGACGATGTTGTTTATGTGAGTGCAGTAGGATAATAATTTTTAGCCGATTTTTGCCATGATAATTAAATAAGGGAAAAGGGGACAGACATTTACACTTGGAAGCAAAGACAAACAGTCTATATTCCCAATCTAATCAAATCAAATGTTTTATGTTATTATGATGCAACCATGTGAAAATATCAATTACCTATGTTTCGACTTCCTTTTGTTAAGGTTGTTTATCATCTCAATTAGCATCACCTTTGTTTCAAATAAAATAAAATAAAATAAAAAATTGTGACGTCCAAAACAAGGTCACCGAGTTTGATACCGTTTCTCATTAATAATCTATTTGGCTTCTAAAATAATGATTGATATTACAAACCAATATAATCTTTTTCGGCTTGTATTGTTGTCTCTTTAATATTGACCCATTATAGTTCTTTTTCAAGTAGAACACTCTTAATTTTGAGATTTTTTTTTAAATAGTACTCCCTCCGTCCCTTATAAGTAGTCCCTTTTCTTTTCGGCACGGAGATTAAGAGTTGTGAGTGTAGTGGAATTAATATTTTATTGGTGAGTGTGAAAAAGTTTGTCATTTTAGGAAAGTGGGACTAATTTATGGGACAAACAAAAATGAGAAGTGAGACTACTTCAACGGGACGGAGGGAGTATTAAAGATTGCAATTAGTCATTTCAAATTATTTAAGTTCTCTTTAGGTGTACAGTCTCATTTATTTGTAGTTTCTGAATTCCTCTCGTTTGTCGTATTCAATTTATACATGTTGACTATCAATTAATAGAACAACAATCATTCATTGTTATCAAATTGACAAAAGACTTATAGAAATAATATTGATAGTAATAATTAAATTTAGTGAAGAACCAATATTTTAGTTTTGTTTTAAAAAGATTAACAATTTAAATAATGATATTGTTTTTGACTCTTTATTTATTTTTTATCCCGAAGGGATGATAACGGGAGCCCAACTGCCCAACCATGTCTTAACATCTTCACATGAATTTCTTCACTCTGTCTACCCCAAACCCTGCCTCCAGAATCCCACAGTCCACTCCTCTCTCGTTCAAACTCCACCAAGATTCCATCTTGCAGCTGACATCTCATTCAAGAAGAGAATTCTTGAAGGGTTCAGCAGCTCTGCTCATCTCTCCTCCTCCTCCACCTTCACTAGCCAGAGAAGTGGAGGTGGGATCCTACCTCACACAAGTGTGTTTCAGTTTTGTTGAATAGATCTTTTAGATATGATAATTTAGTAGAACAAGTGGAAATTCTTGATACAAATAATAATTATGAAAACTCTGAATATAGTTGGAAGCAGTTGGGATTGCAAGAAACTACTGCCAGCCCAAGTGTGCAGAGCCCTGGATTGAGGTGAAAACTCTGCAAGCTATTGTTGATTCTTTTGAAGAAGAGAATACAACCTTTTGAATTCAACTGATGTTCTCTGTATGGCAAGATTCAGTTTTTGAATAATTCAAACGTTTGAAAGAAGGTTTCATTCTTAGCTCCATGAATGGGAACATAACTTAATTTTACAAGCTCCCACAAAGTTAATTCATTTGCTATCTACAAAAGTGATGATATACACATACTATTAGCCCTTAAGTAGCTACAAGATGGAGAGCAGATCCCTTGAACGGAAGCATGCACGAGTAAGTGACATACTTGACGCTGTCAACCAAGACGACTACAAAGATTTTCGAGAGGGACTTCTTTCCCATCACGCCATCCACATCCGCATCCCCTACCTCTCTGGGATCAACGAGCACAGAAACCACCATTGGAGGCACAGAACTCTTCACTTTTGAGTTCTCTTTCTGAGCAGTATGTTGTTTAGAAATATTATGAGAGGATTCAGGAAGTGGAATTGAAAGACCACGAAGGATTCTTCTATTCTTCCCCTTGCTCAGGTGTGTGGAGTTCCGGTTTTGCTTTTCAGATATGTTTCTTGTAGTCGAAGCTGGAAATATGGCTCCTGGAGCAGTAGCTGACATGTCGAACTGGAAAACTTCCGTGCACATACCCGAGCTCAACATTGGCCCTGAGAATAAAGAATCAAGAGAAACTTATGCTTCCAAAAGGAAGAAAATTGAACACCCTCTCTATCACTTGACATAAAGAAATTGCAAAGCTGGAACAAGAATTTCTTCACCGGATCAACCCCTCGCCCTATTTTCCCCCATATGACACAATAAATCTAATTTTTAATGGCAAATAGTCATTGGCCAGACTTCTCCAAGACCATAAAATGCAATCATCAATAGCCAAAGCAAGTCACTATACCGATGAATTAAGTGGAGATGGAGATCAAATGATCAATCCTCTCTCAAATAATTATATGCATGGAGTGATGATTTAATGTTGCCTAAGAGAAACTAAGGGCACCTTATTTAATACCCCTAGTTCATCCAAATCAGAACACCTTTGGGTACCCAAAATGTTAAAAAAAGAAGCATGGTGTGAGTTCAAATGTGAAACAGATGGGCTGCGGACTGGGCCTGAGAGCACATGCAAAGACAATAGTTGAACATCGACAAATCAGATAAATGAACATGTAAACATCATTGAGCTTTCGACTACAATTCATTTCACTACCTAGATAGAACTGCAATACTTATATCCCCAAGCTGTGGCATTGTTCTTGCAATCAAATGACATCCAATAGTTGTGAACTTATGAAAGAATATTGGAATTTAAGAAAACTTAAGACAATCACGTTGGTTTAACATATTGCATAACTGAATCAACATAATTTAGGAAAGAAATAGTCACCAGAAAGGCCTTCACGGAACCATTGCTGAATCCTGCCATCACTTGCTTGCCCAAGAGCAGGCAGTTGGGGAAGCCTAGCACCATTTATTCCAACTCCAGGAACAGGGTTAGAAGGAACCAGACCTCCAGGAACAGCCAGACTGGTCTCCTCACCACGGTTCTTGTGAAATGACATGGCTTTCTCACTTGCCAATACTGAATGGATGATCAAATTACCATCTATTTTGACAAGCTTATCATTCCTGGGGACATATAACGATGCAACAAGAGGCTCACTCTCATTGCACAAGCGAACAGAGCCATCAACATTTGACTTCCCTACACTATTGCCATATTTCCCATCAGCCACACTACCATTCACCATCAAAACCCTCCCATGATGTTTCTCATAGAACCCACCTCCAACATAGCTTTCTCCACCCGTCAATACCTCCCTCACTCCTCCATACCTCATGTTGACCATCGGTGCCAAACCTCCAAATAACATAATGCAAAACAGCAAACCAAGAAAACTGATGCTAGCAACCTTTTTAGTCTTCTTTCCCTCTGCATTCTTACTCACCTTTGGCGCTTGTGGTTTCTGCTGAGGCTTCAACCTCGGAATTGGCACCAAAGGCACTTGAGATCCTTGTGGTTTCACCATATAAGGTGGAGCATATGCCATCCATGGATACATCATCGCTGGATGTGGGTACATACCAGGAGCAGCAGGCACCATTGGCGGAGGAGGGACTGCAACACCCCCACCAATTTGTTGCCGCAAAGTCACATTTTCTGCCATGAAGTACGAAACTTTCGCATTTAGTTCTTGAATCGTCGAATGCAACACCTTCACCTTCTCCTCCAACTCGTCGACATAAAGCTTCTTCCTCTGTCTTGATAATTGTGCACTCTCCCTATTCCTCACCAACCTGGCGTTCCTTTTCTCTTCCTCCTCACTCACTCCACCACTAGTGTTGTTATTGTTATTTTCCAAATTACAGTTAGATTTCCTATGCTTATTAATTCTCGAAGCCGCAGCATTATTCGGCAAATCTTCACAATCCTTTTTCCTCTTCAACAAAGAGCCAGTTAAGTTATTTTTGCGTGGCTCGTCAAACTTAATTTTCTGATTAACACCATCAACTCTAGTCGACCTTTTATTCGAAGTTTGATAACTCACCAACTTTGCACCGCGACCATTCGACTCCTCAGAAACATTAGAACCACAATTCCCAGATCCCTGAGATTCAGGCGATGGGCAATCCAAAACGTTAACTTCACCACCAAGACTTCCATGATTTGATCCGTTCGATTCCGGTGAATGAACAGCGAGATAACCGGAAACCTGCTGCGACTCCAATTCAGATGACACGGAATTCACAACTCCGGAGCTATGATCGCCTGATAATTCTCTGTCGCCTGAAGCATGACGCAATTCTGAGCGAGTTGATTCGAAAACGGCGTCTAATTGCGGGGGATTCGCGTCATATCCGGATTGGGACCCGAACTCCGAAAATTGGGTAGGGTTGAAAATCAGGTCGTCGAGCTCCTCGGCGGAAGGAATGTAGAGATCGTCAAAGGAGAAATCCAAATCGAAGTCGTCCATAACGTCGTGTTCTTGATTGTCGCCAATGGCGCCATCATCATCAATGAGCTGTTGGGAAAAGAAAGCGCTGTCAAGTGGCGGGATGGATAGACAGGAATCAAACCCTCGGGTTCCCCCCGGCAGTGGATCGTCGGCAACCACCGTCGCGTTGGGCATGATCGCTCTTCTTGATGATGCTCAAGAAAACTGAATTGGGGAATATCGAGAATTGATTTTTAGGGTTCAACAGTGAGAATCTCGAGTTTAGGAACGAAGAAAAGCGTATTGACCACGGATTCTATGGAACGCGTTTTCCCGTTTAAAATTTAAAATAATACCTATATCTATTTATATATATACTAAAGCAAATAAGTCCACAATCAATACCTTGAGGCCATGACTCAAACTATAGTTTTAATTTCCTTGAGGCCATGAGGAGTGTCAGAATGAATTTCTCAAGAGTTAGGTATCGAGTCTCGGCGTCGAGAAGCATTCAGTTTACGTAGTAGATAGGATACTGACTCCCATTTTCTTCTCGGACGAGCACGACACTTATGGCTTTTTCGGAGACAAGCATATATAAGTGTAGTTCGTCGTTCGGTTTGGCCTTTTTTGCCATGACCGACGGACTTGTCAGATACCGCTTCAAGGAGTTGAGTGCTTCGTCACATTGCCGAGTCCATTCGAACTTCTTTGCCTTCTTGAGCAGCGAAAAGAACGAGCTCGTTCGATCCAAATATCGTACAACGAATCTACTCAGAGCCGCCAGCTTCTCGATCATTCGGTATAAATACTTCACATTTTTGGGTGGCTCGATGTTTTGAATTGCTTTGATCTGAACTTGATCGCCTTCGATTCCTCTTCGGCTGATAATATATCCGAGGAATTTCCCAGACGAGATGTCGAACATATATTTCGCAGGGTTCAATCTCATGTTGAACTTTTTCAAGATCTAGAATGCCTCGGCCAAATGTTCAAGATGGTCCTCGAAATTGTCCTATTTTACCATGATGTCATCAATGTAGACTTCCATGGTACGACCAATCTGATGCTCGAACATTCGATTCATAAGCCCGTTGGTAGGTCGATCAGACATTCTTTAGGCCAAATGACATCACTTTGTAACAGTAGATGCATTGGTTGGTCATGAAGGTCATTTTCTCTCGTCCGACGGGTACATTTTAATCTGATTATACCCGGAGCAGGTATCCATAAAGCTCATTACTCTGAAGCCCACTGTGGCATCGACGAGTTGATCGATGTGCGGTAAGGGGAATGGATCCTTCAAACAAGCTTTATTTAGGTCCGTGTTGTCCACACAAACATGTTGTGATTTTTGTTAGATAAATCCTACCTTATTTTTTTTGTGTTTTGGTGGGTCAAAGATTGTAAAAGCCATCTTAGTCAGTTTTTCAATTTCTAGAGTTCTAAATATTGTAATCCTTGTATAAGATCGATCGAGTTGTAATAGAACTTAGGCTGAAGACCGAGCATAGGAGATGCTTGAGAACTGAAGAACTGCACGCCATAAAACTTGGTTTTTACCAAGTATAGCCTTGACCAAAACTGAGTTAGGGTACTCAGTATAGGGTCTTCCATACTCACCAGGAGAAGTCAGTATGAGGGCTTTCCCGTACTGACTAGGAGAAGTCAGTATGAGGGTTTTCCATACTGACCAGGAGAAGTCAGTATGAGGGCGTTTTCCATACTGACTGTGGGCAGTCAGTATGAGGGTCAACCATACTGACTATGGGAGGTCAGTATGAGGGCTAGCTATATTGATCTTGGGAAGTCAGTATAAGAGTCTCTACCTTTAAACCACGAGCTATTAGAAAACATCGAAGCTCGGTCAGCCTTCAGCATATTCATGCCCAAGTGAAAGTCAGTACGAGGATATCCAAACTTGGATTCCTCATACTGAAACTTAGTCTGACACAAAGTTAGTGTATGGTACATTGACATAGCAGAGCAGACCTACGACATGGGCTACGATTGGACAATATCTTCCATGCGTCTGATGACTAGATTTATGTGTCAAACGGGCATAAATTTGAAATACCGGAGAAAGTCCTTTATAAATAGGAGTACACATCGACCTTAAACGGTTATGAATTTGAATGATTCTCAATCTAAGAAGAGCGTTCTGCTAAGCCATCTCTCTACTAAAACTCTCTGAGTTTTCGTATTTCTTTACACGAGACGTGAGTCCCTGGCTCAAGTTATTACTCTGTGCTACTCTCTCTTAGCACGAGGTTGAAGCTTTCCTTTGGTGAATATATCTTTACAAGATATATTCATAGCAGTCAGTTTCCTACTATGGGACGCTGATTCTCACGGGCGTATGCCAACAAACTGAGTTCTGGGAAGAACAACAAACATTCAACCACCAGGAAGAAGGTTGCGGGGTGTCATCCTCACTTCAACCTGAAGACTAAGCCTACAAGGAGTTCCTAGGCGAGTGACCACAACTGACCGAAGGACGGAGGTGGCGATGGGTTGTGTATAAGGAGGCTTGTACTTACTTAGTGAATTGTCCGAACCTTGAGTCTGAAGAGTGGATGTAGGATATTTAGATCTGAACCACTATAAATTTCGTGTGTTCTTTACTGCTTTATTTATATCTCTGTCTTGTTTAGTTTCGCAAACTGACCTTTGAAACCTTCAATACTTGGTATTGAAGAGTATATTCTGTGAAACTTATCTAACAACGACAGACCTAAGCTTAAGTCTTCATACACACTAAACTGAGTTATATCTGTTTATCTGAACAAGTGCAAGTGTATTATCTTTTGCTTCCGCTGCATATACAAACCTTCCGCTGCACATATTTGCACTCTGATTTTGGGACCAACAAAACCCTATTTTTCCATTTTTTTTCTTGACCACGACCATGCACGTTCGCAAGCCATTCGGGGTATTTTACTTCCCGGATGAATCCTACTTTGAGAATATTTTTTACTTCCTCAGCAATAGCCTCATTGCGTTCGGGTGCAAACCTTCTCATTTTTTGTTTTATCGGCCTGAACTTTGGAACGACGTGAAGCCTGTGTGAGATGATCGATGGATCGATTCCAGGCATATCGGCATGGGAGAACACGAAGTTTCTTCTATTCCGAGTGAGGAATTCCCCCATTTCTTGCTTTTGCTCTTCAGACAAATTTTCTCCCACGTAGGTTGTCCGAGACGGATCTTCATTGTCGATTTGAATCTTCAAACTATTTTTAACGGCTTTGATTTGTAGGGTTTAAGTTTACGATGGACAACAAGAGTTGCCATTAATTAAATTCTTGCCAAGGATCGTTCTTAGGATACCAGGAACAAATTTCAATTAAATAAACCATGCGATCCTATGCATGCTCCTAATAAATTAACTGCAGAGCATGGATTTAGAGAATACCTGGTTTCACCGTTTGATCTACAGATCTAGATCGGAGCCAATAACGATGAAATAGATATGGATCTGAATCTGAACGCCGACAATGGATAGTCGTTCCTACAGATCTGATCTTCTGATCTGTTCCCTTGCTCCTTGGAAATCTGGTGATGATTATCTACCAAGTTGGATCCGAGATCTGGAGAAATCGATCAGTTCCTCCCACAGGATAGCCGCCGCCGTTCTCTCACTCTATTTTCAATATACTGAAATCATTACAAATCTGATAGAGAGAAGGCCTATATATAGTGTTAGGGTTTTGAGAAACCCTAACCCTAATGGGCTGTGAGCAGTTCATGGTCCAGACCAGGGACCAGGTGCAAATAATAAAGTGGGCCCTCTTTATTAATTAATCCTTCCTTGTTCAACCCAGAACATAATTAATTAATAAAACATTATTTTAACCTTCACCACATTAACAATGCTGACTCGCCCCTTTATTACCACGTTATTAGGAACGGGTTGCACCAAACTAACATGATCCACATATTTAAGGTTTTAGACATTCATTAATTAATTTGGCTTATGACAATCAGCCATAATTAATTAATCTCTTATTTCCAGAGTAATACCACTCACTCCT
>JAPKLW010000995.1:97530-132220 GCA_026898455.1 Plectranthus barbatus | reverse complement strand
AATTTGGCTTATGACAATCAGCCATAATTAATTAATCTCTTATTTCCTGAGTAATACCACTCACTCCTTTTTCACTTATGCCTGAATTAAATAATTCAACCTGCAGGGTTTAGCATAATGAACCTTGTGAGCTCCTCAGGGAATGTCACCATCCTGAAACGGATATGCTTACCTAAACGTCCAGCCTAAGCAGACCACACACAAATTTCCAACACCCAAAATACGGGTATAAGAGTACATGTAAGATTCGTCACCATGGTAAATCAAAGTGCGGTCAATCTGTGTGTGCCCCTTATCCTTCAGTTAGGTTTTAGATCATAGGAAGTATGTTAGGGATCTGGCTCATTCATATGTCAATGAGAATGACACATCCCACTAGGGCTGTCAATTCGTGCGTGTTGGGTCGTTATCGTGTCGTGTCTTATCGTGTCGTGTCATTATCGTGTTTGAGCTTAACGGGTTCGTGTTGGGTTCGTGTCTGAGCTTAACAGGTTCGTGTCGTGTTCGTGCTCATCGTTATCGTGCGTGTTCGTGTCGTGTTATCGTGTCATATTAATTTTTTTTTGTCCCAAGTGTAAAACTAACAATTTTAGTAAGGTTAATTTTTATCGTGTCGGGTCGTTTTCGTGTCGTGTCATTATCGTGTTTGAGCTTAACGGGTTCGTGTCGTGTTCGTGTTTGAGCTTAACAGGTTCGTGTCGTGTTCGTGCTCGCTTTTATCGTGCGTGTTCGTGTCGTGTTATCGTGTCGTGTTAGAAATTGCCAGCCCTACATCCCACTGTTGATCCCATCAATACATAACCATGTACCGACACATCAAGTAGCTAGGATAAGCCCACTTATGAACCAATGTGCCGCAGCTTAGACAGACAGCCTATCCAGGGACTGTCTCAGCTGTGACACTGTTTATATCTCGCTAAGTCAAACGATTTATATGATCCACTGTGATCTCCTACACACCATATGATCATCCCTATAGGCGAGATAATAGGATATTATGGTTCGTTGTATGTTTGTTTCATCAGACATCGAGCATTGTTGTGGCAACACATATATGAAGACCAGTGTACAAAACACTTAATCATATATGCTTTCAGTATACAATCCCAACAATCTCCCACTTATACTTAAAGCATAATACTATTGCTTTATCAAAGTATTAAGTGTGTCTATACTGTCAATCACTCTCACTGCATTCACGTTACCTCTTGTCACGATTTCTCGTATGATGTGATATCACACATCCTATGTGTTTCACCACCTTGTGAGTCTTGGGTTCCCTTGAGTTTGTCATTGCACCAACATGATCACAATTTCATGTGATTTTATTAGGCAAACTCAGAACACACACCTCTAGAGGATAACATCGGAGTTATACTGCTTCTTGCGAAGCTAATTAAGTTGTCAAAAACCACAGCCTTCATACCGGAATTCGCAACACACTTCTGTGTTGAATTCCTATAACTCCTCCTCCAAGGTCAACACATAGTTAGAGGTCGATTTCCTTTCCTTATGATCCTCCTGGATATCTGATGCCATTCAACTCACAAGGCTCATTCATTAACCAATGTACCTGTCCAGAGTTGAATTGATATCTTTTTAACATGCTTATAGCAGTACAGATATCTAACTTTGTTCATTTACAATATAGAAAGATAACAATCTTTCTTGCTATGAACGACTCACTACAGAATCAATTTAAGCGACTTGAGATACCTGAACATCATTTTCTTGTGACAACACAAGACTTTAATTCAAACGATGTTCCAAAATCTCATAAGTCCTACTTCTGAAACTGTTCGGATAACCATTCTTTATTGCTGACAATATCTCCACACCGTTTCCGAATGTGAAAATACTATCTACATAATGTGCAAGGAAAACCACGCTTCCGCTGACACATAATTGATACATGAAACTCTCATTCTCGATAGACAATATCGAAATGTCTGTTTCACGACTTTGAAGCTCCCTTAAGTTCATACTTGAACTACCTTAGCTTCCAGACATGATGCTTTGCACATAACTTATCTGGTTGTTGCATACAGATGTAGTCACCTTTTATCAAGGTACTCGTTTATAAAATACGGATGACGTCGTCTATCTTCCAGAGAATTAGATTCATATGTGCTGTTATGGTTAAAAGAATTCGAATGGGTTTAATAGTTGCAACCAGTGAGAAGGTCTTGTTGTGAAACATACCTTGCTCACTAACCTAGACTCTCGAATATACTAGGTTACCATTCGAGTATTATTTTTGTATATCAATCAGTTGCCTATAGCTGGAAAGTTATTTGGCAATCACTGATCCTGATACACAACCATAACCTTTACTGATTCATTTTTGAATTCATGACTTGACGTCATTTAACTACATCATTTGTCTTAACAGCTTCATTGCGCTTTAAGGGATAAGTACGATGTTGTTCGTTTAGCTGGGAACAAGTCTAGAGACTGTTTCCACGAACCAGTACCATTAAGCCTATTAAGGCAACCTCCCACTGCAACGATGCTTCTTTTACGTTATCAGTTAATGGTGCATTAATTTGTGGTTTACCACCTTACACAGATGACCGTGCAATTGGTACCATACCTTCCAAGGTATGCTCAATATGCCACGGGGTATTTCATGATGGATTTGAATTTTCTTCTCTAAAACGTTCGAGAACAATCTCATATTTGGATTCATGGTTTTATCCTATACAACTTGCTTGTATCTAGGATATATAAAGCAACCATCTTTTTCATTTACCTGGAATAGCCCACAAAGCAGTACTAGCTTAAACCTTTCTTCCATCCAATCAGTTTCCTATATCAGCTTATCAGCCGAATTACCCATCATTGCCCCTTTGATATAGTCAAGGTCTGCTAGGGTATTTGGAACTGACCCAGAAGGCACTAGATTAAGCAAACACACAACTGCTTTTGGCGCTCTTTCCAAAAACGAAAATTTGGCAAAGCTGGCATAACTTATAAACTTTTAAAGAATCTTATTTCGTTTTACCTACACTATCCCAATCGAGGGATAATAGGTGTAGTTAACTGAGATGCAATCCCTTTGCTCTGCCAGATACTGTAAAACCCCATCATTTAAGATATACCATTATGAATGAACCATAATGTTTTTACGGTCTTGTTTAACTTATTCTCTACCTTAGTCTTGAACGCTCTTGATTAAAGCAAGAGACTAAGACTTGTAGTGAACTAGATAAACATATCCAAATCTTAAATGATTACAGTATCAATGCCTGTTAAGGCAACTGCGGAAGTAGACTCAAACCAGCAAACCAGAGCAAACACGAAATAACTTATAGAGATATAATCGCCTATTAAAAGGCCTGGTTACCATCTTATACCTCTAAGTAGTTGTCATAAGTATCATTCTTAGGAATACCTGAATTGAATCCATAATTCCATGAATTACTTAAAACTACTTAGACTGATGTAACCTATCTCTATAGAGATTCTTTTAAATTATACCTTAGAACACTGATAGTTTATGTTATCAAGTAATGAAGAGATAAACATCCATAATAGAAAACACTGTTATTCATCAAGATAGAAAAACTCTATCGAATAACTGATGATCCATAACAATAGATGAAAAATATTGTTTCTCAAAACAACATCTCTTCAGAAGCTTGAATTAAAACAAATTTTTTAACATAAACTCAAAGTAAAATCTCCATCAGCCGAAGTAGCAACTTCCAGCTTCAATCTTGGAGATGGTAATCCTGCCATCTTCAAGCCTTAAGCTTGATTCCCTGCAAATTGTAGCAAACACGATTAGTGACCTCAGTTACCACTACCCACTAAGGAGTAGAAAACCGATACTAAACATGTTTCAACAAGCAGTGCAAAAGATGACGTACCTTGTCCCTTAGTTACCAAACTTGGACAATTTACTTTCCAGTGGCCCTTCTTGCCACACTTGAAACATATGTCCTTCTTGTTATCTTTCTTTCCTTTGTTCTCTCATTTACCATTATTCTTCTTCATGTCATAATGATGCGATTTAGAAGAACTTTTAGCAAGAGATCTGGAATGAACTGATAATGCAAGACTGCTCCCACTGTTTCCTTCATTCCTCTTTTCTTTGACATCACCCTTTAGACTCGGAAGCAAATCAGAGTGACTCACAGAAAAGACTGAAGAAGCCTCTGTTGATACAAGATCTTTGAGTAGACTGTGAACAATATACTCACTCTTTTTTTTCTCAACAGAAATTCTGAAGTCATCAAATGACTTCGGTAACGTGTTGAGTATCAAGTCAATTTTGACATCATTGTCAATTTGACCACCCATTAATGTGTACTCATCTATGAGTTGGATGAGTGATTCCACATGTTCACGTACCGAACAGTTCTGACCCATTTTCTGTCTTACAATGCGCTTGATAAGACTGGATCTAGCATGTCCATCGAGTCCGCCATATGCTACGTCAAGACGTCGCATAATGTCACGCGCAAGTCATACATCACTATAACGAGGACGCATGTGCATCTGACATACTCCAGGCAACATCTAAGCCAAAATAACCACAATCCTAACGCGGAATGTAAAAGGGCGATTTAGCATACGTACTCGACCCATACCGCATGCCCTTTACATCCTCCGTTATCTCATTTAGATTAATCTTAGAGACTTGTGGAAGTTGTCTCAATGCAAGCTACTAAGTAGACGTTTGCTCAGAGGCTCCCACTTCTCATCTCAAACTAAATGTTTTATTTAGAAACCTCATCGCATTAGAACTGGTAAGTTATTTCTAACGCAAGCTATTAAGTAGATGTTTACGCTTCGAAACACCTTACTTCCAATGAGAGGTTGTATTTGTGGAGGTCTAATAATTTTAGTTAGAGAAGAACCAAAATCCAGCTTAGTATTTTAATTCTAAAGGTTTCATGCGCACACATTATTTTATGTTGCCATAAATTATGTCATATCTAAAATTCCATCATAAATTAATATGATTCCGGAATTTATAGACGCAATTTAAAACATAAAATAAATCACACAAAGCATGCTTGATAATTTAAAATTACAACATGCTTAAACAGTAAATAATTAAAGCAAGTAAACATGCTTTCCTATTATTTACTAGTGCGCACATAATAAATCACATCAGTACGAGAAATAATTAAATAAACAAATAAAATTTCTTGTGGCCCCTCAGATGCGATTACAACTGAAAAATAATTAAATCTAATCTATTACAAGATTTAATTCCAATACGGAACTTCAAACTGGGCCTCTGTTTTACTTGAAATCTGATTTGAATTGAATAAACATCATTTGGGCTAAAAATTAGGGTTTCTGGCCCAACAGCAGCAAAACCCTAATTTCTCAGGATTGCGGGCCGCCTCCGGGCTGATGGGCCCGAGCCATGGCTTGGGCTGGGAAACCTTAATTTCCCACTCAGCCGCCACCTTGCAGCCGGCCGCCTTTCCGGCGCAGCCACCGCCGGAGCACGCCGCCAGCCTTCGTCGCCGGCCTCGCCCGCTGCCCAGCAACGTCGCCAGCCCGCTCGCGGGGCCGTGGAGTCTCCGTCGCCGCCTGAAACGCAAGCTCACGCTCGCTGCAGCAGCTTCACACCGCGCGGCTTTGCTGTCTGACGCCACCACCACCGACCGTCGCTGCAGCAGCCTTCACCAAAGCAGACGCACGCGGACAATACCAGTAGTAGCAAAGCTCGAAGCCGGCCGGAGGACATGCGCGCAGGGCTGTGTACGCGCGCATGAAGCAGGAGGAAAACCGCTCGCCGCCGTCAGCCCGGCACGGCCCATCGCCGCTGCCACCTTGCTACCTTCCTCGCGCGCCTCGCTTGGACCACCATGCTCGCCGGAAACGCGAGCAGCAGCAGCAAGACCTAGGGCGCGGCCTAGCCGCAGGGAATAACCCTTGCCGCCGCCACCCCTCCGTTGTGCTGCCGCTGGCGAGATCTGGTGGTGAAGGGCTGAACCCTAGTTCTTGGCATCTTCTTTGTTCTTCGTTCTTCAAATCTCGTTCTTCTTCCGGATCTTAATTTTATAGATTTAAAAAAATAGAAAATACAAAAAATAGATCTAATTCTATTACATGATTTTTCCTATTAAATCTAACCACAAATTTTCTCGTGGTGAAAAAATAGATCCAAAAAACGAGAAGGCCACGAGAACAAAAACATCCACGATAATTTAAATACATCCATGAACATACATATTTATTTAATTTCAATCTATCCAAGATAGAGCCTAAGAACATCAACCTGGTTCTGATACCAATTGTAGGGTTTGAGTCTACGATGGACAACATGAGTTGCCATTAATTAAATTCTTGCCAAGGATCGTTCTTAGGATACCAGGAACAAATTTCAATTAATAAACCATGTGATCCTATGCATGCTCCTACAAAATTAATTGCAGATGATGGATTTAGAGAATACCTGATTTCACCGTTTGATCTACAGATCTAGATCGGAGCCAATAACGATGAAATAGATTTGGATCTGAATCTCAACGCCGACAATGGATAGTCGTTCCTATAGATCTGATCTTCTGATCTGTTCCCTTACTCCTTGGAAATCTGGTGAGGATTATCTACCAAGTTGGATCCGAGATCTGGAGAAATCGATCAGTTCCTCCCACAAGATAGCCGCCGCCGTTCTCTCCCTCTATTTTCAATATACTGAAATCATTACAAATCTAATAGAGAGAAGGCCTATATATAGTGTTAGGGTTTTGAGAAACCCTAACCCTGATGGGCTGTGAGCAGTTCATGGGCCAGACCAGGGACCAGATGCAAATAATAAAGTGGGCCCTCTTTATTAATTAATCCTTCCTTGTTCAACCCAGAACATAATTAATTAATAAAACATTGTTTTAACCTTCACCACAGTAACAATGCTGACTCGCCCCTTTATTACCACATTATTAGGAATGTGTTGCACCAAACTAACATGATCCACATATTTAAGGTTTTAGACATTCATTAATTAATTTGGCTTATGACAATCAACCATAATTAATTAATCTCTTATTTCCAGAGTAATACCACTCACTCCTTTTCACTTATGCCTGAATTAAATAATTCAACCTGCAGGGTTTAGCATAATGAACTTTGTGAGCTCCTCAGAGAATGTCACCATCCTGAAATGGATATGCTTACCTAAACGTCCAGCCTAAGCAACACACAAATTGCCAACACCCGAAATACGGGTATAAGAGTACATGTAAGACATGCCACCATGGTAAATCAAAGTGTGGTCAATCTGTGTGTGCCCCTTATCCTTCAGTTAGGTTTAAGATCATAGGAAGTACGTTAGGGATCTGGCTCATTCATATGTCAATGAGAATGGCACATCCCACTGTTGATCCCATCAATACATAACCATGTACCGACACATCAAGTAGCTAGGATAAGCCCACTTGTGAACCGATGTGCCGCAGCTTAGACTGACAGCCTATCCAGGGACTGTCTCAGCTGTGATACTGTTTATATCTCGATAGGTCAAATGATTCATATGATCCTCTGTGATCTCCTACACACCATATGATCATCCCTATAGGCGAGATAATAGGATATTATGGTTCGTTGTATGTTTGTTTCATCAGACAGCGAGCATTGTTGTGGCAACACATATATGAAGACCAGTGTAAAAAACACTTAATCATATATGCTTTCAGTATACAATCCCAACACGATTTTTGTCACATGTATTGTTCGAAGAGTGATCTCGTAGCAGCTTCGTGAGGCAAGTTGATCACCCTTTATGGTCCGAACTCCCCAGGGAGTTAGAAACTTGATCATTTGGTGATATGCGGATAGTATGACCTTCATAGCATGAATCCATAGTCGTCTGATCAACACATTATATGCCGAAGGGGCATCGACCACTTGGAACCGGGTTGACAGTTTAGCCATTCGGCAAAAACAGGTAGTGTTATCTTCTCCAAGGGAATTCAACTTCTCCCCGCTAAACCCAACTAGAGTGATTGGGTTGTCCGCTATTCCTTTCTTGGAAATTATCATTCCTCGAAGAGTTTTGAGGAATATGACGTTGGACGAAGCATTAGTGTCAACGAGGATTCTGTTGACTTTACAGTTTGCAATTGTTGAGGGAGTTTTTCATCGGATTGAGGCCCCAAGAACTTTTACGATAGAAAAAGAAATAAATTGCAGAAAAAGCTAGATAAAAAATATTAAAGATTAAATCAAACCTCATTTTGAGCTAAAAACGAAAACAATTGATGCCTGCTGAAAGAACCAATTCGAAGAACTCTTTCTTTTAAGAGAATTACGGCGTGTTGAATTCTCGTAATCGAAATTGCCAGTAAATTCTATATGTGAGCTAGATGATCGAAAAAAGAGATTTGCATGAGGTATTTATAAGCTATACTCGAGCCCGAGCGTTTCCTATTTTTCCGCAGGTGGTTTTTAATGCATTCCTGGTCTTCCACATGCATTTTCAGCCGTTTGCCCGGAGAGTTTGCAATCGTAACCCCTCACCATTAAGTAGTTTTTCCAACTGTTGGGCAGTTTGCATAATTCTTCCGTTACAACTGTCTCACTCATTGGACCACTCTTTGATTAAATCGAACTCTCTTTGGTCAAGCTGCCTTCTCCATCGAACTGCTTTATCTAATATCCCTAGACCGATCGATATTCGGATTGCTTTTCTTGGACCGATCCACTTCTTTCTCCTGCACAATAACTTGGGCCTCACTTATGGGCTCTTAGTTGGGTCGTTCATTAGATCCGATAATTTGGGTCACCGAAATCGACCCCCAACAACAATCATCAGTGTAATTACAAGGGCGTCATCGTGCGGATGACAAGCTTCATTTTTGTCTTCGGCGCCAAAGCAAATCTTGAATGAAGATGCCTCGACCGGGTGGATCGATTGATTTCTCATTTCTCGGCAGTGCCTTTTGGCTACATTCTTAGAAGATTCGGTCATCAAGGAGCCCCTAGTGAGGATGTTGATGACTCTTTTGATCTCCGACTGCCGAGGCTCTTCGGGAGAGGTTGTTTGTTTGCTCCCATAGCAGGTGTTTAATTCTTCGGAGTCCCCCGACCGCTCTTTTTGTTTCTCATCCAAACCTTTCCCTTATTGAGGGCTTCAGACAAGTTAGTAACCCTTCTGCTAGAAGTCGATCGACTTCCCTCTTCAAGTCTCGACAATCATCCGTGCAGTGACCGTGATCTTGATGGAATTCTTAGTATTAGGACATATGCCTATGCTCGGGCCTCGTGAACATTTTTTTGGCCAGTGGACTTTGTTTGTGATTTTATGCATCTCCCAAATTGTGGTTCATAAACTCAGTTCAGACAGGGTACAGTTGGTAACGGATGTTGGTCCGTGTCTCGCTTCTCTTATCTATATGGCTTGAAGGTGAAGCAGGGTCAGGGACGACCAATCTCTTTATGATAAACAAATCCATTTTGCAAGTTCATTATTACGGGTAGTTCCAACAAAGGATCGGACTAATGGCGTATACAATACTTGAATTCTCGATGTAGATGCTACATAGTTGGTTCTCATCCTTCAGAGACTACGAGTGTAATAGGAGCATCCGTCGACAAAAGGATCACCCTAAGATGACCATTTCATGGCTATTGAGAACGAATTAAATCAGATGGTTCTATTTCTCAATCTTTCTGACTTGCTCCTACGGAACCAAGGTCGAAAAGATTGAAAAAATCAGTCATTCACAACCACTTTTATTTCTTCGGCCAAAGTTCTCTTATTCGACCTCTTTTCGGATTCGGGCTTTGACTCTAGCTAATACTTCGACCATGGTCGAGTAGGGGTACTTGACCAATTTCCAGAAGTGATTTGAATTTCTTATGAGGCCCTTTTTTAATGACAGAACTGTTGTTTCTTCGAGGCAGTTCGTAATCGTTACCTTGATTGAATTGAATCGCTTCAGGAAGTCTTGAAGGGATTCATTTTCCTTTTGGACGACTGAGTAGAGGTTGTCTGATCTTTTTGGTGCTCTTCGGCTGCTCAAAAAATGCTGGATGAATGACTCATGCAGCTCGGAGAACGAAGAGGTTGAGTTCGGGGGAAGATGCATGAACCTTTGCATGGCTGGTCCGTCCATGCATGCCTCGAAATTTTTACACATGTAGGCCTCTTGTTGGTGATCGGAATCACCACAATCTGCATTTTCATCTTGTAGAGAGTGATGAACTCGTCAGGGTCCGTCTTCCCATCGTATGCCTTTATTGTTGGCATTGTGAACCGAGACGACAGTTATATGTCCGATATCCTTCGAGTGAAGGGGGATTCAACATAACTCTCCAAAGGTATGCTCTTCGGAGGAGTTGGAGCCCCCAGGATTAGAAACATGAATTTTTGCATCAGCTCGAGTTGTTTTTCGAGCTGTCTAATTTTTCTCCTGAATCACTCGCGTCGGTCGGGGCCCAACTACTACTAGACTCTGTTCGGATGCGAGAAATTTCTTCTTCGTCTGGTACAGGCAGTGAGGTTATGCTCCTGGACTTGGTGTCGTCCTGACCCTCATTGTTATGTAGGGCCAGTTGCCGCCGAAGAGCTTTGACTTCTTGAGTGACTATGCGGTTCTCCTCTTGTAGGTTTCAGAATTCCTCATCTCGTCTTTTGAGTTCGGCTTCGAACTTCGCTTGACTTCAGAAAACTTCGTGTTCGATATGCTGACTGTTGTTGTTGTATTCCATATTTTATCTTTCTTTCTTATCGAGGCCCTCATTCTATCGCCAATTGTTACTACTCGATTTTTTAAGATTTATTTTATTAGAATACTTGATAAAATAGTAAGGAAATAATGAATGTAGGTAGAACTTGATTGCTTTGTGTATTCATTGTGTTTTTACAATAAATTAGACTTTATAGGGATTGAAAAAAGATGTAACTTTAAATGAAAAGTTATATTTCTTCAACTGAACCGACGGTTCGAACGATTGCGCCCGTTTGGTTGAGCTGCTTTTGTTTCTCCTCGGCAATCTTTATTAACTTGATCGGATATCCTGGCCGAACAACTCGCCTTAGCCTAGGAACGGTTCGATCCATGAGCAGTTCGGCTAATAAGTGGTTCGTCCAGAAGGCGGTTCGGCCAGACAATCAGTTGACCGAAGAGCTTGCCTTGAGAGTATTTTCCTACTTCTTGGGCTTCTTTCTTGGACTCTCTTCTTTGATGGACTCCAAAGTGTGCTTACTCATTTTTGGGTCACAACTTAGTTCATAGCAATTTTGTAATTATCATCAACTCATTATGTCAAAATCTCATTTTAACTTAATATGCGTATTAGTTGAATAGATCATACTAGGAGAAACATTATTGTAAATTTGAGGATTGTTCGTTTTTATTTTACAAAATTTTGACTAGGCTTAAGAAAGTTATTCGTGAGCCTCTCAAGCAGAGCCGGTTATTCAAACAACCATCTCATCCAGCATACGCCTTTTTTAATGTTCACACTTCTGTTCAATCAGATGTTGAATTAGATTCTACCTAATTAAAAGCTTTTGTTCATTGCATAATATTTCAAAAGAATCAATTATATTTTAAATTTGTTTATTTTGAATTTTAGTATATTTTCCTGTAATTACAAAGAAAGGATAGTGTAGTGATAAAGAAGTGAATTCTTTAATGTATGTAAGGAAGAAAGAGTACATTGAAAATGCATATATAATATTTTGTTTATTTTCTTTTTAATTTACTGGATGCTAACATTTTAATTTAGTGTTTATTATGATTAATATTGATTGATTTATATTATGTTTATCTTCTATACATTGCGACTATTAGTAACTTTATCATATAAAATAGTTTTTTCTTAATTATTCTATGAAATTTATATTAATTTGTTAAATAAATGATAAATATCATAAATATCTTTTATAATTATTAAAGTATTTGAGACACAAACAAAGAAGGGGACTATCAAAATGTAGATTTGTTCATTTTTGTAGAATCTGAAAATTTTGAAAAGTTTGAAATATATATGAATTTGAGAATATTTATTTCAATATTAAATAGACTATTTAAAAAATTTGCAAATTATAAAGGGCTAAGGTGGATTAAGGGATAAAGTTGAGAGAATAATGAAATGCATGAAATCGAAAGTAGAAAAGTTGAAACTTAATGTTGTTATTATAATAGTCAAAGAATAAATTAAACATGAGTTTTGTACTAAGGAACACAAATGGTGAAATTATTTTGCTTTGAAAATTTGAACTTACAAACACAAAAACATTATTACGCTGGAACGAATTAGTACAAGATTTGTATTATTGATTACTAAACAATATCGTATCAACTATAAAGTCCAACAACATTAAAATGATAGTGTGAACATCACAAATGCTATTAATGGAACATAAGAGCAATCAACATAGTTCAAGATCCTGACATGATTGAAGATATTAAAGAGTTAACGAGGAGATTGAGTGCATAAATTTGTAACACAAGTGAAAGTAATAAATCAAATTACACTTCAAGTAGTATAAGATCCAAAATTTCATATGTATAAAGTATGCAAATGCATGTTAAATATTTATCTAATAATCCCTCATTAGATTGAGGTATGGAGTCATCTAGATGTGTAAGTTTTAATTTAATCAATTCAATTTTAAAAGAAATATTTATCTAAAAGGTCAATATTTTAAAGTTTTTTAACATTAAAAATTATAAACTATGAAATAAAATTCATCCATATTAACAAGATAATATATAAATCTCGATTTAGAGTGTAAATTTTAAATAATTGTTATGATCATGGATATGTGTTTGAGTCCATTGAGACATCATTTCCCCATTTAATAGTGTATTTTAATTATAAATAAAATAATATATAAATATTATCTAAATTGAAAACTAACATTTTAGCTTATGAAAATAAGATTTATAAATTAACCAAAATAAATATATGCTATATAAATAGATTATATATATTATTATATAATTTTGTGATTTAAACATTCTAAATATTTATATTATTTACTTACAACTAAAATATTAATTTAATATTATAAATAAATAATTAAAATTTACATGCATAGTGCAATACTAGTAATTTTTTATATGTAAATGAGAAATTATTACATAACAGGAAAAGAAGGAAAAAATCGAAATAAAAAACAAAAATGTAACCCCAAAAACACGCAGCAGCAAATTCCCGTATATATTCGCCCCATTATTCTCCTCTTCCAATCTCTTCGATTGGTGGGAGGGAAATTACCCCAAAGGGAAAATTCGAGAAAGGGGTTTCCCTTTTCTCAATTTTCTTCCTCTCTCTATCTCCTCTCTGCGCCGGAGGAGCCACCGTTGTTTGTATTTTTTGTTGTTGTATCGATACGAATATATACATATTTAGGTAGTCTTTAGATTTCGTTTAGATTCTTGGGGATATGGATTTGACTTCGCAATCGGCAGCTCAATCTGTTGGCAACGGTGTCGTTTCGGAGCGGAAGGGGGTGGAGGAGGAGGAGCAGCAGCGGCCGCCGCCCTACGTTTCGATGGTGGATCCGTTTCTTGTGGAGGCTCTCCAGAACCCTCGTCATCGTCTAACTAGTCAGCGCTTCATTCCCTTTTACTTGGGTTCAATTGAGTTGTTCAGCTGATCATTTTGCTTTTTTTTGTTTATAGTGTGTTTGTATATATGTAGTTCGGACACGTGGTTTGGACTAGGAATAGGACTAGGATCCAATTCGGGTTTGAGCTGTGTTAATATGCTTTTTGCCGACGTCTGGTGTTGGGAGATTTAGAAACTGAATTGATTTAGATCTGGGCATTGGAATTCTGGGTTTGAGGTAATTGACCCTTTTTTGGTGCTAAAAGACGGAAATTTTTGGAGGGATTATCCATTTCAGAAGTCTGTAGGGCATAGTTTCTGGAATCTGAGAACTCTATTGATGCAGAATGAATGGCTAGAGCTTATTAGTTGTCTGGTTGCTGGAAAGATTTTTTCTTTGTTGATTTTGTTAGTTGTGCGTATGAAGTACAACGGTGTTCGTGTACTTTCCTTGATACATGTTAAGAAACTCGAGCTGATTGACAATCAAAACACCCTTACACGCCTTTCTCAGATAATGAAAAAGTAATACTTTGAACGTTGATTTAATGGTTCCTAAACTTTTAGGTGGAGATTCAAGAATTTAGGAGGGAACGAGAGCATCCTAGGATCTTCACAGTTGCAGGCCATTGGAGATGGTCTTGATTTATGGCTGATGAATGACAAGCTCAAATAATCAGTTGTGAAGCCAAATTCCTGTGGAGGAATATGTGGGTGGCCACAATGTTGAGCTCTTTTCAATTGCTTACTGCATTTCAGCTTTTCTATAGTAAAGCTGACATATTTAGACAATTTGGATCTAGTTGATACCTCACTTTTAGTTGTGTTTAGAAGCTTATTACTGGCTCCATTACCTTTCTGGAAAGATGAAAGGATCTTATGACAAATCAGAAAGAAACTGTTATGATAAAGTTATACCAGGTTTTTCCCTAGAAGGGAAGTAGGGTCCTAGGGGGCATTTTCTGTAAAATGTATATTATGGAAGGACATGAGGTGATTTAAAACAAGAAGTATGGGGTCATCAAATGTTTTCTGAGTAGGCCACTTTGTGGGCGAACCTTATATAGTGTCCTTTGCTATGACATGCTTACGCAATCTCTTGAATAAGTAAAAACTATGGATGCCTTACCTTATTCCAGTCTTAAACATTAATAATTTCTATTCAACTTGACAGACTCACAGACACAATGGTCTTTGAAACTATGTGTGATGCCATGTTTGTGTGTTGGACATATGTGTTTGCATTGTTCTCATTATTCATTCTTACAAACATATCTTTTGACATCTGGTGAACTGGACAGTGGACAGTTCAAATGTATGAATTATAATCATATATGCTTCATGGACATATTGTTACTGGCCTTATTTACTTCTGCTGATATCTTTGTTTTTGTTCGTAAGGCTCTCTGCTAACAGATAAAATATAATATGATTGATTCTTTTTATTTGTACTTCTTGTATGCAAATTGCAAAAGCTAGTACACTGTTCTATGTTTCTTGTGCCTCTTTTTTTTCCCTTTCTTTCTTTCTTTCTTTGTTTGTTTATTTGTTTCTTTCTTTCTTTCAATGCTTCTTTTACCTCTATTTAAATTGGGTTTCAATCTTCTTGTAGCCTTTCTTTATATTTCCAGCTTTACTCAAGTATTCCCACATTTTTGGTTTTTATCGTTCACTCTTAAGTTGAAAACTATTCTGTGTGGTTTATAAAATAGCATAAATGAATACATCAGCATTATTATGATACATTGTTAGTTTGAGGTTTTGGCTTTTCTTTTGTATCAATTTTAACTTTTGATCGATGTCGGTATATGATGAGACATTTTGGACTTGAATTTTCAGTTCTACGAATGGAGCTTGATATACAGAAGTTCCTCCAGAATTCTGATTTGCAGCAGTTTGAGTTCCCGCACTTCCCAACCTCATACCTTCGTCTTGCAGCTCACCGTGTTGCTCAACATTATGGTCTACAGACCATGGTTCAGGATAATTCTGTGGATGGCCAAGGTATCCGGATTCTGGTTATAAAGAAAGCCGAGAGCAAGTTTGCCTCTATTTGCTTATCGGATGTACCAGCCAAAAACTTAGAAAATGAAAAACTTGATCAACCCAAGATTGTCTTAAGATCAAGACCTAAAGGTTCAAATAACTCCCATGAACTGGGGCTTAAACGCAGTCCTGTGAGATCTGTGGAAGAGAGGAAAGAGGAGTATGATAGAGCAAGGGCACGTATTTTTAGTAGTCCAAGTAGTTCTGAGTCAGAAGACACATCTTCTCAGTTTGGTTCTGAAGGGAGGAATCTGAATGTAAATGAGATTGAAGCTCCGAGAAACCTTGCTACTGAAGTGGAAAGAAGCTCCTTCGTCGGTAGTTATTCTAGAGTAGCCATTTTTAGGGACAGGGAGAAGGACCGAAGTGACCCTGATTATGACCGCAGTTATGACAGGTATATTTAAAGAAAATTGTTATTGGAAGTCTATTAGAAAATTATCTATGAACTCAACTTCAGAAGCCATTTTACTTTTATAATAACTGCTGAAAATATAACTAATTTGGGCACATGTAACCTGTGTAAAAGATGTTCTCGTCAATTTTTTGTCATAGAACTTTCTTCTTTTCCACATGCTAAACAGATTTGTAATATGCTTTTTGTTCTTGGACATTTTCATCGAATGTACGTCAACTTTTCTGACTTGACACAGATATGTTAGGAGCATCCCAAACAACCAGGGTTTCAACTTAGCACCTTTCAATATGCAGCAGAAACTTCAGCCTCCATTCGTCCATTATAATTCTGTTTTTCCTCATCCCAGTCAGATACCAGTGCTGCAAGGTTCTATTAACTACGATAATCGTCAAATGGGCCCTTACTGTGCCATGGGATTGAATCCTGCTTCTACCGATGCCTTATATATGCAGTGGCCAAGTCAGTCTCTGATGTATGCACAGTCTTATGATCAACTTAGACATGCCCTTCTTCAGGTAGTTTCCCTGCTGCTTTACGGTTTTGCATATACATGTTAAACCTTTTTTGATCTTGCTTTTTTTTTTTTTATATATAAAATTGTACTCATAACTATAAACATCTTCATTAAATTGATAAACAAATCCACTCCATCCAAATCCTTAAGAGAAACTTGCATCAAGTTACCATTTAATATACATTTTCATATAGAGCAAGCTGCATAATATGGTAAAAAACCTACGCTGCAGAATGCATTTGTTCATATTCTTTTTTGACTTCACTAAGGCCTGATCGTAATTATCGTGATCTTGGTTATGTAATTAATGAGTGATTCATTGTGTATTACAGCCTCCCTTGTGTCAGCGACCACTGAGTTTCGATTACTCGCAGAACCATGGATGACGGTGGGAATGTGTCTGGTGTTATCTTGGGGAGGGAGTCCTCATTTAGGCAATAGTGTTGAACTCTGCTTTGCGATTTAGTTTTCCTTTGTTGATTCTTGTTCTCCATTTGTTGTTAAGGTTGTAGCAGATCCTCCATTATGCACCATGTAATTTGCTTGTTCTTGCTTTCAGATTTCTTTGGATTATTTTGTCCGTAATAGAAATAATTTGGTAATTGCATTGCTATATTGTTCGCATAACTAACATTTATCTTTCAAGAATCACCAGAACTTTTTATGATAATTGTACGAAAAGGTCTAATCATACATTTCTTTATGAGGAACTATTTACACAATCTTATCAATGCATCAACCCCACAATCTTCTTGTGCTTTCATCAACCTTATCATCCCCCCACTCCCAATAATACTATCTAATGATCTATGGTTCAATTGACCTAGTGTAGGGTCGACTAAGATTTGACGTGCCCACTTTCTAGTGCAGGGAGCCCATGTCGCATTGAAACATGCCAAGCTACTCTTGCATTTCTAATAGAGTAACATAACAAATCATTGCAAGAAGATTCATCTTGGTTTGGAACATATATTCTACTAAAATTAATGAAGTTCCCACACACAAATTCAGACGGACACAAGCAAATTTTCTAGGTTTGGTGATTGGTTTTACTATGATCATTGTAATATTATTGAGCAATCAATAACTATAGGGATGCCATTCATGATTTTATTATATTTTCATAGTTGATCAAAGCAAAAATGCACATAAGGGGAGTTATTTCAGAAAATGGAAAAAAAAAAAGGGCGATTGATAGAGCATGAACACCTAGAAATTAATGAACATGTCATTGACAATGAAAAAGGCTATGATATTACCCTCAATCACTAGATTTTCACCAGCCCAAGAGGCCGTTCAATCCTCTCCGGTGGGAAACAATGTGAGAACTTTACGGCCGTTCACCGGAGTAGACGACGGTTCCAAGTCTTCGATGTAAGGCGGCAGCATGGAGGCGCCACCATTGATGCCGTGCAACGACGCCCCTATCCTCTGCACCTGCTGCTGCTGCGATGGCCTCATGTAAGGGTGGTCAAACTGCCCATTCGGCGGCGAGCTCCCGAAATGCCTAAACTGCTGCTGCAGCTGGGGATGGTGGTGCGGCCCCATCACGGCCGCCAGCTGGTGGTGCTGCTGCATCGTCGCCGCCACGGGGACAAATGGCAAGAAATGCTCGGAGCTCGCCCTCCCAGGGTGCAGGAAATGCGCCGGCACAGGGGAGCTGGCGAAAAGGTGATCGGTGGCTGGGTCCATGCCGGATCCGCCGCCGCCGCCTCCGCCGTTGGAAATGCTCTGCATCCGCTTCAAGTAGAGGCGGTATTTCTGGAGGTGGCTGGCGACATTCTCTCTGGTGAGGCCGTCGACGCTCATCAGCTGCATAATCGTTTTTGGGACGGCGTTCTTGATCCCCAAGTGGGCGACGGCATCGACGAAGCGCTTGTGCAGCTGCGGCGTCCAGACGAGGCGGGGCCGCTTCAGCGTTCTCGCCGGCTCGTCTGTGGCGGCACCGCCTGCGCCGCTGAGCTCCGGCGAGTCGAATTCGGCGGAGGAGTTGCGCTGGGGCGAGTGGCCGGAGGATTGCGGCGGGCGAGGGGGCGGCGGCGCGTGGTTCGGAATGTTGAAAGCTAGCGCTAAATCCGGAGTTATTAGGGACTGGGAGAGCGGCATCAGATCCTCCGGCGGCGGCAATTCTTCCTCCCATTTGGAAAACCAATTCGAATCTTCCTCCCTCATATTTTCTTTCCTTTCTTCTGAACTCGCTTTGGATATACTGCTCAAAAATCGAATCTTTGCACCAGAATTCAACAAAACTTGAAGCTTTTTACAGAGCTTAACTAGATCTTCAGGCCAGATGCAACAAATCAGACTCACAGAGAGAGAGAGGGAACGGCTGTTTTGGGGTGAATCAACTGTAGAACTGTGGAGAGTGGAGGTTTAATTATGTGACAAATTCTTGCTGCTGCTGCTGCTGTCTGTCTCTCTCTCTCTTTCTGTGGTTTTGGAGAGAGAGAGAGAGAGAGTGATCGGTTGTTGTGCGTAGGTAATGGAGGAGGGGGAGGGTGATCGAGGTGGATCTTGTTTTCTTGTTTTCAGCTTTTTTCTCAAGGTTACTGTTGCTGATACTTTTCTTATGATTTTTGTGTAAGTCTCTTTTTATTTCCTAGATTTATGGCCTCTTCTTTTGTCTCTTTTTTCCACTTCATCTTACTTGCTCCTAAAATGGGATTTCTTCTTCTCCCCAAAAAACAAATAAATAACTCATCTTTATTCAATTAGTAAAAACGAGTTTAACTCACAATGTTCAACTTAAATTGCAATACGTAAATACACTAAAATGATTTCCAAATTGAATATTAATTTTATTTCATAATTTGCCTTTTTAATTATACAATAAACTAGATTAAGACAACAATTGATAAGCCCACTTGTGCTGTACCTGATCACTATTTCGGATTTATGATGATGGTTACCATATATAACCTAGAAAATAAAAAGAAACATGACTATTTATGACATGAATTATTACAACATTAATATATCATAAATACATGCATATACATAATTGTCCCTTTTTTTCCAAAAAATATAAAAATAAAAAACTCAGGCAGGCAATAAGATTGGCGGCGCTTGAACGACACGCGCCTGAGTAGTGGATTTTTAGTGAAAAAGTTGTGACAATTTGTACTTGCAGGAGAAAGTGATCGAGATTGCAAGGAAAAACAAAGTACGCATTGGTGTGTGGGCCCCACTTTCGAGTAGGTTAGGCATCTTCTATTTCATCTCCAAAAAAATCATTATTTTTTTTTAAGTGAAATTTATTAATATCTATTTTTTATATGTATTATGAAAATACCAAAATATTATATTCATTCATAAAATATTCACTGCATATTTTGATATTTTTCAGAATTTTGTTATTGAGAGTGAGTCGGTGGTCGATGCCAGGACACCGAACCACAATTAGATACATTAATTAAAAAAAAAAAATGGGAGTGGATCGATGGTTTCCGCCACCGACCCACTCCCTACATTCCACCCTCTCCCACACCGACCCATACACACCACACCCATTTCCCTTCATTCTCCCCCCACCAGCGCCCCCGCCGGGCGCCGCCCCCCCCCAAACGACCCCCACACACCCATTATATAAATATTATATATTATATTAATATATAAATTTGATCTACTTTCTCATATATATATATATATATATATATATATTAAAATTTAAAAATTATTTAAAAACTTGGTGATGATTTCATCATCATAACAAAAAAAATCAATCTCAAATATGAAAAAAGTTAAAAATTGGTATTTTTTGAATGTGTTTAGTAGTTTTTGGTATTTAAAATATTTTCCACATTTTTTTCTTACCCTCAAATTATTATTTCGAAAGTTTTATTTTGTGATAAATATTAGGGGTGAACATGCTTTGGTGGACCGGTTCAAAATTTTCAGACTTTATGATTTGGTTTGGTTTATGATTTAAGTAGTAAAATCATCGTTTCAGTTGGATAGGACTATTTATACTTAAAAATATATACTATATTATAAACTATATATACAAGTAATAACAAATTAATGTAAGCTGCGAGGTTCTCAATAAGTTTGGGGTCATGGGTTTGATTCTTGCTTGAGACTTATTTGTAGTATTTTTATTTTTTTCACTATTATTTCTAATAATTCTTAAACTATAAACCCTAATATATCAAATTTCATTTATTTATTTTTTACATTTACTATCTGTGGTGCTTCTCTCTTTTCCGTCGACATTCACTATATGTGCTGCTTCTCTATTTTTTTTTTTTTTTTAATTTTGTGGTTGTTTGTAGGTTTGGTTTATTAGGGCTTGCACTTGATTTATTTGGCATACAAGGTGCCCAAATAAATTATTGCAAAAATAGAAGATTTTCGATATTTCAAATTTGTTCGTTAAATTGATGTTTTAAACCGTTAAATCAATCGAACTAAATCGTATTATTTAATTTTGTTTGAAAGATTAATTTGCGAGGTTTGATTTAGAAAATCTTCAAATTGTATAATTTGATTTGGCCGATACTTCAATAATCAAAGCGACTAAACCGAACTGTCTACGCCCCTAATAAATATGAAGAATTTACATATTTTATTTACATCTAATCACTATCAAGAGTTATATTAAAACTTGTTTATAATATTATTTTTATTGTGCATATTATACGTGCCTATTTATATTTAAGATAGATTTATTTTTAATTAAGATCTCATCACTAATACTTTATAAAAAAATAAATTATTTTGAATATCGTCAGTATTTTTTAAACCAAGTCTATCCATATGTAATTATATACTATTGAGACACTACCATTTATTTGTTTAGGATGTGGGAATCGAATGAAGACGTTGAGACATCAACGAATATGAATCCTAGTGAAAGTTGTCACTTTCTCATGAAAACGTGATTCTTGTGATCTCCCTTTTATTTTATTTTGTTTATTTATGATTTTTATGTGTGTGCGATTTTATTATTTTTTTTAAGAAGCTTTTGCAATTTTTCTCGTCATATATCCTAATTCATTCATTCAAATCAATTATTAAAATGCAAGTATGCTATATATTTATATGTAAAAGATGAGATAGGTGAGAAAAAAATGCCCTTGTGACAAAAAAATAAAAATAAAATTCTATTAATTAGATCTAAATAAATTAATACTAGTTGATACACAATCAAGCAACAACACAATCAAGTAACAACTAAAATACAATCAAACAATATGGTAATTAAGCAACGACCAAAACACAATCAAACAACATGGTAAACAACTTTCTCATGTGGGATTCTTCTCACCGGATCCGCTCCCATTATATGTATATATATAAGAATAATACATTTTAGGAGTATTACTGATAAGAACCCAAAATATAGTTTAAATATCAATTTAGAACTCGAAATATGAATTCTCAGTTCAAAATCTTAAAGATCTAAATAAAATTTTAATCTAAGGCCTCTATATCACGTTCTGGATTGAAAGTTTTAGAATCGTTCAAGTCTTGAATCAATTACTATCTTTCAGGTTATTGATTGATAATACTTGTGCATTTTAATTATCAAGGTTAGTCATTTTTTAGAAAATAATTCAATTTCTAAAAAAATGTAATTTAATTTGGATGATTTTATTAATATTCATTTTTGAAATAATAAATGCAGGCAACAGTTGCCGACTAGAGAAGCTAGATGAAAGGTGGCTTGAGTAATAATAACATTGTGAATACCTTAAAAAGATTAATGCATCTTTTGTGTTAGTAGTTAGATGGTCTTATAAGGGATTTTTTTTGGATGCCTGATTTGATTTGTGGTTGTTTAGAATTAGGAGTAATATTATCATATACCTCTAATACATCATCAACATGTATTAATATATCCATAAATTATAGGTATTTAAAATAATTGGTGTTTTAGGTGGGCATTTATGGATTCCAATCTAATTTCTATTAATAAAGTTTGTGTACAATAAATTGTTGGGCTTGAACAATTTTTTTCAAAAGAAAAAACACTGATAAAAGGACAAGATTTGCAACTTTTGAATTTTCATGATGCCAGTTGAGAAAGCAACAAACAAGTGATTGTCAAAATTTTGCATCATTTCTGTTGTAGAAACCCCATAGGCATCATTATCAAGAATCAGCCAAAAGAGATTTAGCGTGCAACAGCCCCTCTCTCACAGCTGGCTGCTGTATTTTCTGCAGATCAACTGAAACATATTAGTTCAAGAGAAGCTTGTCTGCACTTTGAATATTGTCGGGAAGGATGTAAAGTTCCCATTTCTCTCCCTATAAAATCGGGAATTTTCACCATTATACTCTCATGTCACCAGTGGATGTGGCATATATATTTAACACACACTGACACCGTTCATGGGATCCCATCATTGGGATAATTCGGGTCCTATATCAAACTGAATCAGCTCTGATACCATGTAAAGTTCTCATTTCTATCCCTACAAAACCGGCTTGTATGGTTGATGTGGGATATTTAACAAAGAATAAACATAGTTGAAGATTCTTACATAAGCTGCTGCTATGAGAAACCTGTGTGTATTTTGAGTGTTCCATTCCTCCTTCAAGGTGCTCCTAGCTGCATGGACTGCTGAGGCAGCAATCAATACACAATAGTCTAGTAGTTCATCATTCCTTGCTAGCTCAGCAAGAAAATAAACCATACTCTCGAACTTAGTAAAGGTTCTTGGACATCACTAGCAGAAAATCATTGTGCTTGTTTGATGAGACGTGTAGTATTCCTACATCAGAATCATACAGGCAATCTTAGGTGCCCAGATTTCTTCATATTTGCAGCACCTCTCTTGGAATAGCCTTTGAGGCGAGAAATCTATCAAAAATGTTGATAGTTAGGTAAAGTGTTTCAAGAGATAGCTCTAATTCGTGATTCACAAGCCAATCAATCAGAATGCATGGCTCTCATTTATCTCAGGTTGTGATACCATATAATCATGAGCCCTTCCCTCATTCTGCATAATGAAAATCTCTCTTTAGCCCACCAAAAAAAAAAAAATGAAATCTTACTAATACTAATGCATACATCTATATTGATATGTGGATACCTCAACTCACTTGTACAAGTTGCATATTTCCTCAACACATCCTCACAGCATCAATATGAATTGTCTTTTCCCACAAGCAGCCTACAAAACATGAACATGAGAGAAGGAAACAAACTAGAACCCCTCAAGTGAGAGCCACTAAGAGTTGGAGCTTTTTTTTTAAGCTTGATTTTCTTGCAACCCTCATTTGAATAGGGCAGATCTCGATGATCTCCTCTGCCCTTCGTTTTCTGCTTACAACTTTATTCTAAGTGGGCCTACGTCTACGTGCCACGGCCATCTTTTCCACTGCTACATTTACCTCATTAGCATTGTGTAATGATCCCCACTTCTCCCTACAAAACCGGCTTGTAAGGAAAGGGAACCTCCACTATTATATAGTAGTATATGCCTAGGTCTATGGCCGACGTGGGACATTCAACACATTGCCCTCCAATGAATTCTTCAAGATTTAGACAGCCGTGGATCGATAAAAAAATAAAAGACATTCAAAATTGAATTAGTGTTGAAATATATAAATTTGATTTAGAATTATTAAGTTTGGACATAAATTAATTATAACTAGTATTGCAATTTTTTAAAAATATGTAAAACATAATATTATATTAACATATACAATATATATCCTTTTAAGAAATATAGATATGAATTAAGTTATAATATTTGAACTTAATTAAATTTGGATATGATATATATTTAATTGAAATGAAAAGGGAGGAAAAAATTCTCACATATCTATCACAACATATTGATATAATTTCCTTTTATAAGTGAAAGATTAAAATTAAATACTTTTCAAAATTTTAATATGTAATAATTTGATATCTATATCTATATAAAGATGGAATATATTTGTTATTTTTGTTGCATTAATTTGCATTACTTTCCAATTAAATAAGAAATTGTATTAGATATGTTAGAGATAATTAATTGTGCATTAGCATCAGCATTACTATTAAATTAGATACTTTTCAAATTAAATTAATGTCAAATTAGTTGATTTCAAATCGTTTATAGTTGTTTTTAAATTGACTAATTAATTTAATTTAAGTTTAATATTATTACCTAAGTTATCAATTTATATTATAATTATTATAGGGAATTAATAATTAAGAAAATCTAAGATTTAATTTATTTACCTTTTAACTTTCTTATAATGTGGGATAATTTAATTTTAAAGTCTGTACCCATTTCATAATCTTTATTGTTTATTTACAACGTAAATATAATATACAATATTATCTTATTAGAACTAGTTTACTTTGAAAAAGAAGTGATGAAATGTACGATTCGATTTAGTTTTCTTGTATTACTAGATTGCTACCCGCGCGTTGCGCGATTTATTTAATAATTATGATAACTGGAATTTAGAACATATATAAGTAACAAATGAAATGATCTAATATTATGACGATTGATCATTTACATATCAAATACTAAAATTTATTACAAATTCTGAAAAACTTCATTGTACACAACATTTGAAGTTTTCGACAAATTGTTGTTGTCTTTGTCACAAATTAAGATCATTAATCCAGTGCGACTTGTGACCCTAGACACAGCTACATACAACTGTCCATGAGAAAACAATGGTTTGCTGAGTAAAATTCCTACATACGAAAGTGACTGCCCCTGACTCTTATTTATTGTCATAGTATATTACACTTGTATTGAAAATTGTGTCTTCGCTGAAATTTGAATGGAGTTCGAGGATCAGATGGAATAATAGTCATCCTAGGAATTAATACCTTGTCACTAACATTCTTCCCACTTAAAATCTTGGCCTCAATTACATGATTATCATTACATAAACCAGCCGAATGATCAATATTCCTTAACAACATAATCGGTGTTCAACCTTTACATGTCATCTCATGATTTGGTAATTCAGAACACTTCAATGATTCAGAAATCCTGGAGTGTGCACCTAATTAAGAGCATCAGATATACTTTTCGTTCGACACAATGATCCAAATAAAATTATACTTTATCAATAGTGCTATTCAATAATAACATATACCAACTCTATCAACCACATTATTTGTAGGTGTCAAAATAGTTCTATGCTCCAAAAAAGAAACATCTGTTAATCCAAAACCAGTTGTAGAATACGTACTATCTACAATAGCTTTAATTAGATCACCGTAAAATTTAATGCTAATATCTTCAGGAATATCAATAACTCCATCGCCATCATTTGGTTGACCCAGATTTCCATCCCCAATTGATGCAACCCAATCAGCAAATTCTGTAAGTTTTGAAGACTACATTTCATCACGAATTACATTCAAGTGCATGTTCTTCGTAAATCTTAAAACACATACGTGACGCCATAAATACGATGAGTTAATTGTTGCATTAAATACATCACATTTGTTGCCTTTTTGAATGACGTGCAAAATTTGTCTGAAACCACCTCCAAACACAACTGTCTTCTCTCCAACTGGTAGATTATAGCTTTGTGAGATTTGGAATCGCATTATATCTCTCATCGCCTTATCGAATGCTTCAAAACAATGTTTGTGCAACATTGGTTCTTCATCCCATATTATGAGCCTACAATGTATCAGCAACTCCGCTAATTGGCTACTTTGTTCTATGCAATATATGAAATCTTCGTTTACATTAATCGGAATAACAAAGCGCGAGTGAGCTATCCTACCATCGGGTAATAACAAAGATGCAATTCTATTGGACGCAATATTTAATACAATTTCACTTTTTGATCTCAACCCAACAGATAATGTTTTCTAAATAAAATTTTTTCGGTTCCTCCGTATCCATATACAAAGAAGGGTCCGCTATTATTTGAATAACATTTTTCAATAATAGAATTATATATATATATTTTTTTCATCTGTCAACTTACACATATTAGATTCATGATCTCTTGCAAGTTGTAGACGATCATAGCTCAATTCATCAATTATTAAATTATTGCCGACATGCATGGTTACCTCAGCAAAATCAGTTGGCATTCCAGTAAAATCTTTCAAATTGAAGACTGATCTTTATAATATCTTCTCCAATTTGGCAAGAACATGTTTCTTTATCTCATCATCACTGAGATACAAACCTTCAAAAAAATACTTAATAAATATTTTATGACAATGCTTGACCAAACTTGAATTTTTGAATAAATATATTATACTCAGAATTTATTTAGAAATAAAATTAAACATCGTAGAGTCTGCTAATTAACAAATATATTTTATTACAATTAGTAATGTTAAAAAAGTAATGATAAAAGTTAAATAATTTATCCCTCTATTTTAATATAATTCTAAATTTAATTAGATAATGATTTTAATTTTTAAATATGCATTTGATAACTTGTATAGTTATTAATATAATGGAAATAAATGACATACCTTGATTGTTTGAAATGAGGCGTCTATTATATGATATATCATCAAATAAATATTTCCAAGTTGTTTCCCAAACATGATCAGGTATGCTCATTGATTTTGCAGTTAATAAATTTGCAAATAACTTTCTCAATGAATGAACATAATACAAAACATCATTGATACGTCTCATGTCAGCATGTCATTTTGCTCCACAAACAACATTAATCAACATCCTTAAATAATGGTTATCGCCAGCACCTGGAGCTACATAAAATACCCTTCCAATTACATCCCTTTCTTTCTTTTTGCCGAAACTTCACAATAGAAATGAGATCTTTGGGAACTCAAATGCTAATTATATATAAAAATGTTGATAACAATACACTATCAAAAATATGAAAATACTAATTGACTTCTTAACATTCCCACCATATGTTTGCTAGTAAATCAAAAACAGTATCTGTAATTTGAAGTCAAGTTGGTTTCAAAGATTCATTCATTGTCGAAGAATCCATTTTAGCATAGACGTACTCAGGTACGTAGTTCTCCTTCAGAGTAGCGACGTTCTCTTATTGTTGTATTTTTATTATGTCATCCACTCGAATCTTTTTGCTCATCAGCACAAATTGTTTATTTGTGTTGTTGACAATTCAAGAAAAAATACACTAAACTTGCAGGAATGAATAATATTTATACAATGCAAATCTTAAAAGCTATGAACAATATATCTAATAATATTGAAATGAGTTGTGAATTAGCACATGAATATAGGGTATTTATGCAATTATTTTACTATCCATAATCTTCAGGGAGCAATTAAATCTACCCGTAATTAAGCAATAATTTGGGTATAAATTTATTTTGGTCAATTTAATTTCTTCATTCATCAATAATTTTAAAAACTATGTATATTCTTACCATAGATATTGTAGCTGTTTGTGTTGCATTCCTTAATTTTTCTGCAATGCCTTAATTTTTTCATTATGCATTAATCTCAGTATTTAATTCCTTAATTTTTCTCATTATAAGATTATTGTTTTCCATAAGTTTTATAAACTTATTCTTGGAAAGTTTTATGAGAAGGAAATAAATTAAATACATTAAATATTCTACAATTTTATTTTATTGAATGTGTTCTTATATCCATAAATTAAAATAGGACTATCTTATTTTATGTTAAAAATAAAAAAGTTAGAGATTGTTATTAATTATCTTGATTATTTTAATATCTTTATATCCATAGAAAGCTAATTAATATTTACTATACTCAATAATATATTTAATTATTTCGATAAAATAATTTAGTTTAAAATAATGATTTAACAATTAAAATTTAAATCTAAACATTACTTTGTATATTTATGTGTCCAATTAATTAATTATTCATAAAAATATTTAATAATATGAATAATATTTAAAATAAAGATTTCCTTTATTATTGTTCCTCTTTATATTAATAAAAAAATAAAATAAATTAAAATAATAATTTACCAAATTAAAAATATAAAGCCTATTATAAACATGTTTTTATATATTTATGTATCTCCATTATATTGATTATTTTTTAATTATCTACGACTTAATATATTTGATATTATTTACCTTATATACTGTACTATTATTATTTATACATTCTAATAAAATAATTAGTAATTACTTACTTACTATATATAATTTTAGTTATTTACCATTTATAATTTTACTTACCTAATATAAGTTGGATTTATTTTCGGTAATGTATTTTGGGTGGAGTTTTGCTTTTAGGTATATATAGATATAGATTTGATATTTCCTTGAACAATTTATTATATTTTTTATTTCTTCATTGACGTTTTTTGTTTTTTAAGATCGATGAAAAAATGAGTATTATGAAGTTAATTAATATATTAAAAGATGAGAAGAATAATATATTAAAAACTTTTATATAATATTTTTAGTTATTATATTTATCTGATGATTCTAATTCTAAAAATACTAAAAGCAAAATTCCTGAAGAACATACTTTCCGACCCAAACAAAACTTAAAAAAAAAACACAAAAAATTATAGAAACAAATTGATACAATCCATTTAATATGGCAAGAAATGCTACTATGAAAATTACTATATGAACTAATTTTAAATCATTAATCATGGCAAGATAACGAAGCAAAATTGATGGTACTTTAAAAAATATCTCCTACTATGGAGTCAACATGGTGGTAGTCGCGTAGATTTGATTCATGATCGTAGGAAAAGATTTTCCCCCCTATAACCGCACGTCTGACCACCAGCCCACCGCACATCCGCACCTCACTCCTTCATCATGAGCAGCGATGCAGTCTCACCTCAATCTTTTTGTAATCTCAATTATTTGATAATAATTACATAGTGTGCATTACAAATTTCCTACAATATCAATATGTTGATACACAAATATCAATTGCATGAAGAATGAAAAAATAGAAAAACCTACACAAACAACAAAGCCTAGCTACAAAGTATTCTTTAAATTGAATAGAATTGATATTGTTTGAAGAATATTTATAGTTGGTTGAGTTCAAGTTTAATATGGTATGTTTACACCATTTTTGAAAAGAGTTTAATCAAATATTAAATTAAAAATTAAATTTTAGTATGATTTTAGCTAATGATATTTTTGTAATGGAATTAATCACGGAAATTATGCAAATCAATCTTATTACAATACATATGAATAATATTACAATAACATCACGTGGCTTTTTATTGACATTTGGAAATTACATAAATTCTCATGCTATATATATATGCATTTCATTAAATAAATATAATACATTCATTTTTTCTTATTTATTTTTCATATATACTAGTTTGCTACCTGCGCGTTGCGCAGCAGTGTATATATATATATATATATATATATATATATATATATATATAGTTGTAATCATATGTGAACCACCCTCCAGATGAGAAATAAGAACTAATCATAACCTTTAATTTTAGATTTTAAATGGTCCTGACTAATATTTAATTTAATTTTATTATTTAATAAAATCATTTTTTAATTACATTAAGGGTTTAATGGTAATTAAAATATTCTAAATATTTTCTTTCTATAACTACCTCCTAAAATATCTCTTATATTATTTTCAATTAAAAATCATATACGTGAAATCTCCTAATATTACCAATCCATCTTCACCAATGGAAGCTCTAAAACACGTTATCATTCCCCAAACTCTCACACACCTCCACCTCCCCCTTTTAATCACTATTCGATCTCTTGTAATAATTTATTCCCCTCCCATTGAGAACTTGGTGGAGGAGAATGGTGTTGGTGGTGGAGCGATAAATGATGCCGCTGTCCACGATAGAATAGAAAAATTGGAGGCGACATGCTTGAGTTCATCGATGGTGAAGCGAGTGTGCAGAGTGAGTTTGAAGGAGTTGGATCTGGGAGTGGTGGAAAAAAATGCTAGAAGATTGAGAATGGATGAGATAAACAAGGGCTTGAACGATAATGAACAACCCCACCTTCATCGTCATGTCTCTCAATTCCATCTCCATCTTCACCAATTTTGTTAGATTATTTATAGGTAAAGTTGCAGTAATTTACAGGTAAAATTGCATATATTAAGCCTGTACATTTGCATATATTCACGTGTTGTGATTTAATTTTTTTTGTAGTTATTGATACGCCAATTGTTCGGAGCTCGTTGAAACAGTTCAAGAGACACTTTTTTCACACTTTAGATGATGGAGTTGGATTTTATAAAGAATGTGCAAAAATTATTGGATTCGATATTCATCTATCGAGTTCAAAGAAGCAGGATGTCTTAACTACTTTGTTGCAGTAATTAAGTCTGTAAACATGCATTGATTAAGACTGTAAACTTGCATTTATCAAGTCTGTAAAGTCGCAGTATATTGTTTTTAATTTTATATTTGTGTGTAGAATTTTTGAGAATGTAAATAACGTAGTTGTAGCAGTTTAGACCGTAAACCTACAGTGTTTAAGTCTATAAACTTGCATTGATTAAGCCTGTAAATTTGCTTCATACTGATTGTTTCTTATCTTCATGTAAACTTGGTATATTTTAAGACACTGCTATAAATTAGTTAATATAATGCATATATTTTCTATTAATTATGCAATTTTCGACGAAGTTTAAATATTGTTATAATTTTGAATTCAACAATAAAAAATTGATAATATAAAGTTGCATTAAATACGCTTTTAATTATGCATCATACAATTATTCATATTTGCATTAATACAACTATTTTTAATGACTAATGCAACTAACTGTAGTGTAATATTATGTATTATAATCGTGTGTCATGTTTTAAGATACTGCAACAAATTAGTTTATATAATGCAACTACTTTTTAAATAATGCAACTTTTCATATAAAATAAAATCGAAATCCAATGAAATTATGGATAGTGACGTATGAAATTAAAAAGTTTTTTAAAATAAATTGTAAATTTTTGCTTAAAATTCAAAATTAATGAAGAAAAATAAATTAATTTTGAGATGTTGATAATTAAGGGATCAAATCTCACAAAATTAGGAAGGAAAGAAAAATTAATTTTGAAATGCAATAATTTAGAAATCAAATCTCATGAATTTAGGAAATAAAAATCATTCAAATATAATTAAAAGATGTGGTTAATTAAATGGGGTGGGTGTGTTACAATCTTGAAAACCGTAAATATAGCAATCTCATTCCATTATTTTAGGTAGTAAAAAACGTGGGAAAATTTAATTATTTGTTTTTTGACTCTAATACCCTTATATGCAATTTTTTTACTCTTTATATGCATCCATTTTTTTTTAAAAAAAATTAAATCTTGTGCGTTGATTAAATAAATCAATGATCCAGATTAGGTCTTATTTCACATCTAAAAGGTGGTTGCCACTATAACGCTCCCGTATATATATATATATATATATATATATATATATATATATATATATATTAATAATTTATTATTTTATTTTGTTGTTTATATATATTATATGAATGTGGCATTGAAAAGTTACCATATTGCTTAAACCAATGTGATATTCGAGCAACATGATAAACATAATCAAACAACTTTTCCATTTTTCACGGGGTACTTTAATCACAAGAAATAAATTATTTTCTAGATAAGTCTGATAATGTATGTTCATATAGTAAACTTCATATTTTGAGACTCGTATTGTATAAAATTAGAATTTGATATACTTAGAGATCGAATATTTATTTTCTCAACTGATTTTGAGTTTGACTTTGAAGTTGTTTATACATTCTTAATTTAAGTTATTTTTCTTTTTGCTCTTATCCATCTCTACATGTACAACATAATTTATTATTATTTTTATAGTCTCTATTTTATCGAGACGCTCATTCGAACATTGGCTCTCTCCCTTTATGTATATCTTATATATAATTTAGTGTATTTAGTATTTTTTTTATCTCTTCTATTGATGAAAATAAAATATAAATGAAGAAAAGTTTTAAATAAAGATATAAATGTAAAATATAATCAAAACTAAGAAATTGTAAATTATTTTAATTTAAAAGTTGTACACTTAGAATTCAAATATATAAATTATAGAACATACTCATTTATTTTACCAATTTTTATATGTGCTGCTAAATGTTATAGTCATCAATTTAGATTATATTAATTTGAACTATAACTTCAAATATTTTAGTTGAGTATAAAAGTACAATGTATTTTTAGTTATTTAAAATCCTATATAGTGATAAAGTTCATTTTTCTCCTAAACTATTTAAGTCCGTCATAGCTTCAATTTTCACAATATTTTTAAATTTGTACTAAGCATTATTAAAGGCACAAAAATTTCATTTATTTTTATATTAATTGAACCATAAGGTCATATTAGCCTCTTGTTTGATAATATATTAAATAATGAAAAAATATAAATAAATTTGAATTTAAACATAAATCATATGAATTAATTATGGATTATTATAAATGCAACCAAAATATTTCTCTTCATAGCCACTTTTTTTTAATATTGTTATTTTATCCGTATCCTTGTAGCCTCCAACTTAAATCTTAAATAAATAGTCAAAAGAATTAACCCTTTAATAAAATGATTAAATATTAAATCTTAAATTAAACATACAGACGCCGCTTCTCTCCTCATCATCCATGGCGGATTTGAGATTTAATTATTTTATGTAAGATTGATTCTTTGTCTTATGTTGTAAGCATGGTGCTCACCCTCGACCCTCGTCACCCATGAAGTATTTGACATTATTAAGGAATTCATGGCAGATTTTTGGTCTCATTTAAGAATTTATGGGGATATTCGGCATCGAGCTAGCAGCGCCTCGAGAACTTATCAAAGGATATTTAAGAATGTTTGTGATTTTTCCCATTCGTCGTATTGACGACGATTTACAGCTGCACTGCCGATTTGAAGAGATACATTGGTTTAGAAAGAAAAAAAAATAATGATATAGCCTTATTCTTAAGATTTTGAACTTGTTATCGTGTATGAAGAGGTCTTGTAGCCTTTGAATTTATTTCTATTAAAAATCAAAGTTATTTTATTTTTATTAAGTATTTTAAGTGAGGTTGTGAGGGTAAGAGTGAAATAGTAATACTTCCTAAAAAGTGATTATGAAGTGAAAATATCATTGATATTCTAAATATTAAAAAAAATTCTCGTGTCTACATACACAACAATTTAAGTATACAAAAAATTAAAATTATAATTTCAAAGTGAAAATAATTGATTTTGTCGGTAGAGCTTAATTTTTTTTATTCAATTGCAAAGCTCTAGTTTTTTAGCACATGCTAAAGTAACACATCTTATATATATATTACTCACTATAAATTTATTATTTATGAATTCTCTTTTATATTAATATTAAAATATACATTTTATGTAAATAATTTTGAAATGGATATACTATATAATAAGATATAAACATAAATATAATATCATAAATTATTTATTCAGTTTTTAATAAGGTCATAAGAAGAATTTGAAGTATAAATGAATTATTGAAAATCAAAGAACTCCGTTGAATCAATTTTTAAAAGTTCATTATCTAAATTATCTAAATTTTCATATTATGTGTAATATTATTAGTTTAAGTTTGATAAGGCTTGTGAACCTATCTTGAACCGATCAACTCAAGCTTGATAAGGCTTGCGAGCCTATCGAATTGAGTAACATGAAGCTCGAGCTCAACAACTACACATATAGCTCGAACTCGATTAATATAGAGTTAATTTGGAATTTTATTCAAGCCGATCCAAGTAACTTGCAAGCCGGCTTGACTCATGCTCCCTATTACTTATACTCAATTCAAACGAACACTTGTAAAATAAATATTTTATTGAATTCAATAAATAAACAAATATAATTAAAATGAAAACAATATTTTGTCATTGCTCTCATAAAACAAAAAAAAATAATTGAAATTGTTAACTTAGCTATGAAAATCAATGGCAAAAACATACAATAAAATTAGAATAAATACAAACCAACAATGAGATTAATGATTTAATATACACATAAATAAACATATAATTAGTTTTAAATGATAAACGCAATAATATATATCATACTCTGTTATTGATGTGCAACTTTAGTAATAGTGAGTTTAACTAAAATATATTATAGTAATAATCTAAAAATATGAATTGAAAAATAACATACAAATTTTGGATGATAATCTAAAAAATTATTATTTTTAAACCATTTTATTAAGTCAACTATTTAATTTAATTTATTTATTTCATTAATACACGTAGGGATGTCAATTAAGCCCGAAACCGATGGGCTGACCCGAAACCGG
>JAPKLW010000995.1:50294-77530 GCA_026898455.1 Plectranthus barbatus | reverse complement strand
GTTTTAAAGATTCTTTGAGAGTATTTCAGATTCGAAGGTTTTCCCCTACTTGCAATTTCGATGGTTTGAGAAATCTTATGGCATTACGTTTGAAATTGATGAGAAATTTTTGAAAAAGTTTATTTTGTGGAATAAAAGGATGGAATATTGAGTGGAATTGGTCTGGCTGTTGAATGAGAATGTGTTGAAACAAATATGCATAATTATAGTCTTCCAGTTGTAGCTTGATCCAAAGAATTTGAGCACAGCAACTGGCAGCGGCAACATATTCAGCTTCAGTGGTAGATGTAGCAACAAAGTGTTGCTTCTTGCTAAACCAGCTGATTAGCTTGTGTCCTAGAAACTGACACGTACCACTGGTACTTTTTCTATCTATACGGCATCCAGCAAAATCTGAATCGGAATACCCAATGAGTGTAAGCTCATCATGCCTGGGGTACCATATACCAAGAGATTCAGTCCCCTTGAGGTATTTCACTATTCTCTTAGCAGCTTCCATGTGTGACCTTTTTGGATTGGCTTGAAATCTGGCACACACTCCGACTGAGAATGAAATGTCGGGTCTGCTGGCTGTCAGATAGAGAAGTGATCCAATAATACCTCTGTAGCTGGTAGGATCAACCGATTCCCCTTGTTCATCAAGAGAGATCTGACAACTGGGGCTCATCGGTATTCTGAGGGACTTAGTCTTCTTTGGGCAATATTTCTGAATTAAGTCCTTGGTATACTTCCGCTGATTAATGAAAATCCCATCAGCTGACTGCTGGACCTGGAGTCCTAGGAAGTATGTTAATTTGCCCATCATACTCATCTGAAATGAGTTCTGCATCAATTGAGAGAACTTCTCGCAGAGAGACATATTCTTTGACCCGAATATAATGTCATCGACATATATCTGCACCATTAGCATATCATCAGCATCCTTGATGAGGAAGAGAGTCGTATCGATCTTTCCTTTCCGAAATCCATTACGGATCAGGAACTGAGACAGCGTTTCGTACCAAGCCCTGGGCGCCTGTTTCAATCCATACAGGGCCTTTCTCAGCTTGTACACTTTGGTGCCTACTGCAAAGCCTGGAGGTTGTTCGACATATACCTCCTCCTTTAACTCGCCATTCAAGAAGGCGCTCTTCACGTCCATCTGGAATACCGTGAATCCATGATACGCTGCATACGCAAGGAACAGCCGTATCGCCTCCATTCTTGCAACTGGTGCGAAGGTCTAGTCGAAGTCGATGCCTTCACACTGCTTGTAACCTTTGGCGACTAATCGAGCTTTGTTTCTGATTACAATGCCATCCTCATCTCGCTTGTTCTTGAAAACCCACTTGGTGCCAATCACTGACTGATGTGATGGTCTCTCTACCAAGTCCCAAACATTGTTGCGAGTGAATTCCGCAAGCTCTTCGTGCATGGCATTGATCCAATCGGCAGATTCTAGCGCAACTCCTATGGAAGTAGGTTCCATTTGAGAAATAAAACAAGTCAGAAGCGCTCTGCCGTGTCGAGTCTGGACAGAACCTTCCGGATCACCGAGAATAGCATCGGATGGGTGATTTCTCAGCCATTTGGGAAGATGAGAGTCTGCTGGTGTTGGCTGTGAGATTGGTTCTTCTGTCCTGATGACTGGTGCTTCCAGATCTTCACCAGTCGGAGCTGTAATTGTAACTGGTGGTTGACCTTCACCAGGCGGAATAATCTCTTCATCAGCTCCACTATCTGACTGATTTCCTGAGCCTTCTGTGATGTTGTCACCGTCAGCTGGTGCATCCATTCCAGCTGGTTCATCGCTGTCTTCTGACTCAAAGATCCCAGTCAGAATTCCCCCTGGATTATTGCTAGTTCCACTCAGGGAGATTGAGTGTAAGGTCTCAGCAAGGTCAATTGCATCACCGACCCTCCCGGATTGCTGATGGGCAACCGAGGAAACTGGTTGTGAAGATGATCCAGTCATAGGTCTAGTCAAACCAGTTGGTTGAGCATTGGAAGGATTCCTGCCCAGCTGATCAATGACATCATTGACCTTAGGAACATCTTCAGCCAGTTGTCGTAATGTCCTGCGCACTAAAGTAGCTTCATCAAAAACAACATTGCATGTTATTTCCACAAGTTTGGTGGTCTTGTTAAATACTCTATAGCCCTTGTGAGAGGGATGTCCATATCCGACGAAGACACCCTCATCAGCCTTAGGCGAAAAAGTATTTAACTTTGACTTACCATTATTATGGATATAACATGGTGAACCGAAAGCACGGAGTTGAGCTATAGAAGGCTTACGACCAAAATAAACTTCGTAGGGAGTTTTCTGGAGTCTATCGTTGATCCCGCTTCTATTCTGAGTGTAGCAGGCCGTCACCAACGCTTCTCCCCAGAAACTCTGTCCTAATCCGGATTCTGCCAGCATGGATCGGACCGTTTCTTTCAGCGTCCTGTTCCTACGTTCTGCCAGTCCATTTTGCTGCGGTTGCCTTGGTGTAGATCTTTCATGCTTGATGCCGGCTTCCGTGCAGAAATCCATCAGCAGACTGTTGCAGAATTCTGTCCCATTGTCTGACCGTATCCGCTTTACCATAGTTTCTCTCTGTTTCTGTGCTTTGATGATCAAATCTAGAAGAATGATCTTCACTTCATCCTTGGTTCTGAGAAGCTTTACCCAGGTATAGCGCGAGTAGTCATCGACTACCACCAGCGAATAACATCTTCCTCCAATGGTTTGAGGTGCTATTGGTCCAAAGAGATCCATATGTAGCAACTCGAGTACCCGGCTGGTACTGGGGCAGACTGGCGCCTGGTTCTTGAAGGACTTCTTTGTTTGTTTGCCCTGCTGGCATGCTTTGCAAATCCCTTCCTTCTTGAACGCTCCCTTGGGAAGTCCATCCACAAGATCATGCTTGGCTAGGTAGTTGATAGTTCTGAAATTCAGGTGACTCAACCTTTTGTGCCACAGCCAGTTTGTTTCCATAGAACTGGTGGCCACAAAGCATGAATCTGTCCTCCCGCTTTGCCAGTCGACGATATATAGCCCTCCTTTCCGAATACCTCTCAGCTTGATCTCTCCAGTCTTCTTGTCCTTGATCTGGCACTCTGATTCCTCAAAGGAAATTGTGTATCCACTTTCGCTCAGCTGACTGATACTCAGGAGGTTGTGCTTGAGATTGGTAACGAGGGATACATTTATGATTCTGACATCGTTCTTCTCGATGCAGCCCTTGCCAATAACTCTGCCCTTTGAGTTATCACCAAATATAACTGGAGGTCCTTTGACCTTGGTGAGATCTGTAAACAAAACCTCTTCACCAGTCATGTGAGCCGAGCATCCACTATCTAGGATCCACTCGCTCGATCTCTGAAGCTGTGTTGCATGATCCTGTACCTGCAAGAAAGAGATAGAATTTATTTAGGTCCCCGATCATCTGCGGGTCCTGCAGGGTTAGATCGCTGAATTATTCCTTTTGGAATCCAGACTTTAGTGATTTTCAGCTCGGTTTTACCCTTGCTGATATCATTAGTAGCCTTTCCCTTCCTTTTGAAGTAATGCGTGAGTTTGGTTTGGGAAGGTGTGGCTGTGTGTGTAACTCCTTTGGAAGTATTCTTCCGCTGAGAGTTTCGGAAATATTTTTCTGGTTGATTGTGTTGCCTTCGTGGTCTCTGAGAGTGTGGACCACCATGGCTAGCCTTCACAGCCCTTTGAGAAAACTTGTGATTGGGCTCAGGCCTCTGATAGGTATTCCTCCTATCAGGCATTGTCCTTCTCTCAGAGTTTATCTGAGATTGGGATCCCCTGTAAGTATGCTGGTGATTGGCATACTGACGAGGTTGTGCGTGGATTCTCTTGACAGTTGGTGCTGGCTGTCGGATTCCACTGGTAGCTGATGCGGACTTCATTGCCTTAGAATTATTCGGCTTAGTCTGCATCCTAGGGTGTGCTGGCGTCCTGTCAGCAGAGGATTTTGCCAGTTGAGGTTTTTGTCGTGATGACTCACCTATGAATCTGGTCTTATGATTCCTATACTGATCAGCCATACGGGACTGATTGGTATTACCAGCTGATGCTGATGCATTTACCACTTTGCCCTTACCCTTACCAGCAGCGAGTTGTTCGGGTTAGTTTTTGCTCAAATCTGTTTTAAATCCCAACCCGGATTTATCGGTAGGCTTTCTCCAATGACTTAGAGCCTCTTCCAAATTCTTGGAGCCTTTATTTAAATGATTTATTTTACTGTCTTGCTCAAGGATGACCTTTTGAAAAGTATCTCTCTCAGTTTTTAAAATTTCAAAACTCTTAAGCAATTCTGAGTGAGTCTCTTTCAGAGTGGCTAACTCTACACCGAGTGACCTAGATTTTTCAATCTCATTGGTCAAAATAGAAATCTGATTTTTTAGCGAGGTATTTTCGCCAGCCAAGATATTCTTTATTTCGTAAAATTTTAAAAATTCTTGCTGAAGAATATCTATGGTGACAACCTCTGAGTCGGAGCAATGCGACTCAGAATCGTCTAGAATGCGTGCAGACATGATATGCATTGGGGGAACAGATTGTACCTGATCATCAGCGGCAAGTGCTCGTTCTTCCTCACTGTCAGCACATTCTTCATTTGATTCTTCTCCGAAAGCCTCCATAAGTGCCAGTAGAGCTTCCTCTTCTGACTCTTCATCTGACGCGTATTCTCCGTCGTCATGGTCAGGTATATCAGGAACCTCTGTCCTGGTCAGCATGGCCTTTGCAACGGCCTTTGATGCACGCTCTTCAAAGAGCTTCTTCAGCCTTTCCCGCTCATCTTTATCCACCTGTGGACATTCAAATTTAAGATGATCAGGGGATTGGCATTGATAACAAACGCGGGGAGTTCTCTTGACAAATTTTCCATCAGTTGAGCTAAGAGATACTCCCTGTTTCGACTTGGCTTTCTCCAGAAGAACAGCCAGTCTCTTCATTTGTTGCTCAAGATCTGTGATAGAGCTCTCGCTGCCTTTTGAGTTAGATCCCGATGTGGATGGGATCTCTTTCTGCTGGTTGTGCGGCCCAGCAGATCTGTCAGTGTGAAAAGGCTTCTTGGGCTTCCATTTGAAGTCCCTCTTGACGAAGTAGGCTTCGTCTTGTGTTTTGATGCTGGGAGATCCAACATTCCGGATGGCTTCATTCTTGTTCACCATCTGGATGTCCCACTCATGTGCCTGCATTTGAGCAAATAACTCCTGGGGAGTCATTTTGGACAGATCCTTCTCCTTAAGAGCTGTAGTCTTCACGAACCAGTCCTCCTTGGGCATCTTGGACAGGATCTTTGCATTAAGATCTGCATTTGAGTATTTCCTGTCCAATGACTTCAGCTCGCTGACGATGGCGTTGAATCTAGCCTCCATCTCCTTGATGGTTTCCCCAGTCAGCATCTGGAAGGACTCGTACTTGTCCACTGCAACCTGCAATTTGTTGCGCTTCATCTGATCTGTCTCCTGACAGAGACTGTCAAGGTAATCCCAGACTTCCTTGGCGTTGTCAAATTGGAGGACTTCCTCCATCAGCGGATCTGGAAGAGATGACAGGATCATTTCGTGAGCAACGGAGTCCAGCTGATTCCGCTTCCTGTCCTCAGTGTTCCATTCTTCTGGGGGCATTGGGATCTCAGCAGCTGGGCGATCTCCTAGCTGGTGTTGTGTCTTGGTGATCTGGATCGGCCCTTTCTCCAGCACGTCTATCATTTCCGGATGGAAACTTTTCAGTTGAATGAGTGACCTCTTTCGCCACATTGCGTGCTTGTCAGGATTGTAGTTGAGTAGCTTAGGAATATTCATCTTGTGTACCTGAGCTAATCAACAGACAGAAAGAGTAGAGTGCAAGGAAACGTGGATCTCGGTCCTAAGCGACTCAGATATGCGATCAGTCTAGAAAGACCGACCGCTCTGATACCACTTGTTGGTCCCGATTTTCAGAGTATGAACGTTAGCAGCGGAAATAGTGATAAAGTGTTTTCTTGCACGCTGGTTACACCGCTGACTGGGACCTGTCAGCTGGTGTATCAAAACTTAGAATATTTAGCCTTGTTTGCACAGTTATCTATCAGTTTCAGAATATACTCCAACACTTGAGTGCTGGGTTTAAAATATGACTGAAGAGCAGAAAGCTGATAAATAACAAAAGGATTTTATAGTGGTTCGATCAATCGATCTACGTCCACTCTCCAGTCGAAGCACTGGAAATTCCACTAAGAGTAATCGGTTAGAGGTGTCCTACGATCTATCTCTAGCTGGTGAATGCCTTGTCCACCAGTTCACTAGATCAACCGCTCCCGGTCCTGGTTCCCTCTTCAACTCTTCTCAGCTGGCGGAGTGCGAGCACGTCACTTCAACCTCCTCAGCTAACTGGGTGTTTTAGTTCTCCCAAGAACGTAAATCTCACTACGGCAAGGTACGCCCGTAATAACTCAAGTGCTGGGATGCACAGGAGCTGCTGTGAACTCTCTCGGAAGAGAAAGAACACCTAATGAGATCTTTAACTTACAAGTATAAAACTTGAAGTCTCGTGTTTGATAAATCAACACACGGAAAGCTTATGGAAAGCCTCGAAAGTTCTGTGAGTATTTTGACAGCGTTTTTGCTAGTTCGTGCGTAAGAATTTCGGGGGGTTTCGAGCTTTTCCCAGAGTTTGAATGTTGAAGGTTCCGACGTATTTATAGACGCGGGATCTGATTCAAACTTTCTAGCCGTTTGGACTCATCCAGAAAGGTGTCATACCTGGGATGTCCTTCTGACGGCAGTAGGTATGTTTTTTCGGAAAGGATCCATACCTTGGACCGCTTTATCTGACACAGATCTCTTTGTGTCAGAACGGCTTTATTATTCAATCCGAGGAATAAGACTGGTGTCTTGTGATAGATAGACTTTAAGGTTGTCAGTCGATTCCTCAGCGAATCTTCTTTTTGTCTCTACGGCGCTGGGAGAGAGAATCTGGAATTCTGCTGGTAACATCTGACTGGTAGATCATTCTGGTGATCTTGTGCTGGCAGTCTCTGCTGGTGACTTGCCCTGGCATAATCTAAGTCTACCAAATGTCTGGATGTTAATTCTTCTTGGAATCTCCCATGACTGGTGAAATCACCGCTGGTGAATAGTGTAAGCAAGAACACGTATTCTGCTGGTAAGATTTGTCAGCCGCCTGCTGATGAAACCCTTCCCAACTGGTGAATAGTACCCAGTCATAAGCGCTTCTCATGCTGGTGAACAGTGTCAGCACGAGTCTTTGTCAGCTGCTTGCTGATGAAACCCTTCCCGACTGGTGAACAGTAGCCAGTCATAAGCGCTTCTCATGCTGGTGAACAGTGTCAGCACGAGTCTTGATCAGCTGCGACTTACAACTCAAAGACCTAAACAGGACTTTACATTTAAGACCAGATCTAGAGCTATCTAGAGACAACTGACGCTGGTAGGACTTAGGATTTGATCCACCAAAACTACAATCTATACAAAATAAGCTACTGAGGGAGGAAACCTTAGACAGATTTCCCAACAGTTGCGGTGGTTAAATTCTATACATTAGTTACCATTATAAATAGGAGTTGTACTCTATAAAAAATCAAAGAATTCTCTAATATATTAGTAGCTTTGCCACCCAAAATTTCTAAATACTTTCACCAATTAAACTCCTATAAACATACACATGCACACTACAATCAAATTTTTATCTTTAGTCCTGATAGAGAAAAAAATATAAAATACTTAGGATTCATTCTTTATAAAGTTCTAAAACTCCAAAGAATGGGCTTAGCATCACCCAATTAATAGAGAAAAGATATTCATGGGACGTTTGATTTAATTATCGCAAATCATTATAAATAAGTTTGACAATAAAGGAAATTAGTATGAATTTAGAATTGGAACTTATTCTAAAATATTATGTTTGAATTATGAGATGAGTTTGGAAATCATTTTTAATTTTGATGATTAATTTTTTAAGTTTACAAGTTTAGAAAAGAATTAAAATATTATACTATAATATCCCTAAGTTTAATTAAGCCGATTAAAGCTTAATTAGGTATTAAATTAAAATTTTAATTAGAAATTTAATTTAAATTGCTTGTTAATCAAATTTCAACACCCGTTGTCACATGCATGTCCGTTTCAAGCAAACAAAATACCTATGGGTATGTTTTCAAGAATCCTAGGTGGCCATGCAGATGAATTTCATATAAAAAAAACTCGAGCGCTATGAAATAGAACTTCTAACGTATTTTTAATATGTGTAAAGCATAACTCGCACACTAATGCTCCGTTTCTTTCACCGAGCTAGAGTTTACTTGAGTTTGATTTTTTAGAACTTTAGAAACGATTGAAATGAGATTTCGAGGTCTGTGGAATATTCTGTAATTTTTTGAACTAATAAGTTCGGAGTCGAAATGCGATAATTCAAAAAATTGTGGAATTGCACATACGAGTAGAACTTGTAATTTAGAACATTTATGTGAATGTCCGTTTTTCAATTTGAACAAAGTATGTCAAATTAGAAATCCACAAAGGTTGAATATTGGTGTTTGAATACACATGAGAACGAACCTGACAACGCGACCATTTGGATCGTGCCACATGACATTCTTCACCATGAAGAATGCTACCCATGTGCCAACTTGCAAATGGGATAATATTAAGTATCCATGGTCTGACACGTATCCCAAGGACGAGCATCAAAATAGTTTTACGAAACATTAAATTCATTCTCATTTCATTTGCTTCACACCCACACTGGCGTACCCCCTTCTTCAGCCCCTACCTTTCTCACGCATTTTCCAACCATTTCTAACTAGAATTTGACTGCGATTTCTAAAGACCGATTGAAGAGATTGCTTCAAGGATCATGTGAAGTTTAGAATCACTCAATTCCGTCGAGAAACGAGAAAGATATGCACAATGAACAAGCCCCATCGGTAACAGTAAGTTTTCAATGTCGCACCAGAATCATGATCAAATGGTAATGAAATTGGGATCTATCTATATATGTGTGTTCCTTGTGAATTTAGAAATATTTTGATATCCTCCTCTTACCTCGGATTGTCAGCAAACCAGAGTTCTCGCCGGAGAATAATTATTTCGACGTAAGTATTCCCTCGCTGGAAGCTATGGTTTGTGGCTGGTTATTTTGTATTTTGAGCATCCCATCGTGTTCCTTGTAATTTATAAACGGGTTAGGGAGGTCGGGAGTGTCCAAAATAGCTGGAAAATGGTCGGGTTGGCCGCTGATTATCGTGCAGCTTACGCGCTGATTGTTGTCGACTTCCGACGTCGGTCGATGCACAACCAATTTTTCTCTTCAGCATAAACAAACACACTCAGCAACCCAGCATTCGGCGGCGATCGCTGTCTGTGCTATCTGGGTCACCGATCGTACACAATCCAGAGAAAATGCGATTTCACCCATTTTTGATATGATTCATCCTATTTTCGATGTACGAGCTTTAATATCGATAATAAGGCATGTTATAAATATGATTATGCACTTGATTATATTTTTGAATGATTAAAGCATCATTGGATACAAGTTTAGTTGTTTAATATATAAACGTGCTTTGAACAAGTTGAGTTGTTAATTATAGTGGATTGGTTAACATATATGATTATGATTGATTAAGTTCCATGCACATTCAAAGCACGAATATTGCATTGTTGGGTGTCGAGTCAATCAGTTTATCAATCGGTCATAAAACTTGAAATGCACGTTAGTATCAACTAAAACGCTGATAATTTAAACGTAGATAATCCATCTAACTTATTGTGTACTCTCGTCCTGTGTTGCTGATTGAAGGAAACATAGGGTAGCAGATCAAGCTTTCATTCACAAACATACTTACTTTCGCTATATCTGTACGCTTTTAAGGTGTGGACAATTTTATGTACTTTAATTTCCCTTTTAGGTTATGAGCTTTATTTTCTAAAAAGCATGAGAATTGTTTTGTTTTTAATTGATTGTCTAGCCACAATATTCTTATTTCATATATGTTCCTCTGGTCAACCGTAGTTGACCAGAGAGATTTGGTTTAGGGGTGAGCAAGAAACCGAAAAACCCGAAAAATCGAATCAAAAAAATTTTGGTTATTTAGGTTTGATTATTTCAATTTTTGGTTCGGTTCGGTTATTTTTTTTCCAATATTTCGGTTTTCGATTCGGTTATTTTTTTCCGGACCGAAATAACCAAATAACCGAATTTTTATATATATATTATTAATTAATATATACTATATATTTAAATTAATATATAAATATATATTTTTTAATATATATTAAAATATATTTTTAATATATATATTAATATAAATATATAGTTTTAATTCTTTATTTTATTAATTTATTAAATTTATAATAAAATTCGGTTATAACTGAAATAACCGAAAACCGAATAAGATTTTTGGTTCGATTATTTCGGTAATTCGGTTTGGTTCGATTACCTCAAATATAAATTTGGTTATTTTGGTTTGGTTATTTTACAGGCTAAAATCGAACCGAACAACCAAATGTTCACCCTAATTTGGTTAAATGAGAGTCGTACCAAGATTTCTTAACAAAATCTTGAGCTAAGCCTCGTAAACCCTGGAGGTATTAATCCTTCGTTGTCTCGAGCCAAGCTCAGCCTTGGTCACACAATGGAGTAATGATACCATTATGTGTAGGCTAGATCGAGCCTTAGCTACGGAGGAATGGAAGTGTCTCAACCCCCATTACTTGGTTGAACGCCTTCCTAGAATTAAGTCGGATCACGCTCCAATTCTTGTCAAGTATAGAAAAGTTGATTATGTTAAAATGTAAAAGAATATAATATTTAGACTTGAACATGCATGGTTGCAACATCCAGATTTTTAGGAGACTTGCAAGAAACTTTAGAATGATACAAGTGATGGATTTTGTATACTGAAAGTATTTATTATAATGAGTATACAAGGGTTTATTTCTCCTATTTGTTAAACAAACTTATATGTATGTAACAATGGTATCCTCTTGTCTCACCGATAGGGACGATCATACAGCGTGTAGTAGATTGCGGAAGATAGTATGATCACTTGACCTAGTGAGACATAAACCTAATCACAACCGAGACAGCGTATGAGGATACGTCTGTCCGGATGGCTGCGACATTGTCGGAATAAGTAGTCTGTCTTGATTACTTGACATGCTGGTACGCAAGGATGGCGTATTGATGGACCGCAGTGAGATGTATTCGACTGTCTGACATCAGCGAATACAATATCTCGTTATTGATTGAGTCCAAACCCTAACGAAGGTTCAGGGGTTTGCACGGGTTGACTGTTGCTTTAACTTGCCATGGTGGAGAGCCTGAGTAACGTGCTCGTATATCCGCATCTTGGGTAACAACAGTTCGTGTAGTACCGCCTGAGACTGGGTTTAGGTAACCATATCCGAGTAAGAGGATGGGGACATTCCCTGAGGAGCTCAATGACATTCATCGTGCAAAAATCCTGCAGGCTGATTAAGTTCAGGCACGAGTGATAAGGATTGAGTGGTACTACTCAGGAATAATAAGATATTAATTAATTGTAGATAGAGCTTGTCAGAAGCTCCGATTAATTAATGAATGTCCGGTAACCTTAAATATGAGGATTCTCAATTAATGCAGCCCGTTCTCATAACGTGGTAATAAAGGGGTAGGTTAGTATTAATTTTGTGGTGAAAAAGAATTAATATTAATTAATTAATTGTGTCCTGGGTTGTGGACATGAGAATTAATTAATTTATAGGCCAACTTTATTATTTGCATTAGGTCCCAGGACTGGCCTAATTAAATATGTTGAATTGAGCTCAATAGCCCATTAGGGTTAAAACCCTAGTTCTATAAATAGACAGCACTCTCTTTCAAAACCCCATCCACTTCATAACATTCAAATCAGTTGAAACCCTAGGTAGAGAGAGAGAGGTGGGCGACGGCTAGTGCAGAGGGAGGAGAATTTCGGTTCTGGCCTTGCACAACTACAGATCTGTGGAGTCCTCACCAGTAGCAGATCTAAACAGCATTGGGATACAACCCTGAAGATCTGATCTGGAGAACAAGATTTTCTTTCTTTCTCTTTCTGTGTTTTTCGATTTTATCTAGAAATTAGATCTCTAATTTCTGTTTCCGCATATTTAATCGAATCGCGTGGTTGAATTAAAGTTGGATATTCAAACGCGATAGATCGGATCAGACTCTACGGAATTACGGTAATCTCTTAATCCACGAATCGAATTAAATTCATGAGAGCATGCTAGGTTTTTGTAAATTTTGATTATATGTTATATCCATAAATCGATCCGGTTCACTTGGGTTTCTGTGATTCGGTTCACTGGAAATCCCTACAATTGGTATCAGAGTCAGGTTTATGATTTATGGTTCTATTGTATTAATAAAATTCAATTATGCATGTACGGATTTTATTTTATGTCGTGGATGGTTTTTGTTCCTCGTGGCAACCCATTTGATTCAGCCCGCGGTGGTTTATTCGTGTAAGGTTGAATCAATTTTGAAAAATTACGAGAAAATACGTGATTAGTGTAGATTTGATAAAATTGTAATAGAATAGTTTTTCTGTGATTTTATTTTTCAAATCTGTAATTTGGACGGGTCGAGAACGAAGAACGAACACGGAGCCGACGGAGGGCGGCGCACGGCCGCGGGCGACAGCGCGCGTCGCGGGCGGCAGGGCAGCGGCGCTGCGCACGCGAGGCACTGTGCACGCTCGGCGGCGGCGGCGCTGGCGGCAGCGGTGGTGCTATTGTCAGCGGCTGCTGTCCCGTCGCGGCGGTTCGTGTTTTGGTGGTTGGTACAATCCTGTGTAAACCCTAGGTTTGCATTAGAGTTTGGGGCCAATCATCAAATCACAAAACCCTAAATCCCAAAAAGATATGCTTGAACATTTGGAGGCCCTAAAAGATTTGAAGAAGATTTGAATTTATCCAATTAAATTCAAATTCAAATTGTAATAGATAGGATTTTATTTTCCTATTTTGTGGGGCCACGAGGAATTTTTGTTTGCCTTAATTGTCCTCGTATGATATGTGATTTATTATGTGCATAATTAAGCATGTGAAGATAATAGGAAAAACATGTTTTACTGCTTTTCAGTTTTCCAAGCATGCTTATGTGATTAATTTCTTGTTGGATTATATTTTGGGAATTTTTGGGCTTGTTTAATTACATGCAAAAATTTGGAAAATATGATAACAAAGAAATTATATGTGCGCATATAAGAAACCTTTTAAAAGAAAAATACTAAGCGGATTTTTTTAATTAAAATCAATAGACCACCACAAAGTGTTCCTAGGTTGTAAGTGTATCTCTCATTCTAGTAAACGTCTACGAGTGTAGCTTGCTAGTTCCTAGAGGTGCATGGGTACGGTTGTTGGGATTTCTAGACAAACAATTTAAATCATGTGAATAGTGGGAGGGTTTTGCGTAAATGTCTACGAGTGTAGCTTGCGTAGATCTCTTTTGTAAGTATTCTAGGATTGATTTAAATTATAGATAACAAAAGCTTTAAGGGCTGTGCGGTATGGTTACATGCCATGCTAAACTGTCTCTTTTGGCCAGAGTTAAATTTGTGGTTAATCGCTTAGAAGCATCTTAGAATATAATGCAAGAATTGCATCCCTGTTCTTGAGAGATGGCTTGGTCTAAGGTTTTCACTAATTATTAATTTCTAGTGTCAAAAGGTTTCTGACATGTTAGTGAAATTAAATGAATTGGGGCTTAAAACCCGCAGTTCTGGTTGAGGGTGACATCGTAAACGTCTACGAGTGTAGCTTGCGGTGGGAACTCTTGGGCAATTAGTGGAAAACATTTGTATTTGATTTATTAAAAGGTTTTCAATGCATTTGTTTTCGAAGTTCTACATGTATGTTCTTATTTAAGATTATATTATTGTTTCAGATATGTCTATGTCTAATGTCATCAACATTCTCGCACAAAATTTTCTAACTGGTCCAAACTTCCTGGAATGGAAATGCAATCTCGAATATATCCTGATTGCAGAAGAACATATGTTCGTTCTGCAAGTACTTCGTCCCAAAGTGCCAACTGCTGAATCCACTCAAATGGATATAGAGTTTTATAACAAGTGGGAGAAATAGAACAATGTAGTCAAGTGCTACATGATGACCACTATGTCGAAAGTCTTACAGCAGCAGCATCAGCACCATAGGGACGCCTATGACATCATGGCGAGTCTGGAGGCGACCTATGGGGAAACTGATAGAGCCGTCAGGTTCAATCTCATGAAGGAAATCGTGAGTAAGAAAATGACTGATGGCACCTCAGTGAGAGAGCACGTAGTTACCATGACTCACCTCATGGATGAGCTAACTGTGCATGGTGGAGGTATCGACGCTAAGGTTAAGGTCGATATCATACTGAACTCTCTACCCAAGTCCTTTGAGAGTTTTAGGCTGAATGTTGTCATGAACGAGAAAGAGTATACTCTTAACGAGTTGCTCAATGACTTGATGGCAGCGGAATCAGTCATGAACCCTCAAAAGGTTGCCTTGGCCACTTCTGGTAATCTCTCTGTTGTACCAAAAGGTATGAAGCAGAAGAAGGGGATTAAGAAGTGGGCTAAGAAGGCACCCGTAAAGGATGGTGGGGCTGGGAAAAAGCCTAAGGTGGCGACTAATAGGGATAGGTGTGGTAAGAAAGGACATTAGAGGAAAGATTGTCAAGCCAACAAAGCTAGACAAGGTATGCCATTTGCATGTATAACTGTAAGCATGATTAGAGTCCGTTGTTTCTCTTCTAGAGTTGTAAGCGCTGACTTGTTGATCATGTTGTTGTACTTTGTAGGGGACCTTGCCGACAAGGCTGGTGAGTGATGGCAAGAAGATACCAAACTGGATGATGGCAACGTTTTAATGACGGAGCTTCATGGAGTTTTTTTTATGTTTTGATAAACTAAGTATGTTTAAGAGTTTTTTTTTGTGGGCCGTGGTTTATCGGCAGGACAAAATTTATCAACTTTTTCATGGATATTTGTTATTTATGATTTCAGTCGTTGGTGATAACAATGTTATCCATTATAGGATGTTTATTTACACTCTTTATGTTACTTCTATCAAATATGTCCTTAAGTATTGCATGTAATTCATCCGTAATTGATAATCCTAGAAAGAGAAAACTTACTTCTTCTGATGAGGATCTTACATATCTCTGACACTTGAGACTCGGTCACATCAGCTTGAAGCGGATTCAGCGACTTGCAGATGACGGTACATTGGACTTAATCCAGGCTATACCTTATCAGGTCTGCGAATCCTGCATCGAGGGCAAGATGTCAACTAGGCCTTTTAAGGCTAGTCATTCTCGAGCAGAGGAAGTGTTGGAATTGATCCATTATGACTTATGTGGACCGATGTCCACGCAGGCTCGTGGAGGGTACGAGTACTTCGTCACTTTCATTGATGATTACTCAAGATACGGATACGTTTACCTGCTTCGCTACAAGTCTAAATGCTTTGAGAAATTCAAAGAGTTCAAGGCTGAGGTAGAAAAGAAGGTCGGGAAAACTATCAAGTCACTGCGATCTGACCGCAGTGACGAATACCTCGGTAATGAATTCCTACAGTATTTGTCAAATAACGGGATTACATCCCAGTGGACTGCACCGAGTACTCCCCAACAAAACGGTGTAGCTGAAAGAAGAAATAAGACTCTTCTAGAGATGGTAAGATCAATGATGAGTTATGCAAACTTACCAATTTCGTTTTGGGGCTACGCATTGGAAACAACAACTTACGTATAAAATGTGGTGCCTTCTAAATCAGTTCCTAAGGCACCTTCTGAGCTCTTCCTTGGTCGCAAACCGATTTTGTGCAAGTTTAGAGTATGGGGCTGTCCGGCACACGTACTGTCAAAGGAACCTGATAAGTTAGAAAGCAGGTCAAAGGTAATGCTGTTTATAGGGTATCCTAGGCAAACGAAAGGTGGTTACTTTTACTGTCCTGAGAGTCAAAGAGTCGTTGTTAGCACCAACGCTAGATTCTTGGAGGATGAGTATGTGAGTAATCACAAGTCAAGGAGTGATATCGTTCTTCAAGAAATTGAAAACGAGAATGCGATTCCAAGGGAAGGGGAACGTGTAGATGTGGGTGCACCTGTGAGAGGTTCAGCACCACATACACGTTCTTCAGTGCAAGGTGTAGAACCAAAAGTTACTGCACCTACTACTGATATGGCACCGATGCCTCATCGTAGTGGGAGAGTTATTTTCCAGCGGGAAAGGTACATGTACGTTGGTGAGTCTTCGGACTTGAGCCCGGAAGACGGACATGAGGACTCTGACCCACTGACTTATGAAGAGGCAGTGCAGGACAAGGATGTTGAAAAATGGCGTGTCGCCATGGATTCGGAAATTGAATCCATAACTGCTATGGATGTATACCAGAAAACTGATTTTCCGGATGACTTTAGGGCCATAGGGTGCAAATGAGTATACAAGAGAAAGAAAGGGGCGGATGAAAAGGTTACGACTTTTAAGGTCAGGCTGGTGGCGAAGGTTTATAGTCAGAAAGAGGGCATTGACTATGACGAAACATTTTCACCCGTAGCCATGCTCAAATCCATCCGGATACTCCTTGCCATAGCTGCGCATATGGACCTCGAGATCTGGCAGATGAATGTCAAAACCGCTTTTCTAAACGGTTACCTTGAAGAAGGTAGGGACATCTATATGCAGCAACCCGAGGGTTACATACGCAAGGGCAAAGAACATCTTGTTTGGAAGCTTAGGAAGTCCTTGTATGGACTTAAGCAAGCTTCGAGGTCGTGGAACTTATGTTTCAACGATGTGATTAAATCTTATGGATTTGCACAGTTGGAAAACGAAAGTTGTGTTAACCGACTTTGTGTCAGTTGGAGCGTGGTTTTCCTTGCACTATACGTTGATGACATACTCCTATTTGGAAACAACGAGGGAGTGATGTCGGAAATCAAGATTTGGTTATCCGAACATTTCCAAATGAAGGATTTGGGAGAAGTTGGCTATATTCTTGGAATTAAGGTCTTACGAGACCATAAGAGAAGAATGTTGAGCTTATCCCAGACATCCTATGTGGATACTGTGATTGCCCGGTTGAGCATGCAACTCACCAAGAAAGGTTTGCTACCTATCAGACATGGCGTTCGTCTTTCTAGTGGGCAGTGTCCTGAGACACAGCGGGAGAAAGATGAGATGAGTCTTGTACCATACGCTTCAGCAGTGGGTAGCCTCATGTATGCAATGTTGTGTACCAGAACAGATATCTGTTATGCCGTTGGCATGGTAGCTAGATATCAGTCTAACCCTGGACAGGCGCATTGGACTGCGGTAAAGCACATCCTCAAGTACTTGAAGAGAACTATGAATTATTGCCTAGTTTATCAAAGTGAGGATTTGTGCCCTGTGGGTTATACAGACTCGGATTTCCAAGGGGATCAGGATGAGAAGAAATCGACCTCGGGATATGTGTTTACCCTGGGAGGTGGAGCTGTATCTTGGAGGAGCTCAAAGCAGAAATGCATTGCTGACTCCACCATGGAGGCAGAATATGTCGCCGCCTCTGAAGCCTCAAAAGAGGGGGTATGGCTCAGGAACTACCTTTTGGAGTTGAGCGTGATTCCGAGTTTGCCGAGCAGCATCACAATTTATTGTAATAACTCTGGTGCAGTGGCAAATTCAAAGGAACCGCGGTCTCACAGGGCAAGCAAACACATAGAGAGAAAGTACCATATCATACGAGAAATCGTATCGAGGGGCGATGTGCTGATCAAGAAGATTGACACTGAGGACAACCTTGCTGATCCATTTACAAAGAGCTTGCCGCAGAAAGTTTACGAAAGACATATTCGTGAGCTGGGTCTGATGTGGATGCCGACCACCGTCAGTGGTTAAAGAGATAGCAGGCTAGATAGACGGACTGTATACTCTGTAATAGCTTAGTTATACTTTGAGTATAAGTGGGAGATTGATGGGTTTTGTATACTGAAAGCATTTATTATAATGAGTATACAACGATTTATTTCTCCTACCTGTTAAACAAACTTACATGTATGTAACAATGTATCCTCTTATCTCACCGATAGGGATGATCATACGGCGTATAGTAGATCGCAGAAGACAGTATGATCACTTGACCTAGTGAGACATAAACCTGATCACAGTCGAGACAGCGTATGAGGATACGTCTGTCCGGATGGCTGCGGCATTGTCGGAATAAGTAGTCTATCTTGTGATATGTGTGTAAAATGACCTAATTTTCGATGTGTGAGCGTGCATGTTTGTGGCCATTTTACCCTCATATCATATATTTTTGTTGTTCTTTTGTCGTGTTTTTGTGTTTTTGTGTTTTGAATGTTGTAGGACGTGTTTTGAGCATAAACTAGCATTTTTTTGTGGAGTTTTGGAGGCAAATCGCACGAGTTTGGAGTTTGGAGGCGTCGACCGGCCGAACGGAGCAGGACCGACTGAGCCAAGCCGGGCAGAGAGCTCGACCGGCCGAGCCAAACCGGACAGAGGCTCTGATCGGCCGAGCTGAACCTGTTCGATCGAGCCCTGCCAACAGGGAGCAGGCTCGGGCGAGCCATTTCTGACAGGGCGAGCCAGATTAGTTTTTCCAGCGGTTTGGTGGTTTCAACTTCGACCGGGCAAGCCATACTTCGACCGGGTGATCCGAGGCCCTGTTAGCTTGTTTATAAATGGGGGATCTTCGAATTTTAAAAGAACTTTTTGGTCAGATTCAAAATAACAGTCACGAGAATTCTCTCCCAATCCATCTTCCAAACACTCACTATAAGAAAATAGGTAATAGAAGACACTTAATAGAAGACGTGAATATTTAATTGTGTAGTGTATATGTTAATTGAAGACGCTTAAGTGTAAATGTGTAGTAAAAAAAAACCTCGCTAATAGAAGACGCGGCGAATTGCGTGTCTATACACATATACAAGACGCGGTTGCCCGCGTCTTAAAATCTTTTTTCGAAAGCCACATCATTTATGTTCGTCTATATTTCTTATTAATTTTTTAAGGTCTAGGTTTCTTATTAATTTTTTAACATATTCCATTGTCGTCAAAATTCAATCGTGCGCCACACAAATACAACCTCTCCCGCTGCAGCCGTCCTCCCGTCGTCTTCTGTCCAGTGCTGCTACTCATCACCCGACGACCTCCACTGTAAACCTGTCTTCCTACCATTGTCCTACTGTCCGGCGATGCCAGGCTCGGTTACCATTTGTGAAATCAACAGAGAACTCGGTAGGAATTTAGTGATTGAACCCCCTTTACCTCATTTTTAGCAGCTTAGTTCATATCTAAGACTTTGGTTTCTGATTCTCAATTGGTTTCTAATATTTGCTTAATTCTGACGCAGTTACGGCAGAGCACCTCAGCGATGACCAGGCGAAGGAGACCTTCGCTAAAATCTTTTTACTGCATTCAATCAGTTTATTTTGTTTTTACTGTAGGGTGATTGTTTTTATTTTCATGGATTTCGTTCGATTGTTTGCTTTTAGGGCGAGTATATTAGTTCTGATTTGTAATTGTTTGAGCCAATAGTTATAATTTCTGTTCGATTATGTTTTTCACTTTATTATTTTGCTCATCTATCCCATCTTCCTCAATTTTCTCTGACTTTTCGCATCCTCACTGCATCTCTGCTATAAAAATGTTGGAGACTTTTATCTGGAACTGACTTAAAACTTGCAAAAAATGTTGATGCAACGTGGCCACTGTGGTTAGATTTGTGGAGTGCTGATTGTTTTGCTTTTATCCCTTTTCACTTTCGCCTGAATATTTTTGAAGTATTATCTGGTAAAGATTACTGGTCTTCTTGTATCAAATCTTTGATGGATAAGCTGATTGTTATTAGGCTACTAGACATGGTTTAGTCATTGTGGGATCTTCCAGAATCTTAATAAGAAATGTAGTTTAAAATATCTGAATCTATGTTGATGGTCGTTTTTCTTCTGCTTTGTTTTCTGGCCAATTGACCATTGAGGCTTTAGGCACAATACAACCCCACCCACCCCCACGTAGAGCTATCTGGTGTGAAGGGCCCGACTCTCCCTGTTATTTCAGCAGCATTACATTGAATCCCCTTGATTATACCAACAGAGTTCCACCTTGAGTTCTAGCAGTTGGTGCTATGGTTTATCAACAAGAAGTTGCAGGTCTGTAGCTTAAACTTTTTCCAACTTGTGCTCCTGCTTTTAATTGCTCCCTTAATCTGGCGTGTGTTTTTGCAAATTTGTTCTTACATAATTAATAAATAAAAAGATTGGTTAAAATTATGAAATAAAGTCATTTAATCTGACTTTATACAAGTTGTCGTGCCTCAACTTTGTGGTTCAATTTTCATAAATAATATTGGCACTTTATAAGTTTTTATTTTTAAAAATGTTTAACTTGTCTTTTTTCCTGGCAATTTATGGAAAGTAGACAATTTCATTTCATTTTCCCCAACTTATTCTCCACAGGTAATAGGAATCGTGAGTTGTTAAGTGCCACTAGCAATAGATTGGTGGTTGATCTGTTTCCTACTTGAAAGGGTGGTTGATCTGTGCCAATAATGGAAAAAGAAGGTACATAAATTCTTGGACCCATTTTGTTTCATCAATTGGTGATTTTATTTAATTGATTGCTATTGTGGTTGAATATTTTCTTGCTCGAATCTGCTGTGTGAAGCTTCAGTTAGGTAGGTGACCCTTTGTAGCAGATTCAGGCATCTTGCTTTGTTTGCCAAACTTAACTTTATTTTTTTGTAGCAGATTTTATACAGGCTTCTTCTCTGTTTGTTTCTTTATCTTTCAAATCATGCATTCATTGATGTTTAGCATTGCAATCATCTCTCTAAAAGAAAATTCTTAATCCCAGGCACTAGGTTTTATGTTTTTTCCCAATTAAGTATAGCATAGCCAGTTCTACTTTTACTTGTTGTATCAGCATGCATAGATGATTACATGTGCTGCAGTATCTGAACATAATATGCTTGACTTGAGCATTTAATTTACATTGAAATGCTCACTCCATACCATGTCATCGCCAGATCCGCAGTCGTTTCGAGTGTTAATGTTTTGATTTTAGTTGCATCTACTTTTTGGTCATCAAGTTAACTTTACAGTCGATGCAGCGGTTGGTAGCAAAGGAGTTTCGAGGATTCGAAGCAGCGGTTGGTAGCAAAGGAGTTTCGAGGATTCGAAGCAGCGGTTGGTAGCGAAGGAGTTTCGAGGATTTGAGGGAAGGCGTATCTCTCACCCAAACACTTAATTTTGTATGAGTTTATATTCTTAACTTTTGTACCGAAATCATGTGTATATTTAATTTTGTTATAATTATTAGTGAAAAGTGGAGATTTTGTTGCCATCAATGTTATTGTTGTTATTTTTGAATTATTACAATTACAGGATTTTAGAAATTGAAAAAAGAAACATATAGAAGACGCGGAAATTCGCGTCTTCTATAGGCATATAGAAGACGCGGAATTTCGTGTATTCTATATGCCAATAGAAGACGCGAAATTCCGCGTCGTCTATATGCCAATAGAAGACGCGAAAATTTGCGTCTTCTATTAGCGAATATTCATAGACTACATATATATAGAAGACGCGAAATCCAGTAATAGAAGACGTGGATTCCGCGTCTTCTATAGTCTTTTTTCTTATAGTGTCCCCATCCACATCCAAGGTGATCTAGGCCACATTCCTCTAAATTTGGTGAAGATCAAGAAGTAGATTGAGTACAAGGAATACAAGTGAGGAAGATCATCATTTGACCTATCAATTTGTAATGGATTCTATCATTTTCTCTATTGTATGGTACACAATTGAAGGTATGAGGAACTAAATGAAGGAACACGCCGGTGAAGGCGATTCGTCCCCACGATCGATGTTGGTTACCAAACGTACACATACATGGTTTAATTAAATTAAATCGACAAGATCAGTGATTACCTTACCAGATCTACAAGTATGGAGATTGATTCCACTGGAGATCTTCTAGCCTGTGTCCCACGAACCACGATCGGATACCGAGTGGACAACAATCCTCCGAATCGTAGATGCCAATCCAAAACACTAAATCTACGATGTTTAACAGAACTAAACCTAGTCGTCGCTCAACACATGAGCTTATGAAAATGACTACTAGGTTTTTCTCTCAGCCATAAGATCCTATTTATAGGCATCTTCTAGGGTTTCTAGTTGGGCCAGACCAGGGATCTCTAGAAGGTATAGGATTGGGCCTCCCATAAGTCCAAACACATATATTCAGCCCAAAATATAATTTGAACTTATAACATTAATTCATTCCACTAGAGAATTAATGTTGCAACTGTTATCCTATCCCGATGTGAATCAGGGCTTCTATTTGACTTAATTAATTCTCCGTGTTTAAGATAACACACATCCATTAATTAATTAAAAGCTCTGACAATATTAATTAATTAATATCTTAATCCTTAAGTAGTACCCGCTCAACATTATTATCGTATCGGAATAAATTCCACCTGTAGGGTTTAATACGATAAAACTTATGAGCTCCTTAAGGGGATGTCATCAACCTGGATGTCTAGGACACGGTGCCCTAATGTGACTATATAAACACATACAAATAATGTTGTTACCCAAGATACGGAGCATATTGAATCATCCTTTTGATTCTCACCCATGGTAAGTCAAAGTAACAAACAATCATTTGCATATATCTAAATATCACATCTAGGGTTAAGAATTATCAAAGTCACCGAGACCTTGGTTCTTCATAGAGTCAGAACAGAAGAACACGTCTCACCGCGATCCATTCAATGCGATACCATGCACTAGCATAAACTAATAACCAAGACTAGTTATCTCAAGTTTATACTACAACCTAAAACGATAGTTTATCCAGAACTATCTCAGTTGTGAATACATTTTATATCTTATAAAGAACCCAACAATGCGATCTTCAGTGGGACGACGCACCCACCACATTGTCTACAATATAAGATAAGTGGATATATATGCAATCATGAGATTGCATTAATGTGATAACGTTTGTTTCAGTTATTTACAGGAGATTAAGTACATGACAAAGCTCGCTTAAAAGTTCGCTTTACAGTATACTCCAACACTAAACTCTATTGTGAGTATTGATTGGATGGATATTGTGTTGAATTGAGATTGAATTTTGATTGTTTACTTCCCTTTGAGAGCTTGAATTGCACTAGAACTTGTTCCTTACCTCTTAGGTGTAGGTAATAGCCAACTTAGGAGGTATTTGACGTGAACTCTGCAACCAACACGCGGACGGAATCGTCGTGAATAGTGTAGATTCATACGATTTTAGTTCCAATCCCTGTGCGGTGCTAGGTCGTAGGGCGACAATTGACGTTCTATTTGGAGTGGTCTAGGACTTAATAACGTAGCTGTTTGCAAGTCTTAGTATCATCAACCGTTAGCTCGCCGTGACAAGGGGTTAACGAGTGTAGGGTCGATTGCTCAATCTCCTAGGGATTAAACATGGTTTACAACATGATTTGACTCAAACTAGACACAACTGACATTCATTCAATGCTCACTCTTATCTCATTGTTGCACTTGATACTTTTTCTACCTAGTTGAAGTGAATCGATTGTTTGAAAGTTGTATGATAATAGAACATGTTTGGATTTATGCTTTATTTCATTATTGCAAAGCTTGTTATGATTTTTGCCTAGTTAGATGAAAACTCAACGACTTGTGTTTGCCTAGCTATAAGTCCTTCAAATGAGTAAATGATATTTACGAGAGCGAATTGAAAGAACCTGGATTGATAAATTTAACGTGATTAAGTGTTGTAATTTCACCGTCATCACCTTATTGGCGCCGTTGCCGGGGGATCTTTTAGTAGGTCTCGTGGAATTATTGAAAGTTTGAAGAATTGTATGCTAGGTGTTTGAGGAAATGCTTGTGTGAATATTGTTACTAACATTTGTTTGCTAATTGTTCTAGTTTGTTTAGTTGAATTGTTTTGTTTTGTAATTGGTTTTGTTGATTTTTCCTAGGTTGTTTATGATCACTCGATCAAAGGCTAGGGAGCTTGAGGCAAGGAAATTTCAAGAAAGGAGCGGAAATATTCAAATTGATTTTGATATGACTAACCAAGGAGAGGACACGGTTAGGATTGAAGAGTTGGAGAGACAGCTTGAGTTAATGAAAGCTATGTTAAATGAGAGGAATGGTCCTCGGAGACCACTTCAAAACCTTTTTCGACCTCAAGGGAAACCGATAACGGGAGGTTTTTGGTTAGGAGTGAATGCCACACAATTTGAGATAAAGCCACAGTTGGTCCAAATGATTCAGAACAACCAATTTGGGGGACACGTAACCGAGGATCCAAATTTTCATATATCTCGATTCTTGGAGATTACGGATACTATAAAGATCAACCAAATTCCCCAAGATCAAATACGGCTGCGGTTATTCTCCTTTTCCTTGAGGGATGGAGCGAGAAATTGGTTCGAAGATTTAGACAAATCGAACATTGCCACTTTGGAAGAATTGAGAGATAAGTTTTTATTCAAGTTTTTTCCGCCAAGTTTGACTTTGAAGAGAAGGGCCGATATCACATCGTTTGGGCAAAGGTACGATGAACGGCTCTATGAAGCATGGGATCGGTTCCGAGAGCTTCTACGTAAATGCCCTAGACATGGTCTTTCTCGGAGTCAACAAATTTGCCAATTCTATGGGGGACTAAACTATGATACGGAAGTAATGATGGATGCTTCATCGGGGGGTGCGTTCCTCGATCAAGAAGAGGACGAAGCTTGGAAAATGATTGAGAAAATAGCTGAAAATAGTTTCCATTGGCCCAAAGAATGGAAAGATTATCGATCGGTAAAATCGGTCAACGAGGCTAAGGAAAGTGAGGAGTTTAAGGAGCAAATAACGGCCATGTAAAGAAAGCTTGACGCATTGTCTACCTCGGGGAATAGAAATGAGGAAATGATGGTGGTTCGTCATGAAGAGTCATACCCGGAAAGTGTAAATTTTGTTAATCAAAGGATGGGATACAATGGTCGTTCTCAATACAATCCGCCGGGTAATATGTACTACCATCCGTCTAACCAATTTCACCCCAATTTCTCCTATGCAAACCCGAACAATGCTCTTAATACTCCGTTACAACTTGAAGGGGGAGGTAGTAGCCAAGGGGGATATGCAGGGGGAAATAGTAGATATGCTACCCAAGAGCCGAGGAGGAATCCAAATGAGAAAATAGATAAGAGATTTGAGAAATACGATGGAATGTTCGCGGAAATTCAACTTCAAATTTCTTTAATTTCTAAACAATTGAGTGGGAAGCATCAAGCTGGGAAATTCCCGAGTGATACCGAAGTGGTACAAAAGAAAGGATGTAATATGGTTGAAGGTGAAAGTAGGATGGAGGAAAAATTGGAAGTAATGACTCCTAAGGTTGAAATGGTGGAAAGTGAAGAAGAATTGAGTTTGAGTGTTGAAGAAGAGAAGGAGGTTGAAGTAGAGAAGGTGGAAGCAAAGAATGATGAGCAAACCGAGAATGTGCTATTCTTTGATTATGTGAGGAAATGAGACATTGAAATGCCGCTACTAGAAGAGATTGAACGAGTGCCTATGTTGGATGAACTTGTTGGAGTGGAAATATTCCCGGATGATGAGCCATATGATGTGAGGAATAATGAACAAGAAAATAAGAGTATAGCTAGCAAGAAGGAGGATCCGGGGGGCTTTGTGATTGGATGTGCAATTGGAGATGTTAATGTCGAGAAAGCCTTGTGTGACTCCGGAGCTAGTGTGAATGTGATGTCGTGGGACTTGTACAAGGAGTTGGATATTGGAGAACTTAAACCTACAAGTCAAGTCTTACAAGTGGCGAATCATACTTTAATTTGCCCACGGGGATAGTTGAAGATGTACATGTGGAAGTATTGACATTTACATTCCCAGGAGATTTCCTTGTTGTGGATATGAAGAACAAGGGTAGCATTCAATTGATCTTCGGAAGGCCATTCTTACACACGGCCGATACATTATTCGATATGAAATATGGTGAGCTCATATTCCGAAGAAAGAAATATTCTCTGAAATTGAAGACAAGACCAATGCAAAAATGAAAGGATGGGTTGATAAAAACCTTTCGTAGGCTGGGAAAGAGGTCCTGATCAAAGCGGTAATCCAGGCCATCCCAAGCTATTTTATGAGTTGCCTCATCATCCCAAAAATGGTCTGCAGAAATATTGAGCAAGCAACTTCTCGCTTTTTCTGGGGAGCATCGAAAGAGACAAATAAGACACATTGAATTTCTTGGAAAAAACTTCTTTCTACGAAATCAAAAGGAGGCTTGGGCTTCCGAAATTTGCATTGCTTTAACATGGAACTCATCACCAAGCAGATTTGGAGAATTAAGCAAAATCCCGATCTCTTGGTTGCTTGTATTCTCAAAGAGAAGTATTTTGTCAGAAGTGATATTCTAGAAGCCCAAATCGGTTCACAAGCTAGCCACCTGTGGAGGAGTTTACACAAGACCATTGATATTGTGAAAGAATGAGCAACATAAAGGATTGGGAATGGTTGAAGAGTGGTCATCGGAAAGGATTGTTGGATTGGTACGTCAAATTTCAGCAAACTTGCAATCCTCAAAGATCCCAACTTGTTCTATAAAAAGGTTAGTTCTCTCATTGATCCAAATACGAAAAATTGGAACAAAGAAAATACCTAAAAGGCTTTTAATGAACGGGATTTGGAGGACATTATGACCATTCCCATTTGTGAGCATGAGAAAGAAGATTTAATGTTCTGGAGATTCTTAAAAGGGGGAAGGTTCACTATTAAGTCTGCATACCATGTGACATTGAAGCTCTTCTCTAACTATTCCTTGAATCAGGCCTTTACAAGCTACTCTCCTAAGGAATCGAAGAAAATTTGGAAACTTAAAGTGCAACCCCGTACCCAAATTTTTGCATGGAAAATCTGCACTCAAGCCTTTCCTACCAAGGATAATATCCATAAACGTGGAATAAGTGTTGACCCTATCTGCTTGATGTGCGGGGAGACCTAAGAATCGATTGAGCACTCTCTTCTCTACTGCAAGGTGGCCAAAGAAATTTCATACTTTTCTCACATCATATTGGATGTTGAAAAACTTAATAAAGCCTCCTTCAAGAATACCCTTTGGGATATGATTGCAAGCCGACATGAAGGAGTCGACTACTTTCTGCAATTAGCATGGGAGATATGGAAGGCTAGAAAT
>JAPKLW010000995.1:10238-50284 GCA_026898455.1 Plectranthus barbatus | reverse complement strand
ATATGGAAGGCTAGAAATGCTTGGGAATTTGATGGGAAGAGAACCCAGCCCCAGACGATCATCCAGAGAGCATTTGCTGAATGGAAGAGTCTGACTGCAGACGACACAAGCAACCTGGGGAATGAAGAATCTGGTAAACAGGAAAAATGGTTCAAGCCGACAAAGGGTGAACTGAAACTCAACGTGGATGTGGTTGTAATGAGCGATAATAAGTTAGGAATGGGATTCGTCATTCGTAATGAAGATGGAGGGATTGAGCTCGCAGCAAAAGAAACACTCAAAACCAAAGGAAGTAGTACCCTGCTAGAAGGTATAGCCTTGTGGTTTGCCCACCTGACGGCAAAACAATATCGATTTCATATGGATAAAGTGGAATGCGATAATTTGGAGCTAATTCAACATATCAACGGCTTACAACATCCAACTCCTTATTGAGATACGATGGTATAGGACGTCAAAGAGATAGCCAGAGTTATCAGTAACCCAACCTTTCACCACATTCGGTACTTTTCTCACCTCAGAATGGATGTTGACAAACTTAATAAAGCCTCCTTCAAGAATACCCTTTGGGATATGATCGCAAGCCGACATGAAGGAATCGACTACTTTCTGCAATTAGCATGGGAGATATGGAAGGCTAGAAATGCTTGGGAATTTGATGGGAAGAGAACCCATCCCCAGACGATCGTCCAGATAGCATTTGCTGAATGGAAGAGTCTGACTGCAGACGACACAAGCAAGCTGGGGAATGAAGAATCTGGTAAACAAGAAAAATGGTTCAAGCCGACAAAAGGTGAACTGAAACTCAACGTGGATGTGGTTGTAATGAGCGATAATAAGATAGGAATGGGATTCGTCATTCGTAATGAAGATGGAGGGATTGAGCTCGCAGCAAAAGAAACACTCAAAGCCAAATGAAGTAGTACCCTGCTAGAAGGTATAGCCTTGTGGTATGCCCACCTGATGGCAAAACGATATTGGTTTCATATGGATAAAGTGGAATGCGACAATTTGGAGCTAATTCAACATATCAACGACTTACAACATCCAACTTCTTATTGAGATACAATGGTATGAGACGTCAAAGAGATAGCCGGAGTGATCATTAACCCAACCTTTCATCACATTCGCAGATTGGCAAATCAAGTTGTACATCTCGCGACAAAAGACCCGAGGTTCATTTGTATTAGGCACACACCTAAACACCTTGCTCATGTTGTTCACATAAATGTGCAACTCCTTTGCATTATTTAATGGAAGTGGCTTTCCCCATTCAAAAAAAAAAAAAAGTATTTTACAACTTGCGAATCGATTTCCCCCTTTGTAAGTCTTGTGGAAATCGAAACTTCATTTTCCAAATCCCCTGTCCCATCCCAGCCGTCCATTAACTCGATCAAATAGTTAACTACAATTAGGAGGGAAGCGATGAGAGCCGTCGATTTCACTCTCTTCATATACTATAAAATTCACTCTTTAGGTCACTCCCTCACATGCTCTCTCACTCTCTCATCTACTGAGTAGATAAATTTTGATCGTCTCACCAACCAGCAGGTGGTTATCTTTCAGCTTTGGATTACTGATCCTAGATCTGAGCTGCATTTGTATTTTTTATGCCTATATATGCGTATATTATTTTTGCTCAAATGTACAGATTTGGGTTTTGAACGCAGTTGAATTTTGGTTTTGCTTTCTCGTTTATCTTCAGCCTTGCTTGTTTTCTGTTTGTTTGCTTCAGTGTTGGTAGATCGTGCTGTCGAATGAGCTCTCAGTGTACCAAATTTGAAAGATTTGTCGTATTTATTTTTTTTTTCTTTTCTAAATATGAGAGTTTTTGATAAGTTATACAATGATGTATGTTCTTTCGTGAGCCTACAGATCTGAATGAGATCTGGTGGATTTCTCATAGTTAATGTCGTCATTAGCATTTTTTTTTGTTTGCTGTGAGGTTAAGCTGACTTTTAGTTAGTTGCTGTGGTGGTAATCTTGGAAGAATATTGTAATTTGATTTTGTTGATTCTTATTTCTTGGTAGATTCGCTGCCTAGAGCTATTTAAAGTGCAGTTTTCAACCCTTTTGTAAATTGGTGACTTTTTGTTTTAAATTGCAGGAAGATGAGAGAAATCCTTCATGTTCAGGGAGGACAGTGCGGAAACCAGATTGGATCCAAATTCTGGGAGGTTGTCTGCGATGAGCATGGCATAGATCCAACTGGACGATATGTTGGTACTTCAGATTTGCAACTGGAGCGTGTCAATGTGTACTATAACGAGGCATCATGTGGCCGGTTTGTGCCTAGAGCGGTGCTTATGGATCTCGAGCCAGGAACTATGGACAGTGTCCGCACTGGACCATATGGTCAGATTTTCAGGCCAGATAATTTTGTTTTTGGCCAGTCCGGTGCTGGAAACAATTGGGCCAAAGGTCACTACACTGAGGGAGCTGAGCTGATTGACTCTGTTCTTGATGTTGTGAGAAAGGAGGCTGAGAATTGTGACTGCCTTCAAGGTAATCATGGGCAGATATACTTTCTGCTTTAAAGAGTTGAATTTTACTTTCTCTGATTGACATGTAGGTGTTTTTCAACTCTTGCTTAATTTTTTTGCGCTGCTATGTCTTAGGTTTCCAGGTGTGCCACTCACTTGGTGGAGGAACTGGTTCCGGGATGGGCACCCTGTTGATCTCAAAGATCAGGGAAGAATACCCCGATAGGATGATGTTGACATTTTCTGTGTTTCCTTCCCCCAAGGTCTCAGATACAGTGGTTGAACCCTATAATGCCACCCTCTCAGTTCATCAACTTGTTGAAAATGCTGATGAATGCATGGTTCTCGACAATGAAGCCTTGTATGACATTTGCTTCAGGACACTCAAACTTACCACCCCTAGCTGTGAGTATAATCTAAATTATACTTCTTCATGCCCTGCTTAATTTATTGTTGCCTGAATATATATATATATATAATGAGTCTGTTAACGGCCTTGGTTGTGGAATAGTTTCTGATTAAGTCATGCTCTAGTAATGCCGTGAGAAGCTGATTAGTATATTTCAAGTATTCAAATCTGCATTTTATGTTACCTTTTCATTTTTAAGCTGGTAAGATGGTACTTTTTAATTGTATTTATCTCATTTTACTATCAGGTTGAGCTTGGTTTCTATTGATTTTTTATGTTATCATATATTTGGTGTATGAATTTATCAGACTCATGAATCATCTGTTGTAAACTGTTGCTCCGCATTTTGTTCTTTGCAAAAGTTTGTGTGCACTTGCTTACACTTTTGTACTTTTTTATCCAGTTGGTGATCTAAACCACTTGATTTCTGCAACAATGAGTGGAGTTACTTGTTGCCTTCGGTTCCCTGGTCAACTCAACTCTGATCTACGAAAGCTTGCTGTGAACCTCATCCCATTTCCCCGTTTGCACTTTTTCATGGTGGGTTTTGCCCCTCTAACATCCCGTGGTTCTCAGCAGTACCGTGCTCTGACTGTTCCGGAGCTTACCCAACAAATGTGGGATTCCAAGAACATGATGTGTGCTGCTGACCCACGCCATGGACGTTATCTCACTGCCTCAGCTATGTTCAGGGGGAAAATGAGCACCAAGGAAGTTGATGAACAGATGATTAATGTTCAGAATAAGAACTCTTCTTACTTCGTGGAGTGGATTCCCAACAACGTGAAATCCAGCGTGTGTGACATCCCACCAAGAGGCCTCTCAATGGCCTCGACCTTCATTGGGAACTCAACCTCCATTCAAGAAATGTTCAGAAGAGTGAGCGAGCAGTTCACTGCCATGTTCAGGAGGAAGGCTTTCTTGCATTGGTACACTGGTGAAGGCATGGACGAGATGGAGTTTACAGAGGCCGAGAGCAACATGAATGATCTTGTATCGGAGTACCAGCAGTACCAGGATGCTACTGCTGATGATGAGGAAGAGTACGAGCAGGAAGAAGAGGCCGAGGATGACATATGACCACGCAATCCCCCACGCCCTACCCTACCTTGTATGCATTTCAATTGGTGTGTAATTGATAATACTTGTGTCATGTTATGTTTTGGTTGTGTTTCTACTGCCTGAGGTCTGAAAACTTACTAGTTTTCTTCTACCTCTATATTTTAGTAGTAGTAGCCGCAAGAAAGTTAAGAAAACGTGACTGTTGTATGCTTTAATCCTGTGCTATTATCGTTTCTTATCTTTGCTGTCTATTTTCAGCTTCTGCTCTTGGCTTTGTTAATCCCTCTACTTGGACTTCAGGCACATAGATTTATATTATCTTAAAATATAAATCGAATTAGTATTCAGTACCCTCGCCAAATATATTTATGTAAGTGATTTTCATTATCTAAAAACCTTAAATAACCATTTTTATATATTCATTCAAGAAATAGCTATTTTTATTAAATTATCCTCAGTTTTCAAATTTTTACTCCACTAAGCAAATAAAAGCACAAACATATTACAAATTGTTTATCTTAATTTAATATTTCTTAATCTTATTAATATATATTTAGTGGTAAATCATTTTACCAACTTTTTTATTATTTTCAAATTTTTATTTAAGTTGCAAATGATTAAAAAAAAAAAACAAAACACGAGTGTATCTATCAAAATTCCAAACAGTTTTCATAATTATTTTTCTCATTCTTTTATTTTGTTGATTTCATTAAAATTCTTGTTTGAAATAAATTTATTTAAATGAAGTCCTAAAATCACTCAAAAAAATATTTAGCTTCTCCATTTAAATTGTAAACATCATTCTTTTAATATTTAATCTATTTAAAAATATATAATTAAAATTAAACTCAATATTAAAATCAAATTAGATAAACATATTTTAGTACTAATTTGAGTAATAACAATTAAATTATTACTATAATGATTGTTAAATTAAAAAACCTACAAAATTAGATTAATAATAGAGGCATTTGTGGAAGTTTACATAAATTTGGACATTTATTGTATATGTACATAAAAGTGGCTATTTAAGGTTTTAGGATAAGAAAAATGACTATTTTTCATATATTTGCACAAATAGAAAAGTACTTAATTTTAAAAAAACGGGAACGTTTATTTTAAACAGTCAAGTCATTAATACATTTAATAGGTTTGTTTATGACTTAAAAAACGTGATTGGAATTTTTTTTTACATTAATTAATAACCAATTCATGTTTCTTATTAAAAATAGGAATTTATTTAAATCTTTTATTCCTTCAATTCACATGATATTAACTACGTTCAAAATTTTAGATAGGTTGTGTTAAGGTTGGGCTTAATCGGCCCATGTCTAACAGGATCAATTCCGCACCCAAAAGGCCGACCTAGACGAGAACGGCCTAACGTCCTGGAACGCAGCCAGATCAAGCCCAGGGATTGAGTCAAGACTGCGAGCTAACAAAAAACGACGCCAAACAAGGTCCGATAACAACCCTGTGGTCCAATATCGACCCCAAGATCAGGCTCTACCCAACCCCGGGGTCGACTCAAATGATGACTCTCTAGGATCAATGCTAACGACGACCCCAAATCCGATGCCGACCCAACCCAACAGACAAGGACGATTATTGAGAGCAGGCCACGACGTTTGTAAGGGCCTCGATCGATCATATTTCGAACCTTAACATTTTGGCGCCCACCGTGGGGCCCTTAGGATCAATTTTGTATGGCAAGCGTTCCCCCCGGAGACAACAATACAGGAAGAACGCAACCTATCAATCAGTCAGTTCCGCCACCGAACAAGACACAACCGTTGAATCAACCAATCCCGCCATTGAGCAACGTCGACGCGAACATCATACCATTCGCCGAACTAGAGAGAATGGTGAATTCACAGCTCCGACGACAACCACAATTCACCGCTTCGACGAGTCAGGCTGCGGCCTCTACATCCAATCATAGGACGATGACCGACCTTGTGTTAAGATATATTTGAGTATATCTTTGTATATCTTGTAGATCTTGTATATCAAACTAAAAAATATATTTTATATCTTTTGTATCTAGTCTAGATTAGATTAGTTTTCCTCTCTATATATACATGTATGTACATTATATTTCATTGAGTGAAATAAGAGTTAGTATTCTCTACATGGTATCAGCCAAATATTTTGGCCTAAAACCCTAGTTTTTTCGTCGAGTTTTTTTTTCCGTGCGTCGCCCATCGGCTACTTTGCCATGGCCGATCACCTGCCTCTCGATGAACTCCCGACTCTTCCTCTCTCCACCATGATTCACATGGTTAACATTAAACTCACATCCTCGAATTATTTACTTTGGCACGCTCAAATCGAGCCACTCCTGATCACGCAAAATTTTCTGCCGATTATTGATGGTTCGACACCTGCACCGGCTCGCTTTCTACCGTCCACCACAGGCGCATCGACAGTCAACCCTGAATACTCTAAGTGGTATTCAAAGGATCAGATTATCAAGTTATTCCTCGTTTCAACCTTGACTGAGGAATCTATGGCTGTTATCATTGGATGTCAGTCGTCTCGTGAAGTTTGGGACGCCCTTTCTCGCACATACAACCATCGTTCAAAAGCCCGTGAATTAAGCTTAAAGGACGATCTCCTGTCTCTTAAGCGTGGTGATCTCTCCGTTGTTGATTATGGTCGACGTTACAAAACTATTTGCGATCAACTTGCTTCCATCGGCCGCTCTCTTGATCCTTCCGACAAAGCGCATTGGTTCTTACGAGGGTTAGGGTCTGATTTTGCGACATTCACAGCCGCTCAACTTACTCAAGACCCGCTCCTGGACTTTGAAACGCTGCTCTCCCGCGCCCAAAGCCACGAGCTCTTTAAAAAATCCTCCGACCAGCCTGCACAGCCCGTCGCGTTTCAGGCTTCTTCCAAGCCGCGCGATGCCTCCAAGTTGCAAGGAAATAAAAGCCGCGACAAGAATCAGGGTGGAAATCGACAGCACCGTAAGCCTTGGTGCTACTTTTGTCGTATGACCGACCACGACGCGTTCGATTGCCCTCACCGGTTCGACCGGGATTTTCCGCGCCAACCTCGACCTGCGCAGGCTCAGTTGGCTGACGCTTTTTGGCTAACTGCAATGTTTCTCCATCGGCTACTTCGGATTGGTATCTTGACACTGGGGCCACTGCGCACATCTCCTCTGATTTCTCCGGGCTGGATAATGTGTCGCCCTATTCTGGTTCAGATTACGTCACCATTGGTAACGATAATCGGCTTCGTATTACACACACTGGCTCTCTTTCTCTATCAACTGATCTTAAATTGCATGATGTTCTTATTGTTCCTGAGATTACCAAGAATCTGCTCTCTATCAGCAAACTTACACATGATTTTCCTGTCCATGTTTTGTTTACTGCCTCTGATTTTCAGATCACGCATCGGGACAGCGGACGGACTCTGGCAAATGGTGTGCGTAGGAATGGTCTTTACGTGCTCACCTCTCCCCATCAGGTCCTCACGGCTTCCTCCTCACCGCCTTCCGCCTCTTTTGATGTTTGGCACTCTCGTCTTGGACATCCTGCCCCATCTACTCTTACTCTTTTACGTCATCTAAATTTGTTGTCTTTTCCGTCATCGAGTCAGTCATCTGGTTTATGTCAGTTGTGTCAGCTAGCTAAAAATAGTCACTTACCCTTTCTTTCTTCCAATAAACGTGCGTCTAATGTATTGGAACTCGTTCATTGTGATTTATGGGGGCCTGCTCCCGTTACTTCTTCTATGAAATTTCGTTATTATGCAATATTTATTGACGATTTTTCTAGATTTTCCTGGTTCTATCCTCTTACTGCAAAATCCGATTTCTATGATGTCTTCGTCCGTTTTAAGCTTTTTGTTGAAAATCAATTTTCAAGAACAATAAAAAGGTTCCAATCGGACGGTGGCACTGAATTTACAAATTCCCGTGTTCAATCCCTCCTCACAAATTCCGGCATCCATCATCTCATATCCTGCCCCTATACACCTTCTCAGAATGGTCGGGCCGAGCGTAAACACCGTCACCTTACTGAAATGGGTCTCACTATGCTCTTCCATTCATCCGCTCCATTATATCTTTGGGTAGATGCGTTTAGCACAACTATATACACTATAAATCGCCTTCCTTCTCCGGTCCTTCAAGGTAAATCTCCCTTCCAAGTCCTGTTCAACCACACGCCCTCCTACAACTCGTTCCATCCATTCGACTGTCGTGTCTTTCCGTGCCTTCGCGATTATTCTAAAAACAAGTTCCAACCGCGAAGGATACCCTGTGTCTTCCTTGGTTACAACTCCTCTCACAAAGGTTTTCGATGTCTTCATCCGGAAACCTCTCATGTCTACATCACTCGTCACGCTAGATTTGATGAGTCATGCTTTCCTTTCGCTCGTGCTAGCCCGTCCTTACCCCTCGATCGCCTTCAACTCTTTGAATACTTTGATCAACCACCGCCAGCTCCGCCTGCCTCTCCCGTGCTTCCGCCTTCATCACAAACTCTTTCCCAACCGTGCCCTATTTTCCCTTCCGACACAGCACCGCCGCCCTCAGCCGCACACATCGATCCGGTTCTCGTACCGCCGCAAGCCGACGTCCAACCTCCGCCTGTCCAACAGCCTCCATCTCCTCCGCCTGCACGCATGCATCACATGCAAACACGATCTTAGTCTGGTATTTTTAAACCTCGTTACCCTATTGATGCTAACCTGGTTTCTATTTATTCTGCAAGCACTGCTATTCCAGAACCACGCGACATTATTTTTGCTCTCAAAATTCCGGAATGGACGCAGGCGATGCGTGAGGAGATGGACGCGTTGCATGCAAACAACACTTGGACCCTTGCTCCACGGCCTGCCTCTTCCAATGTTGTCGGCTCAAAGTGGGTATATCGCAATAAATTGCTTGCCGATGGGTCGGTTGACCGCTATAAAGCGCGCCTCGTCGCGCAGGGTTTTAGCCAAATACCTGGGTTCGATTTCACCAATACCTTCAGTCCAGTTGTCAAGGCTTCCACTATCAGGATTATTTTATCTATTGCAGTTATGTGTCGCTGGTCTCTTCATCAACTGGATGTCAAAAATGCTTTTTTGAATGGTATTCTCACTACTCCGGTTTATATGGAACAGCCACCGGGTTTCACTAATACTCGGTATCCGTCTCATGTGTGCAAATTACAAAAAGCTATTTATGGTCTTCGTCAAGCTCCGCTTGCCTGGTATCAACGTTTTCAGACTTTTCTTCTCAGTCTTGGTTTTCGCTGCAGCTCTTCTGACACTTCACTCTTCGTCCTCAACACAGAACCGATTCTCATATATTTATTGGTCTATGTTGACGACATTATTATTACTGGAAACAATGAACCGGCGATTTCAACTCTTATGGCCCGTATGAACTCTGAATTCTCCACCAAAGATCTTGGCCGCCTTGGTTACTTCCTCGGGTTGGAAACTTATTACCCGTCTAACCGTCTGTTTCTCTGTCAGACGAAGTATGCACTGGATATATTACGTCGCTCTGATATGATTCATGCCAAGCTCGTTTCAACTCCATTACCGTCGGGGATCACTTTCTGCAAGGATGGTGCGCCTCTTCAAAACCCTACTATCTACCGGTCGATTCTTGGCGCTCTACTGTACTTAACTATTACACGTCCTGATCTAGCATACTCTGTCAACACGTTGAGTCAGTACCAGCAGCAACCCACGGTTGAACACTATGCAGCCCTCAAACGGATTTTACGATATGTCAAGGGCACTATTGGGTTTGGTTTATCTTTCTCTCCGGGATAGCCAAAAGTTGTCGCCTATTCTGATGCGGATTGGGCACGATGTACAGACACCCGACGTTCTACTTATGGTTTCGCAATATTTTTAGGGCCAAATCTCGTTTCTTGGAGTGCCAAGAAACAGCCCACGGTGTCTAGATCAAGCTGTGAATCAGAATACCGAGCTATTGCTGACACTGCCTCGGAACTTCGATGGGTCTGCAATGTTCTACGAGATCTTTATGTCCTGCCCGTTGACACCCCAGTGATTTATTCGGACAACTCGAGTGCACTATTCCTTACTCAGAATCCAATCTCTCACAAACGGGCTAAACACATTGATATTGATTATCATTTTGTGCGAGAGTTAGTTGATTCCAAGCAGCTAGTGACGAAATTTGTACCCTCTGAAGATCAGATTGCTGATATTTTCACCAAGAGCCTCTCTCGCTCGTTGTTTGAAGAATTTCGGACCAAGCTTAGATTGTCTTCGTCTTCGCTTGAGGGGGGGTGTTAAGATATATTTGAGTATATCTTTGTATATCTTGTAGATCTTGTATATCAAACTAGAGAATATCTTTTATATCTTTTGTATCTAGTCTATATTAGATAAGTTTTCCTCTCTATATATACATGTATGTAAATTATATTTCATTGAGTGAAATAGGAGTTATTATCCTCTACACCTTGCTATATCTCAACTTCTTGGACAAATGCAAGCCAATCAAAGGGCCATGAACGCGAGGATTGAGACCTTGCACGCGACAAATCAGACCCTGTGAAGGGAGAATCAGCTTCTGCGCCAACGGACTTCGATTCCTGAGAACCAACGCCGCACCGAGGGTCCCAAATCTTTCGCGGCCGGGGAGAAAACCCCACCGCACAACCAGGGAAACGAAAGCTAGGGCAATCATGACAATAGTGATCAAAGGACTGACAATCGCGAGCGAAACTTTTGGACGAACGACCTCGGAGTCGACTACGAAAGACGGTTGGAGGCCATGTTCGAATCCATTTTAACCCGGATCCCAGGGGTGCTACCTCCTGAACTCGCTATCGCGCGGGATAGCTACACGGATTCACCCTTCGCCCCAATGATAATAAATACTGACATCCCGGAATGCTTCTTACCATCGACCTTCACCCTTTATGATGGAACAACCAACCCCGAGGATCACATTGCACTCTATCTTCCTCTCATTTTCAATGTCCAACTCCTTCCTCATTAGACCTGTTCCAACCAACATACGAGAACGACCCAACGGCCTAGAGCGCAGCCAAACCAAGCCCGGGGATTGAGTTAAGACTGCCAACAAGTAAAAAACAACGTCAGACAAGGTCCGATAACGACCCCGTGGTCCAATATTAACCCGAGGGTTGACTCAATGATGACCCTCTAGAATCAATGCAAACAACGACCTTGAATCCGATGCCGACCCTAGCCCAGTAAATAAGAACGACCATTGAGAGCAGGCCGCAACGGTTGCAACCGACCCCGAGGTTTTCGAAGTCAGCTCCGAGAAACTCGGGGTCGTGGCGAACTCAGCTAGTGTTTGCTAAGCCTATATTTTGTGTAACAGGCTCCTCTCTCTTGCGTCTATAAAAGGGAGACCCCGATTAAATTTTTGGATATTCTTTTTAGTTGTATGCTAGCTAAATCTCTGTCAAATCACTGTCCAATTATACTCTTGTGAAACACTTTATTTTCTCTCGTTAATCGTTTGGCATCGGTTTGGCGTTCTACGCTTTTATTCGTCATCGTTTTCTGTGTTCTTCGTATTTATGTCTTGCATTTAATTCTTGTTTTATATCAATATGCATTATTTTTCTAACCCGATTCTAAGAGTTTCGATCAATTGAATTTCGCACCTCAACAGGTTGATCCATAAACCTATCAAAAAATATCTTCATTAAAATTTAGGAAAATAGGGAAATATATCTCAATCTTTTACATATTAAGGGATTTTATCTCATTCTTTTGCTGTTAGGGAAATTTATCCCAAACTTTCATTCTGTTAGGGAATTTTGTCCCATGTCGCTGACTAAGCCGTTAAGTGCCACGTGGCATTGATGTGGTGCTGACTCACTGCCACATATTTGCCACGTGGCATTTTTTAAATATTAATTTAATTTTTTTAAAATTTTTAATTTCATAATTAATATATATTTATATATTTCATTTTTTATAATATTTTAATAATGATAAGATATATAAAAATAATAATACTTTAAATAAATATAAAAATATTATTGAAAAAAAAAAGCATTAATTATTTAATTATAATATATTAAAAAACCTAATTCTCATTAAAAATTGAAAATTAATATCAATAAAAAGTATTTACAAAACTAAAAATTATTTTTAAACAAGTGTTGGCCGTAGAAAAAATTATTGATGATAAAACTAAACAAAATTAGTTCTAGGCATTGGATGATTATTTTACTTTATTTTTTAATATATTATAATGTAATATTTAATGTATTTTTATTTTTATACGTTTGTTTTTTTAATAATATTTTAATTTTTAAGAAAAATAATTATTGTTTACATAAGCATATATATATATATTTTAGTTTTGTAAATACTTTCATTAATATTAATTTTCAGTTTTTAATGAGAATTATGTTTTTTTTAATATATTATAATTAGATAATTAATGCTTATTTTTTCAATAATATTTTTAAATTTATTTAAAGTATTATTATTTTTATATATCTTATTATTATTAAAATATTATAAAAAACGAAATATATAAAAAATATATATTAATTATGAAATTAAATTTTTTTTGAAAATAAATTAATATTAATTTTTTTTTAAATGCCACGTGGCAAATATGTGGCAGTGAGTCAGCACCACATCAATGCCACGTGGCACTTAACGGCTTAGTCAGCGACATGGGACAAAATTTCCTAACAGAATGAAAGTGTGGGATAAATTTCCCTAACAGCAAAAGAGTGGGATAAAATCCCCTAATATGTAAAAGATTGGGATATATTTCCCTATTTTCCCTAAAATTTAAGTATTGATAATCAAAGAAAAATTTAAAAATACATTATTTACTAAAAGTTAAAATATTAGAATTAACACTATCTTGAATATTAAACTAAAATAAATTAAAATGTTATAACACGTGGTGAAATACTAGTTGAAATTATAGAAGAGGTAGAGGACTCATATTGAGCCTTGACAAAATCGACATCGCAGAATCTGCCATGGCTGGATAAGACCTGCCTGAGATTTTCTACGTGGTCAATGCTAATTTTTCTTTTCTACGTAATCAATGTTGAATAATGAATACGGCTTAAAGATATTATCGCATTTATTTGTTACAAACCAGTTTCCATATGAAAACACGATATTAAAAAGATAATAAAGCATTTAAATTAGGAAAGGTCTTGGGTTAGGCAGGCCTAAATGATTTAGGCGGTTTTTATTCATTAACCCAAGCTTTAAGCGGGTTTTATCCATTAACCCAAGCCCAAACCCATATAATATACCCTATTTGGGATGGGTGAACCCATTTGGGTAGGATAAAACCCGCCTAAACCGTTTAGGCCTGCCTAACGCAAGTTTTTGCCTTTAAATTAAGGCTCGTTTTTAGGGTAATTATTTACCTTCTATAACATGAGGAGAAAAAAAAAAAAACCGAGACCCTTGAATACAAATAGCACAAATAATTGCAACGAATTAACTGCTGTTTCCTTCAAATCTTTTCTTGTCCGAATAATATAACCAGGCATGTCACCAAATTATATGGAGAGATAAAGCGGATACCAAAACAACAAAACCAAAAAAAAAAAAAATTGCTCAAACTTTTTTAGGAGCTACAAATTCCAAAATATTTGGTTTGAATAATTGATAGGAAAGCTACTTTTGCTGAAGCAGCTAAAAGCTTTGCAAAAACATTCAAACATGAAAAGTGTTTTGTTTTTGTAATAAGATAAAACATGCTAAGTGTTGGCACATGTGCGCATGGTCAAAGTTTGTAGGCCATTAAAGAGTGAAGGGACCACACCACACCCTAAAACTTGTTTCAATTCTTCAGCCTCCTTTTATTTCTCACACACCCACACACCTATTATTTAATTTTAAGAAGATCTCATGTTATCACGCCTAAATAATTTGAACGGATTTTATTCATTAATTTAATTTAAACATATTTAATATATTCTAATTAAGAATTAATAAATTCTACTTGGATGGATGAATTCATTTAGGTATGAATAAAACCCACTTAAACTATTTAGACATGCCCAATACAAGTTTTTCTCTTTAATTTTAGCTAGCTTACAGGTTTTCTGCCTTCAAAAGAATGCCTAAGATACTAGAAATTAATTTAATTTATCATTTTGACCATTTGATCAATAAGTAGGTCTAAAAAACATTATCCAAATGATTTTAAATAACTTAAATATTTTAAATGTAACATTCTATTTGCAAACATATAATGTAATTTAAACAAAATTAACACTCTTGGGATTGGAAAGTAATATTCGAGAATCTTTGATTTCTTTTGGGGAAGATAAGGGTTTAAATATTAAAATTTGAGTAGCATTTTCTTTTGTTGAATGTTGGGAATATGGTGTGTAGTTGCGTTGAGAATAATTCACATGTACAAATTAATAGTCAATTTCATGCGCGTGGACCCTAAACTAGGCCACCTATGTTTGAATTGGAGACTATTTCTTAGTAGATCTAATCTACCATTTAATTTTGTAACAACTATTATTTATAATAAAAAGCACCAACATAATATTTGCTCAACAAATCCAACACTGCAATTAGCACCAAACCCAATACTAAAAAGGAACAAGAAAAGCAACAGCATCGCCAATTGTGACTATTCATGCTCATGCTCGACTTGATTAAAGCTCGTTTAAAAACTATAACAAAAATTGTAGTCAATTTATGTGCGGAGTTTTTCTCCGCAAAGGAATATCAAGATATGATCTCAACAACAATCAACAGTTACTATGTCTACGCTACATCGACTGATAAAACTGTGGTTCGGGCGAAAAAGAAAATACGATCCCTCGCTCGAAAACTCTCGTTACTCGAGGCTCGAGTAAACAGAAGGTTAGCGCCACCACTCCACGTAATGTGGTTAAAGGTGGAAGGAAATCAAAGATTATGAGAATTTGGAAGTATGCAGTTAGGGAGTATGAAATCTACCACCGTCCCGGCGCCCCTTGCCTATAGCGGTTGCCGGGCTTCATTTGCTGGTTCCTGTGAGCAACACCCTTCTTTGGGAGATCATGCAGCTCCACAACTTGAATCGTTCTCTGCTTCTTGGCTGTCGTCGGATCATACATACACACACACATTTAATTTGACAACATATCCAAATGTAGGAAACTATATTGCTATTAGGGCTAACTAACCGTTTTCGGCTTCCTGATAGCGCTCGTGGAGCTTCCTCTTTGCGGCCTCTAGCCTCATCTGATCGGAAGCTTCATTGACGTGGTTCAACTTCTGATAGAGGGATATTTACGGAGTTAGAAAATGTAATATCATCAGTTGGCAAAAAGTTATTTTCATTAGTGTATATACCTCATGTTGTTGAGGAGGAGGTTTCTTCTGAGTTGTGCCGTTTTGCTGGACCTTAACGGTGTTGTTAGCATTTGGTTGTGTGACTGGATTCGGTCTCCTGGCGCCCATCCCCGTGCTAGGCGGCTTTGGTCTGACTTGTGCATTCGGTTTACTGGGAGGAGATTCTTTCTTCATTAGCTTTCTCCGATTTTCAGCATTCGTGTCCTTTGGACTCACAACCTTCCGCATGGGGAGGGCTGATGGCGTTCTGCCATTTTGTCGGTTCTTGTTGAATTCCCCACAGTTTCTAAGATCTGAAACAAGACAACAACCCGAATCAATTCATGAATCTTGCTTCTTTCTTAGAGGGGGAATTCAGGGAAAGAACCGAATAGCGAATGGAAAAAAAACTACTCACTTCCATCATCATCCATGCCATCAAAGAACTTCAAGATTTGGAAAATCCAAGTCAGTCCACACGCAAAACAAGTCTTCGTAAATAAGACGAGACAGGGAAGATAAGGTAAGATACCTGCGACAACTCCATTGAAGTAGGAGCAGTAAGGAAAGCTCCTTCGTCCATAGGAGGAGACGGAAGACCCTCTTCTTCTTCTTCTTCTTCTTCCCCAGCAGATGTCTTTGCAGATTCAGTCGTAAGACCTGCACCTTCAAGATATGCACGAGTAATCTATTACTACTCCAAAACATACAATAATGTAGCACAGATTCCGGTTTATTGAAGACCGGTTTAGGTCAACATACCTCCAGCAATGGCTGTAGTAGCACTAACCCATGCATCAACCATGAGTTTCCAGTCTCTGCATTTTATAGCAAGGGATTAGACATTAAGGGATGAAATCAAATAACTTGCATTACCTAATAGGGGTGTCCAAATTAGATGACAAAGTGAAAACAATGCAACATGGTCATGCTATCAATCCTTTCCTTTTAGGCCAAAACAGTATGAACTAAGAGAACGAGTCCACGTGCAACGTAAAAGGATCACATTCATTTAAACATCAACGCAGAAGTCTAGAATGCGTAATCAATTACTTCAGTTTCAGCAGGCAAGATTATGCAACGTGTCAGGCGCTTTTTCATGCTACCAAATTCTTTCCTTTTAGGCCAAAACTGTATGAACTACGAGGATGATGCCACGTGCAACATAAAAGGATCACGGTTACGTAAAAATCCATGCAGCGGAGGTCTAGAATAGGTAAATCAAGTTCAAACTTCAGCTTCAGCGGACAAGATTATGCAAGGCTATGAGATAAGATTACTTACTCGACTAATCTCTTAACAAGATTCCGGATTTCCTTTGATCCATGCTTTCTCAAAGCATTAACTGATTTCCCAATCTCTGTTTCCTGAAGTAGAAACAAACTAGTTATAATCCTTAACACAAAATGTAGAACAACAAGCTAACAAAACCGAGCAAAGACAAACACGAATCTCAAACCTTCAGAATGTCCACGGACAAAGGCATCAACTGAAGCCGCCTCAGTGATTCAAACAACACCTCATCAGACTGCCAACAAATAAGATAAGTCACACTAAAATACTTCTCATGAACTTAAACTAACAAGCTATCGATTCCAATACACACCAAATAGTCACCCACAATTTGTCAGCAACAAATGGATAACAATGGGGACTTTCAAGAATGTTTTATAGCATTAAATCACTAGAAAATATAATCAACTGATGACAAACATCATAATCATTCTCAATAAGCGCAAAGCAAAGCAAATAAATAGAACTCAACCTACAAATGTGCAGAGCAAGAAAGTCAAGTTAAATTAGAGAGTAACAATGAGCATAGAAGAACAAAGCTACATACATTTCCTTCTCTGTCCTCGACGATCCCTTTGATCCTGAAAACCTCTTCCAGAAAACGAGATTCCTCCTCAATTTTGTCAGTCAGTGCCTCAGCATCATCATAGCCATGATCACGCTCCCTAGATTTTGCATTCATCTCCATAGCCTCTATATGATCATCGTCGTATTCGTCATCTTCATCTCTACTACAGCTGTTCATCTTGCTCTCCTTTGAGTCTTTACTGCCTCCAGCATCCACCCGAGTCTTGAACTCACCGTCACTCTTCAAACAACCATCATTCCCCACACAAAGCTCAGCTCTATTACAAACTGAACACTTTGTCACTTTACATGTGAAAAGCATCATAGCAATCCGATCCCTCTTCAACTTGAAATCATTAGGGCAATCCGAAACAGCTACCATGATTGCATGCTCGATTATGCAGAAAATATCAGAATTTGCTGTTCTGAAATAATCCCTCCATTTGTCCAGACTCACTGGATTCTTCGTCATGGTGAAACCTTCCGATTCAATCCCACAAACCCTTCTATAAAATGAAATAAAAGAATCTTTTATTGGTCAAGATTTGGATTTTAACGACACCCAGAAACCAAATAGTTGATTATTCTCTAAGGGATGGGAAAAGTTTGCTTTTTTCCCCCTTCTCCAATCAGTTATGACTCGAGAGTTTTAATGAAAAAATCAATGAAAGATATAACTTAGCAGCACAGAGATGATCAACTGCAATTTCTTCCCAAAAAAAAAAAAAAAAAAAAAAAAAAGAATATTGAAATCTGCAACCTACTTCAAGAACTCTTCAAGTCAGACAAGAAACGATATTAAAAAAAAAGGCTGAAACGACAACAAATGTATTTCAAAATCGGAAATCAATGGAGAAATCCAGATGAAAGTCTGTATGCCGGTTCGGGGAATTCGGAGAAGAATATATGTCAAACTAGTGATGATAGATATTCTCTCTCTTGCTTCTGTTTCGCTCTCTAAGACAACACGAGATGCTGCTCAGAAAGAGGGGAGAGAGAGAGAGAGAGAGAGTCGTATTTAATATTTAATACAGATTTTGCTTTCCTTTTCCTTTTCCTTGCAGAGTTCAATTAAAACTGGGGTGTGAATTATAGTCTGAAAAAAGATACGGGCATAACTAAAACGGATAATTAACCTAAACAATCGAAAAAAAAAAAAAAAACCCAAGATTTCACACAAGACATAGGAATTTCTTGATTGCAGTTAAAATAGAAAACAAGTGACGACTTTTTTCTTCTTTTTTTTTTCTTTCAAAATTTACCTACGCAGATAAAGACATTTCTGACCGAGTTTTACTGCAATCCATTTCTTGCATCATTTGCATTTTAGTCCCTCAGAATATTGAAAATATATATAATTCGATTCTGATTCGGTTTTCATAATCTTTGTGAGAAAATGGAAGTGAAGATAATTTGCTATTCGATTTTTCTGATTGTTCAAATATGTGTTTAAGCTTTAATAATTTTGTATGTGTTAATAAAATCTTCTATCACATAATCTACTACTCACTCATCACTTTCATTTTAGATGAAATTTGATCGAGCTATTCAAATATCTCCGAATTATTTTGTTCACTACAATGAAAATTTCATTTTTCTTGTGTTGATAGTATGACTTATACACCATGTTTGATTTGAAAAAAAAGTTTTATAAGCTACAAGATATGAATACCATATCGACCGATTTATATTTTACAATAACATAATTTATAATAACATACGATTTTTTTTAAAATAAATGTATTATTTTGGTGCATATCAAAACTAGAATTTGCACTAAACTTTTGCTCTCGAGTTATGTGATTTATTTCCAGGTATACAACTTTCAAATTTACTTTATTTTTTGGGATTCTTCAATAATTTACTTGCCTACTTCAGAAGGAGTTTTATATTGGAATAGATTTAGGTCAATGTTATTAATTTAGTTTAATCAATTTTATTTGAATTATGATAACACATAATATCTAATTACAAATATACATATATAGGCTTATTGGAATGAAGGAAAATTGTCTTTATTACTTATTTAATTAAAATGATGCCATTATTTTCCTCCACCAAGTATTATATCCATCCAATAAATCACATTTTTCACGGCCGAAATTAAATAAATAAGAAGCTCAATTATATAAAAGACAATCTAAAATGGGAATTCTAAATACTTTCTCTTCTCTCTCTCCAAAATACATAAAAAAGATAGGATGTGGATAAGAGTGAGTCATCCCACAAATTGGCACCCTTGGATTAACACTTGAATATCAGCATTTTTATATCATAAATCCTCATCAATTCAATATCCAAATACATCCTTTTTTTTAAATTCAAATATTGGTCGTCCTATATAAAAAATAATAATTCAAATTCTAAAAACTAAATACATGTCATTTTCTCACAATTTTACTAGTTTATTTATGACAAAATTGTCACTGCTTTTTAAATTTCTAATCAAGAAAGACAGTGACAATTTTATTTAAAAAATTAAAAAATATTGTATTATGTCTTGTGCATATTAAAACACTTTATTTTACATCAATGTCATATAATACTAATTAATTCACTAAATATATATATAGATCTACTTGAACGATTTTATGTGAATGATGTCTACTATGTCAAAGCGAAAATCAAGCTCACATTCATTTTTAGGCAATGTTTTTAGAGATACCCACAATTTCATACCCATAAATACTTACATTTTGGTGTGTGTATATATATATATATATATATAGAGAGAGAGAGAGAGGAATTGCTACTATTTCTTTCTCAATAAATTGAATATTTTTTGCTACTTTTAAGCAATAGATAGATAAGCTTTGGAAGGGGCCCCCAAAATACTTGGTGGCTACAATTGAAATTCAACTCTAAAACTTAAAAAAAAAAAAAAAATTGTGATGGTCTTTATACCTAACTCACTTCATTAAATTATTTACATATTTGGTACTCCATTTTCACCTTTTACTTATATTTTGTGGCATGCAATATTTCCCAAATGTAAGTGCTAAAAGTAAGAAAAATTAATAATTAGGTGTGTAATCAAATTAATTGGTAACAGATAGCTTCATAATCAAATTAAAAGTTATTTATACAAAAATTAACATTACTCAAAATCAAAATTTCCTCAGTATTATAATTTTTTTTTATTATAGTTACTCTTAAATCAAGAAAGTATTACTTTTATAAAAAAATAATTATTTTATATTTCCTACTTATTTTAGCTAACAAACTTATTTACAATCTCACGAGTTGAGTTCTAAATAACTCATAAACAGTATAATTTATTTATAATCCACCTAATAATATAGAAAAAAACCTCTAATAACACAAAATCGTTTATTTACTGTAAATATTTTATACATAGAAACCTTCGAATAAAAACTCGCAAATTCCTCCCTTAAAAAAAACAACTCAAATCCCACTATTATTTCTCTAAAATCTCGAAACATTAAAATAGAGGCTATATCCAAACTACGGTAATATGATTGGAGGGTAGTAGCGCTTATTATTAAATATATGTACAACTGTATTAAACAATACCAAATTTGGTCATAGAGATTTAGACAAACACAATTTAATTTTCCACGTAGGAGACTACATTTATTTTTTTAGATTTTTGCAACTTACCTAACCCCATAAAAAAAAGTAGTCCTATTTCATAATGGCATTAAAAGGCAAACCACCAGTTTCGTCACATTATTGACATCGAAAATTCAAATTTTGAAAAAAAAAAAGTACCACTAATCACTATTATCCCATTAAAGAATCTTGTTTATGATGTCACCATAGTGAAGTACAATTATACCTCCTAATTAGATGTTAAATTGTTCGTGATTAAATGGAATAATGAGAATTAATCCATTTAATGCAGCAGGATTATACGAATTACTACATTTATTTTTTCTTTCCTTAAAATCTCAAAACAAAAGTATTTGTGAAATAGTAAGATGAGGGCGACCGTAGTTTGTTGGAAGAGGGTTTGACTTGCCCCTGGTTTTCGAGATTCCGGTTCAAGGTCAGAGCTTGATCTAGCCAGTTTGTCTTTTTTTAGAAAAATGAAAATATAAATTATTGATGTAGTAAATAGGAGTGTGACGTTTGACTTAAATCAAATATGTTGCTATTATTTACCATCATAATGTTATTTAATTCAGTTAAATTTGTTGGGCCATTGGACTGTGGAGATTTTCTTTTTAATTGAGCTAATTTGCTGTTAATTGATTCGCATAAAATGTTTTGATTTCGAATTTTTTGGTTTAATAATTTAAATGAATTATTGTTTGTCCCAATATCAGAGTTGGTGTACAACGGAAAAATGTCTAAATAGGATAGCACATCACAAATTGGTTGTTGCTCTCAGGTTTGTGTTTCAAAAAATATTTTGTTTAACGAGTTAAGGTTAGATCAAGTTTTAAACATACTGCAACACAGAAAATGTGTTAAGTTTCAAATCCTTGCAGGAAGATAACTAAAGCAGTAAAGTACAAAAAGATTTATAAAGGTTGGAACCTAAAGTCCTACGTTCTCTCTTCAGATCGAAGCCTGGAATGATGGATTTATATACTAAAAGCATTATGATTGACATATTACATACATGGTTTATGGTTAATATACTGGGAATCATTATTGTTGTATAATCATCTCCTGTCTGAATTAATAAACATATATTGCAAGCGACTCTATTCTCTTATCTCGTTGATAGGGAGATCATACAGTGTGTTGTAGATCACAGAAGATCATACGGGTCGCTCGACTTAGTGAGATATAAATGTTATCACAGTTGAAACAATGCTAGAATAGACCATCGGTTTAGGCTGCAGCACATTCAGTAATTAGTGGCTTATCATTGTCACTATATGTGCTGGTGCGTTTGGTATGTATTGATAGGACCTAACTGAGATCGATTCTTTTATCTGACATTAAAAGAATATTGATCTCAATGGTTTGATGAAATCTGAAGCCTAATGAAGGTTCAAGAGGTATACACAAGTTTGTGTATCACTTTGAGATACTATGGTAGTGGAGAGTCTTAGATGTACTTGTATATATGTATCTTAGGTGGTAGCAACTTGTGTATGACTTCTAGTTCTTTGGTTAGGTAACTATATCCAGTATAGGATGATGACATTCCCTAAGAAGCTAAAAAGGGTTCACTATGCGGAAGTCCTGCACGCTGATCAAATTCAAACATAAGTGAAAATGTATTGAGTGGTATACTTAGGAATAAAAGATATTAATTAATTTGTAGGCTTGTCAGAGCCTAAATTAATTAATGAATGTCTGTAACTTTAAATATGGGAATATATCGGGCTCGTGCAACTCATTCCTCATAACATGGTAGCAAAGAGGTAGGACAATATTGATTCTCTAGTGGCATGAATCAATATTAATTAATTATATTCTGGGTTGAATATGAGAATTAATTAATTGAAAGGCCTTCTTCGTTATTTGCATACTGGTCCCTGGTCTGGCCCATGAAAAAGCTCAAGCTTAATAGGGATTGATATTTCCTATAAATACCCCCTAGTTCTCAGATCTCAATGCACCATAAGATCATAAGTTGGTAAGCAGCAAATCAGATGTTTGGGAGCTGTGGAAGTCGACTGGATCTAAGATAAGGGAAGGAAATTATGATTCTCGATTGGCACGGAATCCGGAGCGAATCTTCACTAGATATCTGGATCGAAAAAAATGATACATATTAGAAGATCACATCTGGAGGATCTTTTCTCTCTCCCTCTTCTATTTTCAATTTTATCCATATAAAATCATAGTATTTAATTCTAATATTTTCAAGATTGAATCTTATTGTGCAAAAAGGATTAAAGATCAAATTCCTAGACAACAGTTCAGAGATTAAATTCATCCAGGTATTCCGCAATCTTTCTTATGCATTCAATATGGGTGTAATCGAACCGAGTCGAGTCGAGTAGTGTCGTGCTCAAGTTTGACTCGTTTAATTTCGAGTCGAGCTTCGAGCTTTTTAATCGAATACTTTGATGTTCACGAACATTATCGAGCCTAAACGAACTTTCTAAATTTAGAATATATTTAAGATTTTTATTACTCCATCTGTCCCGCCAGATTAGTCCATTTTTCCATTTTCGTCTGTCCCGCCATATTAGTCCATTTTCTTAAAATAGAAAAAATCTTCTCACATCAATAAAATATTAATTCCACTACACTCACAAATATTAGTTTCTGTGCCGAAACTAAAGTGGACTAATCTAATGGGACGGAGGGAGTATTATTTTGAAGAAAATGTTATTTATTCCAAAAAAAATATCATATTCATGCTCATATTCTAAATATTTTTCATTATTAGATAGATTTATCATTATTATTACTCTTAAATCATGAAAATATTATTTTTACAAAAGTAATTATTTTATATTTCTTACTAATTTTAGCTAACGAGCCTGCTCACGAGCTCACGAGTCGAATACTATGATGCTCAAGTTTGGTTCATTTAATAAACGAGCTTTACTAAACGAACTCGAACGAGCTTTTATCGAGTCGAGATCCGAGTAGCTCACGAATAGTTTGGTTCATTTACACCCCTAAATATGAGCATGCTATGTTTTGATCATAGACATAGCAATTAATTTTATGATATCCAATAATCGGCCATTGACAATTAGATTATGCAATTCAGTTTTCTAGCAAAAATCCCTTCATGAAAATCACTAAGTTTTTCAGAAGTACAAAGATCTCACGATCTATAGCTAGCTGATAGATGTCAATATCCACCAGTACACTAGCTCACTTGCCCAGGCCTTTGTGTTCCTTTCGATTTCGCAGACTTGGAGTATGGGCACACCACGCAGCCTCCTCCTCTGAAGTTGGGAGCTTTAGGGTTCTTCCCGGAACCTTTGAACTTGCGGCTAGACGTCTGTGAGAGTTCCTACTTGGAGATGAGCAGAAGTTGTTGCGTTCTTACTGTTGGATAATTTGTTGTACAAGTCTGAGAACACTACAACAAATTATACCTAGTGATGCAACTTTTAACACGAGAAACTAAGGTACTTAAATAAATAAAATTAAATTATAAAGAGTCGAGTCGAGGAATCCCTCTTCCCGCAAGACGAATTCGTCAACATAGTGCTCGTTGTCCGGCGATTGTCCCCAATGGTAAATTGACTTTGTCTTTTACAAGGGAGCACCGTAGTCGCAAAAGCTCCTGCAAACTAAACGGAGGTAAGAACTGAGTAGCTTGGAAGTTAGGAAAAGTTGCAACAATATGAGGAATATAATGCAGTAATCCAGCTATATGTTAGGGGACCAGAGACATGCTCCTATGTATGCCTATTTATAGGCATGTTCCACCGAGGGGAGTCTGTCTGTTACAATCGCAACCATCAAGACACCATTGACTCGAGCTGTTACAAGCGGGAGATACAGCGGTAACTGACGCGCACAACCCGGATGCATGCATGGTGTGTTTCACCACGTGTTGAAACTGTTGCCACGTATTTACAATACGTGCGTTGACTCATCAGCCACGTCATATCCTTCGTGTGCACCACGTCGATGGCCTACAAGTCAAGCCCGCACGCTCATTTTAATTGCCCAAAAAGATAAGGCACGAGCGGGCCAAGCTAAGCCAAGCCCAAAGCCCAAGGGCCCAAAGACCAATTTCCAAGAGCCGAGAATCGGGCTCAGGGCACGGGTCATGGGTGTGATGGGTTTTGTATACTGAAAGCATTTATTATAATGATTATACAACGGTTTATTTCTCCTATCTGTTAACAATCTTACATGTATGAACAATGGTATCCTCTTGTCTCACCGATAGGGACGATCATACGGCGTGTTGTAGATCGCAGAAGACAGTATGATCACTTGACCTAGTGAGACATAAACCTTATCACAGCCGAGACAGCGTATGAGGATACGTCTGTCCAGATGGCTGCGACATTGTTGGAATAAGTAATCTGTCTTGGATACCTGACATGCTGGTACGCAGAGGTGGCGTATTGATGGACCACAGTGAGATGTATTTGTCTGTCTGACATCAGCGAATACAAGATCTCGTTATATTGATTGAGTCCAAACCCTAACGAAGATTCAGGGGTTTGCACGGGTTGACTGTTGATTTGACTTGCCATGGTGGAGAGCCTGAGTAATGTGCTCGTATATCCGCATCTTGGGTAACAACAGTTCGTGTAGTACCGCCTGAGATTGGGTTTAGGTAACCATATCCGAGTAATAGGATGGGGACATTCCCTGAGGAGCTCAATAACATTCATCGTGCCAAAGTCCTGCAGGCTGATTAAGTTCAGGCATGAGTGATAAGGATTGAGTGGTACTACTCAGGAATAATAAAATATTAATTAATTGTAGTTAGAGCTTGTCAGAGGCTCCGATTAATTAATGAATGTCCGGTAACCTTAAATATGAGGATTCTCAATTAATGCAGCCCGTTCTCATAACGTGGTAATAAAGGGGTAGGTCAGTATTAATTCTGTGGTGAAAAAGAATTAATATTAATTAATTAATTGTGTCTTGAGTTGTGGACATGAGAATTAATTAATTTATAGGCCCACTTTATTATTTGCATTAGGTCCCAGGTCTGGCCCAAGGAAAGTGTGCTGAATTGAGCCCAGGAGCCCACTAGGGTTTACAACCCTAAGTCTATAAATAGACAGCTCTCTCTCATAAGTTGTAACAAAGTTGAAAAACAGAAAACCTAGAGAGAGAGAGAGGGGGCGCCGACTTCAAGGAGAGAGGAAGAGAATTTTCGAATTCTGGTCCTGCTCAAGCACAGATCTGTGGAATCCTCATCAGTAGCAGATCTGAACGCACCAGGAAACAGATCTGAAGATTTAATCTAGAGAACAACATATTTCTCTTCTCTTTCTTTTGATTTCAATTTTATTCTAGAAATTAGATTTCTAATTTCTACTTCCGCAGATAAAAATCGAATTGCGTGGTTGAATTCAAGTGGAAGTTCAAACGCAAAAGATCGGATCAGACACTACGAAGTTACGGTAATCCCTCAATCCACAAATCTGAGAATTAAATTCATAGGGGCATGCTAGGTTTTATTGTATATTTAATTGTGCACAATATCCATAAATCGATCCAGTTCAAATTGGTTTTGGTGATTCGGTTCACGGTAAAACCCTACAGGGTGCGGGCGCTCGGCGGCCTCAGCTGGGCGGAGCGAGGTGAGGCGAGCGGCAGCGGCGCGCGAGGATGCCACCATGTGCCACATGTAGGGTTTTTCCGTGAACCGAATCACCGAAAACCAATTTGAACCGGATCGATTTATGGATATTGCACATAATTCAAATTCACAAAAACCTAGCATGCTCCTATGAATTTAATGCATATATGTGGATTGAGAGATTACCGTAATTCCGTCGTCTTTGTACCGATCTTTTGCGTTTGAATTCCAAACTTCAATTCAACCACACAATTCGATTTCTCTGCGGAAACAAAAATTGGGATACTAATTTCTAGAGAAAAATGAAAATAAAGAAAGGGAAGAAGATATCTGTTGTTCTCCAGATTAGATCTTCAGATCTGTGTCCCGGTGCTGATCAGATCAACTACTGGTGAGGACTCCGTAGATCTATGAGTTGAGCAGGACCAGAATTCGAAAATTCTCCTCCTTTCTTTCTCTGAAATCGGCGCCCCCTATCTCACTCTCTAGATCTAGGGTTTTTCAAATTGTGTTATGAAGTGGCTAGGGTTTCAGAGAGCGAGAGGTCTATTTATAGACCTAGGGTTATAAAACCCTATTGGGCTCCTGGGCTCAATTCAACATATATATTTGGGCCAGACCTGGGACCTAATGCAAATAATAAAGTGGGCCTATAAATTAATTAATTCCCATGTCCACAACCCAGGATACAATTAATTAATTAATATTAATTCTTTTTCACCACTGAATTAATACTGACCTACCCCTTTATTACCACGTTATGAGAACGAGTTGCATTAATTGAGAATCCCCATATTTAAGGTTACCGGACATCCATTAATTAATCGGAGCCTCTGACAAGCTCTAACTACAATTAATTAATATCTTATTATTCCTGAGTAGTACCACTCAAACCTTATCACTCGTGCCTGAAATTAATCAGCCTGCAGGACTTTGACACGATGAATGTTATTGAGCTCCTTAGGGAATGTCCCCATCCTATTACTCGGATATGGTTACCTAAACCCAGTCTCAGGCGGTACTACACGAACTGCTGTTACCCAAGATGCGGATATACGAGCACATTACTTAGGCTCTCCACCATGGCAAGTCAAAGCAACAGTCAACCCGTGCAAACCCCTGAACCTTCGTTAGGGTTTGGACTCAATCAATATAACGAGATCTTGTATTCGCTGATGTCAGACAGATGAATACATCTCACTGCGGTCCATCAATACGCCACCTCTACGTACCAGCATGTCAAGTAGCCAAGACAGACTACTTATTCCGACAATGCCGCAACCATCCGGACAGACGTATCCTCATACGCTGTCTCGGCTGTGATCAGGTTTATGTCTCACTAGGTCAAGTGATCATACTGTCTTCTGCGATCTACAACACGCCATATGATCTTCCCTATCGGTGAGATAAGAGGATACCATTGTTCATACATGTACGATTGTTAACAGATAGGAGAAATAAACCGTTGTATACTCATTATAATAAATGCTTTCAGTATACAAAACCCATCAATCTCCCACATATATACTCAAAGCATAACTAAGCTATTACAGAGTATACAGTCCGTCTATCTAGTTTGTTGTCTCTTTAACCACTATCAGTGGTCGGCATCCACCTCAGACCCAGCTCACGAATATGTCTTTCGTAAACTTTCTGCGGCAAGCTCTTTGTAAATGGATCAGCAAGATTGTCAACAGTGTCAATCTTCTTAATCAGCACATCGCCCCTCGATACGATTTCTCGTATGATATGGTACTTTCTCTCTATGCGTTTGCTTGCCCTGTGAGACCGCGGTTCCTTTGAGTTTGCCACTGCACCAGAGTTGTCACAATAAATTGTGATACTCCTCAGCAAACTCGGGAACACGCCCAACTCTAAAAGGTAGTTCCGGAGCCACACCCCCTCTTTCGAGGCGTCAGAGGCGGCGACATATTCCACCTCCATGGTGGAGTCAGCAATGCATTTCTGCTTTGAGCTCCTCCAAGATACAGCTCCACCTCCCAGGGTAAACACATATCCTGAGGTTGATTTCTTCTCATCCTGGTCCCCTTGGAAATCCGAGTCTGTATAACCCACAGGGCACAAATCTTCACTTTGATACACTAGGCAGAAATTCCTAGTTCTTTTCAAATACTTGAGGATATGCTTTACAGCAGTCTAGTGCGCCTGTCCAGGGTTAGACTGATATCTTGCTACCATGCTAACGGCATAACAGATATCTGGCATGGTACACAACATCGCATACATGAGACTACCCACCGCCAAAGCGTATGGTACAAGACTCATCTCGTCTTTCTCCCACTGTGTCTGAGGACACTGCCCACTAGAAAGATGAACGCCATGTCTGAAAGGTAGCAAACCTTTCTTGGCGAGTTGCATGCTGAACCGGGCTATCACAGTATCCACATAGGATGCCTGGGATAAGCTCAACATTCTTCTCTTACGATCTCGTAAGACCTTAATCCCAAGAATGTAGCCAGCTTCTCCCAGATCCTTCATTTGGAACTGTTCGGATAACCAAGCCTTGATTTCCAACATCACTCCCTCGTTGTTTCCAAATAGGAGTATGTCATCAACGTAAAGTGCAAGGAAGACCACGCTCCCACTGACACAAAGTCGGTAAACACAACTTTTGTTTTCCAACTGTGCAAATCCATAGGATTTAATCACATCGTTGAAACGTAAGTTCCACGACCTTGAAGCTTGCTTAATTCCATACAAGGACTTCCTAAGCTTCCAGACAAGATGTTCTTCACCCTTGCTTATGTAACCCCCGGGTTGCTGCATATAGATGTCCCTACCTTCTTCAAGGTAACCGTTTAGAAAAGCAGTTTTGACATTCATCTGCCAAATCTCGAGGTCCATATGCGCAGCTATGGCAAAGAGTATCCGGATGGATTTGAGCATGGCTACGGGTGAAAATGTTTTGTCATAGTCAATGCCCTCTTTTTTACTATAACCCTTTGCCACGAGCCTGGCTTTAAAAGCCGTGATCTTTCCATCCGCCCCTTTCTTTCTCTTGTATACCCATTTGCACCTTATAGCCCTAAAGCCATCCGGCAAATCAGTTTTCTGGTATACATCCATAGCAGTTATGGATTCAATTTCAGAATCCATGGCGACACGCCATTTGGCAACATCCTTGTCCTGCACTGCCTCTTCGTAAGTTAGTGGGTCAGAGTCCTCATGTCCGTCTTCCGGGCTCAAGTCCGAAGACTCACCCACGAACATGTACCTTTCCGGCTGGAAAATAACTCTCCCACTACGACGAGGCATCAGTGCCGTGTCAGTAGTAGGTGCAGTGACTTGTGATCCTGCACCTTGCACTGAAGAACGTGTCTGTGGTGTTGTACCTCTCACAGGTGCACCCACATCTACACGTTCCCCTTCCCTTGGAATTGCATTCTCGCTCTCAATTTCTTGAAGAACGATATCACTCCTTGACCTGTGATTACTCACATACTCGTCCTCCAAGAATCTAGCGTTGGTGCTAACAACGACTCTTTGACTCTCAGGACAGTAAAAGTAACCACCTTTCGTTTGTCTGGGATACCCTATGAACATCATTACTTTTGACCTGCTTTCTAACTTATCAGGTTCCTTTGACAGTACGTGTGCCGGACAACCCCATACTCTAAACTTGCACAAACTAGGTTTGCAACCAAGGAAGAGTTCAGAAGGCGTCTTAGGAACTGATTTAGAAGGCACCACATTAAGCACGTAAGCTGCTGTCTCCAATGCGTAGCCCCAAAATGAAATTGGTAAGTTTGCATAACTCATCATTGATCTTACCATCTCTAGAAGAGTCCTATTTCTTCTTTCAGCTACACCGTTTTGCTGGGGAGTACCCGGTGCAGTCCACTGGGATGTAATCCCATTTTCTGACAAATACTGCAGGAACTCGTTACCGAGGTATTCGCCACCGCGGTCAGATCGCAGCGACTTGATAGTTTTCCCGACCTTCTTTTCTACCTCAGCCTTGAACTCTTTGAATTTCTCAAAGCATTCAGACTTGTAGCGAAGCAGGTAAACGTATCCGTACCTTGAGTAATCGTCAATAAAAGTGACGAAGTACTCGTACCCTCCACGAGCCTGCGTGGACATCGGTCCACATAAGTCAGAATAGATCAATTCCAATACTTCCTCTGCTCGAGACTGACTAGCCTTAAAAGGCCTAGTTGACATCTTGCCCTCGATGCAGGATTCGCAGACTTGATAAGGTACAGCCCGGACTAGGTCCAATGTACCGTCATCTGCAAGTCTTTGAATTCTCTTCAAGCTGATGTGACCCAGTCTCAAGTGCCAGAGATATGTAAGATCCTCATCAGAAGAAGTAAGTTTTCTCTTTCTAGGATTATCAATTACGGATGAATTACATGCAATACTTGCGGAAGACTTATGATTACAGTTAACAACATAGAGAGAATTATTCAGCATTCCACGACAGATAACACCGTTATTACCAATGATAGAAACACCACTATAAAAAATAACTGAATATCCATCAACATAAAGTTTGGAAACTGAAATAAGGTTTCGCCGAAAATCCGGCACGTACAAAACATCTCTCAAAGTTAAAACAGAATCATCAAAGTACATGGTGAAATCTCCAATGGCAGCTGCACTCACTTATGCTGCGTTCCCCATCGAGATGGTAACCTCGTCATTCTTCAGCACCCTCCTCGGTGTGAACCCCTGCAAAATGTAACAAACATGATCAGTAGCTCCAGTATCCACTACCCACAAATGAGTAGAAACCGATGCTAAACATGTTTCCGTTACAAATGCAAATGACGTACCTTGTCCCTTGCTTCCGCATGCGCTCTTACTTGAAGTGACACCAACCCTTTTCATTTCATTTGACCTCCTCTCACGTGATCTGCGATCAATCATGTTCTTGCACAAAGTATGAACCACATCTTTCAATGTGCCCAAGCTGTGCTCAAGATCTGATAACTCAGACTCCCATGAAGGTACGAAGGACTGTCCTGCTATGACATCAGTGAGCAACTCTTTGAAGGAGTACTCACTTCTCTTAGCCACATCCATCTTAAAGTCATAGAATGAAAGCGGTAAAGAGTTCAGGATTATTTCGATCTTAGCCCGATCAGATATACATCCACCTCCACGTGTGAATCGTCTCATGGTGTTATCCATCATCATCACATGCAGTGTCACCGAACTGCCATCAACCATTCTCTTACAGACTAGGTCTTTTACGAGATCACAGTTGATAGTTCGTTCCACTTCACCAAACGTGGCCACTAAGTCCATCCAGATCGCTACAGAGCTACAATAGCCCATGTATTTGAGCTTGAGTTCTCTAGATAGGTTATCTGAGATTAACTTGTAAGTGAAATCCTCAGATGCCACCCATCTGTCATAGTACTCCTTCTCACGTCTAGAGACTTTATGGTAACGTGGGGCAAGTGGCATCATAGTAAGAACAAACATGTGTTGCTTAGTCAGGAGGATATACTCAATGCAGTATCTTCATACATGGAAGTCTGGACCAGTTAGAGGATTGAGAGCAAGTATATGATCGACAGTAGACATAGACATATCTGAAACAATAAAACATCTTAAATAAGAACATACATGTAGAACTTCGAAAACAAATGCATTGAAAACCTTTTAATAAATCAAATACAAATGTTTTCCACTAATTGCCCAAGAGTTCCCACCGCAAGCTACACTCGTAGACGTTTACGATGTCACCCTCAACCAGAACTGCAGGTTTTAAGCCCCAATCCATTTAATTTCACTACCATGTCAGGATGCTTTTGACACTAGAAATTAATAATTAGTGAAAACCTTAGACCAAGCCATCTCTCAAGAACAGGGATGCAATTCTTGCATTATATTCTAAGATGATTCTAAGCAATTAACCACAAATTTAACTCCGGCCAAAAGAGACAGTTTAGCAAGGCACGTAACCATACCGTACAGCCTCCAAAGCTTTTGTTATGTATAATTTAAATCAATCCTAGAATACTTGTGAAAGAGATCTACGCAAGCTACACTCGTAGACGTTTACGCAAAACCCTCCCACTATTCACATGAATTAAATTGTTTGTCTAGAAATCCCAACAATCGTACCCATGCACCTCTAGGAACTAGCAAGCTACACTCGTAGACGTTTACTAGAACGAGAGATACACTTACAGTCTAGGACCGCTTTGTGGAGGTCTATTGATTTTAAAAAATCTGCTTAGTATTTTTCTTTTAAAAGGTTTCTTTATGCACACACATAATTTCTTTGTCATTATATTTCCCAAATTTTTGCATGTAATAATACAAGCCCGAAAATTCCAAAATATAATCCAACAAGAAATTAATCACATAAGCATGCTTGGAAAGCTGTAAATAATAAAAGCGATAAATCATGCTTTTCTTATTATCTACACATGCTTAATTGCGCACATAAATAAATCACATATCATACGAGGACAATTAAGGTAAACAAAAATTCCTCGTGGCCCCTTAAAATAGAAAAAATAAATTCTATCTATTACAATTTGAAATTTGAATTTAATTTGGATAATTCCAAATCTTTTCAAATCTTCCAAATCTTCAAAGGGCCTCCAAATCTGGATACACCAAAGGGCCTTCCGCGTGCCGTCGCCTGCGCCGCTGCGGCTCGCTGCCGCCGCCGTCGCGCGCGGCCTCCTGCCGCCGCCTTGCACCGCCCTTCGTCGGCTCCGTCTTCGTTCTTCTTCCGCGACCCGTCCAAATAAATTTGAAAAAAAAAATTACAGAACAACTATTCTATTACAATTTTCAAATCTACACTAATCACGGATTTTCTCGTGATTTTACAAAATAATTCAGCCCTACACGGATAAACCACCGCGGGCTGAATCAACGGGTTGCCACGAGGAACAAAAACCAACATCCACAAAATAATAAATTCATACATGCATATCGAATTTAATTATGAACAATAGAGTCATAAATCAGAAACCTGGCTCTGATACCAATTGAAGGGTTTTTCCGTGAACCGAATCACCAAAAACCAATTTGAACCGGATCGATTTATGGATATTCACATAATTCAAATTCATAAAAACCTAGCATGCTCCTATGAATTTAATGCATATATGTGGATTGAGAGATTACCGTAATTCCGTCGTCTCTGTACCGATCTTTTGCGTTTGAATTCCAAACTTCAATTCAACCACGCAATTCGATTTCTCTGCGGAAATAGAAATTAGAATACTAATTTCTAGAGAAAAATGAAAATAAAGAAAGGGAAGAAGAGATCTGTTGTTCTCCAGATTAGATCTTCAGATCTGTGTCCCGGTGCTGATCAGATCAACTACTGGTGAGGACTTCGTAGATCTGTGGGTTGAGCAGGACCAGAATTCAAAAATTCTCCTCCTTTCTTTCTCTGAAATCGGCGCCCCCTATCTCACTCTCTAGATCTAGGGTTTTTCAAATTGAGTTATGAAGTGGCTAGGGTTTCAGAGAGTGAGAGGTCTATTTATAGACCTAGGGTTATAAAACCCTATTGGGCTCCTGGGCTCAATTCAGCATATATATTTGGGCCAGACCTGGGACCTAATGCAAATAATAAAGTGGGCCTATAAATTAATTAATTCCCATGTCCACAACCCAGGACACAATTAATTAATTAATTAATATTAATTCTTTTTCACCACAGAATTAATACTGACCTACCCCTTTATTACCACGTTATGAGAACGGGTTGCATTAATTGAGAATCCCCAAATTTAAGGTTATCGGACATCCATTAATTAATCGGAGCCTCTGACAAGCTCTAACTACAATTAATTAATATCTTATTATTCCTGAGTAGTACCACTCAAACCTTATCACTCGTGCCTGAAATTAATCAGCCTGTAGGACTTTGACACGATGAATGTTATTGAGCTCCTCAGGGAATGTCCCATCCTATTACTCGGATATGGTTACCTAAACCCAGTCTCAGGCGGTACTACACGAACTGCTGTTACCCAAGATGCGGATATACGAGCACGTTACTTAGGCTCTCCACCATGGCAAGTCAAAGCAACAGTCAACCCGTGCAAACCCCTGAACCTTCGTTAGGGTTTGGACTCAATCAATATAACAAGATCTTGTATTCGCTGATGTCAGAAAGACGAATACATCTCACTACGGTCCATCAATATGCCACCTCTGCGTACCAGCATGTCAAGTAGCCAAGACAGACTACTTATTCCGACAATGCCGCAGCCATCCAGATAGACGTATCCTCATACGCTATCTCGGCTGTGATCAGGTTTATGTCTCACTAGGTCAAGTGATCATACTATTTTCTGCTATCTACAACACGCCGTATGATCATCCCTATCGGTGAGACAAGAGGATACCATTGTTCATACATGTACGATTGTTAACAGATAGGAGAAATAAACCGTTGTATTCTCATTATAATAAATGCTTTCAGTATACAAAACACATCACCACATACACTGCACACCTTGTTATTACACACCACTACAATTATGGTTTATATACTTAGATTAATTAATGTAATTAACCAATGTGAGATATCATTTATTACATAACCACCTTATATAATAATATCACCAACCATGTCACTTCGTGGACTCATTTCTCACTTACCGGAATTCAGATTTGAGAAAATAAATATACCACGATCATCTACTCGTCGCGTAGATTAATTTGGTAATATTTGATTTTGACGAAATTAAATATTTCACATTGGAAATTTTCAATAAAATCCCGAATTACCAACAATCCCCCCATGAGTGGAAATGTCGAAATGCATGAATGCATAGCCAACTTAGTTTCCAAGAAATGTTAATGTACCTGAATAGGTAGGTTATGGCTTTGCACCTTTCATCTTCAATATCACCGGGTACACTGGCGGTTTAGTGGTAAGAGTACCTTGAACTACTCCTCCATCGTGTGTACCGAGTCAACAACATTGAAACATTAACATTTCAACCTCCATTCGTTCTCAAATTTGGTTTCATTTTGGGCCATGGACACCCCCTTTGGTTTGATAAGTATTCAATTGAAGCGGCCCCCACTTCCACTTATATAGGTGACCTCCTATTTTGAGCATCCTGCCAAGCTCAACCATCATGAGGTTTTTAGGAGTCATTAAAAGTCACTCAAGACTTAACCTATACCACATGCAGGTCCATAACACTTTATTCATTATTTCAGGGAAGGGTAGGTGATGTCATCTCCAAGGCATCGCCACTAAAGAGGATATCATCTTGTCGGTGTTATCACTTGAACTTGTATAGTTTAGTTGTCCCATTGAACCTAGTTTTTGGGATCTCCAATCATCTAGGTTGGGTATCCACTACACTCATTCATGTTGTGGATTTCAATCCCATTGCCTTAAGCAATCTATTCATTTGATCTCGGTTTAACCCTTTTGTAAATGGATCCGCAAGATTATCAATTAATTTTAAATAATTAATAGATATCTCTCCATTTGAGATCAATTGTCTAACAGTATCATGTCGACAATGTATATGTTTCAACTTCTCGTTGTACATGTTATTTTGTTCTTGGCCAATTGCCGCTTGGCTATCACAGTGAATCATCGCTGGTGGTACAGGTTTGTTCCAACATGGAACATCCTCTAGAAAATATCAAAGCCATTCTGCTTCTTCACCTATTTTATCTAAAGCAATAAACTCGGATTCTATAGTGGAGCGAGCTATACAAGTTTGTTTTGTAGATTTCTACAAAACTGCCCTCACCGATCGAAAATATATATCTACTCGTGGAGAGCGAGTCATTTGAATCAGAGATCCAATTTACATCATCGTACCCTTCAAGTACAGGTGGAAACCTTGTATAGTATAGCCCCAAGTTAAGAGTACACTTTAAGTATCTCAAAATTCTCACAAGAGCCTTCCAGTGTTCCTCACTGGGATTGCTCGTGTATCTGCTCAATTTATTCACTGCATATGCAAGATCCGGTCTAGTACAGTTAGTCAAATACATTAGACTACCAATGACCCTTGCATATTATTCTTGACCAACAGGGTCACCTTTGTTCTTGTTAAGGTGAACATTGAGCTCTAGTGGTGCTTTGGCTGGTGGACTATCATAAGCATCGAACAATGTAGTGAGATTGTGATAGGATAATTTCATTAGGCTTTCTTATGATTTTGATTTCAAGAATCACATCAGCCCATACCCATGTCTTTCATGTTGAAGTTCTTCTCCAACATTCGATTAATATCAACTATTATTTGTTGATTTCTTCCCATGATCAACATGTCATCTATATAAAGGTAGACACTCACAAATTTATCAAACGTACCTTTGTAGTATACACATTTATCACATTCGTTATATTTGAAAACGTTTGACAATATCGCATTGTCAAATCGAACATGCCACTATTTGGGCACTTGTTTAAGGCTGTGTAAGGATCTAACCAACTTGCATACTTTTTTCTCTTGTCCAGGTACTACAATCCCTTCGGGTTTATCCATATATATATATTTTTCTATCTCTCCATTTAAGAAAGTTTTCTTCACATTCATTTGGGGTATTTCAAGATTATGCAAAATAGCAATCGCTATAAGCACCCTAATGGATGTGATCTTTGTCACTAGTGAATAGGTATTGAAGAAATCATCTCCCTCTCTTTGTTTAAAGCCATTCGCCACAAGACGAGGTTTATACTTATCAACCGTACCATCGGCTTTGTAATTTTTCTTAAGGATCCACTTGCATCCTATGGGCTTACAACCTTTTGGGAGATCGGTCAAAATCCACGTGCGATTTTTCATAATTGATTCAATCTCAATATTAATGGCTTCTTGCCATAGTGAGGCATCGGGTCTACTTAGGGCATCTTTATAGTTCTTGGTTCATCATCTAGCATATAGGTGATGAAGTCCGGACCAAAACTTTTAGCCACTCTAGCCCTTTGACTACATCTCGATTCTTCCTCTATATGATTAGAACTAGTAGTCTCTTCATAGGTTATTTTTCTAGACATTGTCGGTACATCTTCCTTATTCTTACAAGGATAGATGTGCTCAATGAATATAGCATTTCTTGATTCTATAGTGGCGTCTTCAGTCACATTCGGATTATCCGATTTGTGCACTAGAAATCGATAGTCAGCACTATTTAAAGCACACCCTATAAAGATGCAATCGATTATTTTGGGTCCAATTGTAATTTGTTTAGGTATAAGCACTTCGACCTTTGCTAAACAACCCCGCACCTTAAGGTACTTGTAGGACGGTCTTCGTCCTTTGCATAACTCATAAGGGGTTACATATTTCCCTTTAAGAGGTATCTTATTTAAGATATAAATCAGCTATCAAAACAACTTCTCCCTACATATTTTGGGGTAGCCCCGAACTTATCAACAAGGCATTCATCATTTCCTTTAGTGTCCGCTTTTTCATTTCAGCAACACCATTGGACTGAGGTGAATAAGGTGCCGTTGTTTGATGAATATTGCCCGAGGCAGCACATATTTCTTCAAACGGTGCAACATATTCTCCACCTTTATCACTTTGAATCATTTTGATCCGACTACTCAATTAATTTTCAGCCTCTTCTTTATAATTTTGAATGACATCAATTGCTTCATCTTTACTTTTTAATAAATAAAGATAGCAATATCTAGTGCAATCATCAGTGAAAGTAATAAAATACTTTTTCCCGCCTCTAGTTGGCACCATTTTAAAATCACACAAATCCGTGTGTATCAACTCTAGAGGTTTAGTGCTCCTCTCGACTGAATTAAATGGCGTTCTTGTCAATTTTGCTTCAACACAAACATCAGATTTTGTTTGTTTAAATTCATCTACCTTTAGTAAATTTAAATTTACTAATCTTTTTATTGCATTTATATTCACATGTTCCAATCTTATATGCCACAAATTGGAGCACTCAATCAAATAAGAAGAAGGAGTTTTAACTTTATTGATATATTTTTCGGCTAGACGTCGTGCCATTACATTCAACTTGAAAAGACCATTGGCGAGATAGCCCTGATCAAGGAATTTTCCAAACTTTAACAAGATAATATTTTCAGACTCAAATACAAGTTTAAATCCATGATTAACTAGTAAAGAGCCTGATACGAGGTTCTTGCGGATGTCCGGGACATGAAACACATCCTTTAAGGTCAATTCCTTACCACTTGTAAGTTTTAGCACAACATTGCACACTCCAACCACATCCGATGAAGTTTGATTGCCCATATGGAGCTTTCTCCCTTCAACAGATTTGTAGGAGACAAAAACACTCCTATCGGAAGCCACATGACACGTTGCACCCGTGTCAACGAACCATTCTCGTGGACTGTCAGCGTGGTGAACCTAGGAAACCACGACACACAAGTCACCTTCCCAATCATCGTCGGGTTCAACATGCTTGGCATCCATCTTAGCTTTGCCTTTATTTTTATTTTTAGGCTTTTTGCATTGATTTGCCATATGCCATTTTTGCCACAATTGAAGCAAAAACCTTTGAACTAAGGTTCTTTTATCACGATCCATTTGTTCGAAGGGTTAGACCTTTTCCTTTTGTTGATGGACCACCACGTTTCATCAAGTTTGTCTTAGCATCCATAGCCCTCGGCTTTGAATCCACCTTTCGATTGTCCTTTTTAATACGAAGTTTGACAACCAAATCTTCAAGAGGCATAGTCTTTTGCTTATGCTTAAGGTAGCTCTTGAAGTCCTTCCACGAAGGAGACATCTTTTCTATGACCGCAGCCACATTGAAAGCATCGGGGAGTAGCTTCCCCTCGGCGTGAACATTGTGCAAGATGAGTTGAAACTCTTGCACTTGTTTCACCACCGACCGATTGTCTATCATTTGGTACGACAAGTACTTGGCCACGACGTACTTCTTAGTACCCGCATCCTCAGTCTTATATTTCCTTTCTAGTTGTTCCCATAGTTCTTTAGCAGTTTTTACATTACAATACATGACATAGAGGGGATCAATTAAACAATTGAGTACAAAGTTTTGACAAAGGAAATCTCTGTGGCACCAATTGTTGAAGGCAATCTTTTTGTTTGTATCGGTTTCATCATCGGCAAGCTCGCATTTGTCTTCCTTCAAGTAGGCAGCCAAGCCATGGGTTGTAAGATAAAAGAGCATATTTTGTTGCCACGTCTTGAAGTCCACACTGCCAAACTTGGACGGCTTGTCGGCTTGAGCATTGGGAGGGAGTTGACGGGAATTGTTGGTGTTGCTTCCTCCGACACCGTTGTGAGAGTTATCAGCCATGTCTCAGATCTCAAGAATAGAAGAGTAATTTGTCTTGTGTTTGCTGGATAATTTGTGGTACAAGTCTGAGAACACTTCAACAAAGTATACCTAGTGATGCAACTTTTAACACGAAAACTGCAAGTAGTGGGAGGTACGTAAATAAATAAAATTAAATTAAAAAGAGTCGTGTCGAAGAATTCCTCTTCCCGCAAGACGAATTTGTTAATGTAGTGCTCGTTGTCCGCTGATTGTCCCTAAACGTAAAACAACTTCGTCTTTTACGAGGTAAGACCGCAGTCGCAAAAGCTCCGGTGAACTAAACAAATGTGAAAACTGAGTAGCGTGGAAGCTAGGAAAAGTTGCAATAATATGAGGAATATGATGCAGTAATCTGGCTACATGTTAGGGGACCAAAGACATGCTCTTGTGTATGCCTATTTATAGGCATGTTCCACCAAGGGGAGCCTGTCGATTACGGTCGCAGCCATCAAGACACCAATTGATACGATCCTCGCCAGGAAGGGTTAGATCGCAGCCCAGGAACTCG
>JAPKLW010000994.1:62046-289078 GCA_026898455.1 Plectranthus barbatus | reverse complement strand
GGAATATATGGCCAAGTGACTAAAATCAACTGAGTTGCGCACCTCAACTAATCTCTACCACTATCTAATGATATCCACCCATCTCCTATAATATTCAACATCAAACAAGGCTCTTTTATTTCTTTCTTCTCCTTTTTTTTTCACACATATCCTTTTATGCTCTAAACAATTTTTTTGATTATACATTTGAGCTTATAAGGATTAACAAACACAACAACAATTTTTTTTTTCTTTTCCATTTCCTATTTTTTCTAGAGCCCAACCTTTTCTTTTGCTTTTACCCTTATAATAATATCTTATCCTTTCTCAGACAAATCCCAACCCACTCTCATGAACAAGAGTTGATTCCCCTATTTATTTCCAACTCATAGACAAAGAAAGAAAATCTCATAGGCTCAAAAGGGCTGACTAGGGATAACATTTAATTAGGACAGTGTATGGGAAAATAGACTAAACAAAGATGGCCTAAAATCACTTCCTAAACCTGTGCACACTAGCAGTCTTGAAAGAGAAACAGAGCAAGTTCTAGAGAAACTCAAAATTGCAGACACACTCACAATCGAATTTCAGGCTCAAAAACTCACACTTAGGACAATTTTTCTTCCACAGTACACATCAAATCATCATCTATCTCATGCCAACGCAAGTATCAAAACAAGTAGTCATGTGGTATTCACATTCATGGGCATACTCAACCACTATCACAATCAACGCAAACTAAAGTCAATCAATTCTAATCTCGCATTATTGTTAGGGTTATCATGCTCAACTCCCACAATTCAAAAATTTATTCATGCAGAACTTTAAATACCGCAAATAAAAGATAGAAAAGAGTTTCAAAACCCTTAATTCTTCATCCCCCCAAACTTATTCGAAAGTCAGAGAGAATAAGTTTGAAAGTCAGATTCAGAGTTCGAAACTGTACCTCAATTGTTGGCCTCAGACACCAACTTTTTATCTCCTTCCTCTTCCTCATCAGCTGGTGTGGACTAAGTCTGCTAGCACTCCTATCTCGGCCGTGGCGAACATCATCTCGGCCGGGATGGAGCCTTCTTATCGACCTCCTTCTCGGTCGAAGTGTACCATGCCTTGAGCTTCTGTCTCGGCCGTGGCAATCTCTGCCTCGGCCGGGACGGTCTTCGATTTTTTTTTTCTCAAAAGAAAATGAAAGTGAAGTAACAGTGATAAACAAAAAAAACAAAAACACTAAACAAAAATGGGAAAAATTGAAAACACAATGGGTTACCTCCCATTAAGTGCCTTATTTACCGTCGTGGCTCGACTCGGCTCAGCTCGCCAAGGCGGTCGAGTCCAGACTCGTCGACCTCTTGAATCAACCATGAAGACTTTTTGATTTTGAATGACGGTGGTATACTCGGAAGGAGGCAGCTTAATTGCCGATTTCACTGACTCGTTTCCTCGTTCCCACCGGATGGCTTCTTCTTCTTCCTCCGGTGTCTCGTCGTCATCTTGCTCTTCTTCTTCTTCTTCAGCAGTAGTGATCCGGTTGCACTCCCCTTTCCTCTTGTTCTTGTCGATGCAGAAGGTTATAGATTCTTCATTCCCTCTCAGTGTGATCTACCCTTTCTTGCAGTCGATCAAGACACCAGCTGTGTCGAGGAACTCTCTTCCCAGGATCATTGGGGTGTTGGCATCTTCCTTCATGTCATGGATGACAAAATCTGTAGGGAAAATAAGGTGACCAACACGAATGAGAACATCTTCTACGATACTTTGGGCTTGGACACAGATCGATCCGCCATCTGAAAAGTAATCGTGGCGGCTCTCATCTCTCCTATCTTCAACTTCTTGTAGATTGACAAGGGCATCAGGTTGATGCTTGCCCCGGTGTCACATAGCACATTCTGGAACTATCTGCCTCCAATCTCGATAGGTATCGAGAAGCATCCTGGGTCAGACCTCTTAATCGGGATCTGCTTCTGTAGGAGTAGGCTGCATTCCTCATGGATCTTCACAGTTTTGTTTTCCACGAACTGCTTCTTCTCGCTCATCAGCCTCCTTAGGAACTTCATGTATCCCGGTATCTCCCTGAGAGCTTCAACAAGAGGTATGTTAATATTCACTTTTTTAAGTTTTTTGACAAAACGAGTGAATTTAGAATCTTCTATTTTTTTAGTGAATCTCCGCAGGGAAAGGCATGAGAGCAACTGGATCAACTTTCTGTCTTTCTCTTTTTCCTTCTCGCCATGCTTGGCTTTCTGTTTCAATCGGGATAAGTCGATCCCGGCCATCCTGCTTTGCTTCTGCCCCGACTGTTCTTGGCTTGTCTCGGCCGGTTCACACTCCATCTCGGCCGTCCTGCTTCCCTCTGCCTCGACCGGGATGGAATCTATCTCGGTCAAAATAGAGCGGTCTTCCATGGGATTTTCCTCCTCTGCTTCACTCATTCCTTTTTCCGGGTTGCTCGGGCCTTCATACTCCCTTCCAGATCGCAGCGAGATGGCATTTACTGTTTGCTGGATTTGTCTCCATCATGCTTGGAAGTTGGCCTGGCTTGTGCTGATTTCCCAAGGTAGCGGCAATCTGACTCAACTGGGTGTCCATCATCTGCAGGTGCTTTGTCATCAGTTGCATGTGATTTGCCATCCCTTTAACTTCGTTCTCCACTTTGCCAAATCTATTGTCCGAGCTCTTAATGAAATTCTCCAATGTCTCTCCCAACACGAACTTCTTTTTCTCCACAATTTCACCTCCAGTACCTACATCAAAACCAGGGGAGGGTGTTCTGTAGCAGTGGGGTTAGCATAAGAAAAACCAGGGTGAGATCGCCCATGGTTATAGTGATACCCCTGATTACCTCGGTAGTTATTCTGATAACCACCGCCAATATAGTTTACCTCCATTCCTAAAGTTCCAGATGAACTGCTTGCTCCTCGGTTGATGTAGTCAGCCTCCATCGGTACAATTGCCATACTTGGCTCAGTATTAACAGCAGCAACCTTAGCAGCTCCCAGCTTCTAAATTTCCTCCCGAAGCTTCTTCACTTCTGCAACCACATCAAATTCTGGCTTTGTCTCCACTGCTTTGATAGGAATCTGTCTCTCAGTTGGCCACTGATGGCTGTTCAGTGCCATGTCTGCCAGAAGTCTCATACTCTCTACTCCACTTTTCTTCATCAAGATCCCGCCAGCAGATGCATCCACCAATTCCTTCATGTGAGGATTCAGACCTTCATAGAAGTGGCAGATCTGCATCTCAAGATCAATTCCATGTCCAGGGCAGAGTCGCAGAATTTCCTTGTACCTCTTCCAGGCTTCATGTAGGGATTCATCATACAGCTGCTTGAAGGTGGTGATGGCAGCTTTTCTTTTCAGCAACAGGCTCGGCGGGAAGTAGTTGGTGAGAAATGCTGCTTGAAGCTCCTCCCATGTCCCAATTTGGCTTTTGTCCAAACCAGCATACCAAGACAGCGCCTCGTCTCTGAGTGAGAACGAGAACAGTCTCCTCCTGATCACATCTTGTGGGACTCCATTCTGCTTCACTGTGTCGCACACCTCTATGAATTGGTTGAGGTGGGCATACGGATCCTCTACGGCTCTCCCCCCCAAACTGGTTCTGCTGCACCATCTGTATCAGCCCTGTGCGCAGCTCAAAATTGTTGGCGTTGATGCCAACCCTGAATCCTGCTTCCTCCTGCTGTGGTAAAAATCGGTCTAGAATAGACCTCTGTGGGACCACCACCTGTCTGTTATTCAGCTCCGCCAGTCTTGTGGCTTGCTCCGCTTGGGTAGCTTGGGCTGCAAGAAGTTGCGCCCTCAATTGGTGTACCTTGTTCACAAATTATCTCTGCTCCTCCGGTGTCATGTTCTGCAGAGGGGCTTCTTGATTTGCTTCTATCTCGAAGTTCAGTCTTTTTCCTCTCTTTCTGTTGTTCCTGCAAGTTGCTTTGATTTATGGTATGAAAGGTTCAAGTGCCTTTCCTTTGTTCCGCGTGTTCATGCACCTGCATAGAAAACGAGGAAGAAATCAGTCTGTCCCGGCCGGGATAAGGTGTATCTCGACCGGGATGGAAGTTCTTGTCTCGGCCGATTTGTGACTCAACTCGGTCAGGATGGAGAATTCGTCTCGACCGTGATGGGACTCAACTCGGCTGAGACAGACGCGACACAAAAACACTCACGCACACGAAAGAACTGACTCCAAAAAGAAAAAACAAATAAAACTCAACACAAATTCGAAAAATAAAAAGAAAGAATACAACCCAATCCAGAAGTTCTTCAACTTTCCAGTAATAAATCGCCGTCTGACTATCCCCGGCAACGGCGCCAATTTGATCCATGCTAAATCTGCATACAAATTATAGCAAAGGGCAAATAAATTTATAAGACAACCCAAGGGTTGGTCGATCCCACAGAGATAGTGCAACGATGGACAATCATATACTGAACATGGTTCTCAGAACTTTTGTTTAGGCAAATCAAATTTCAGGTTTTTGGTTTTTCAAAAGAAATAATTAAAGAGGGAAATTCAAATAATAAAAAGCACAGATTCCAGGGAAATCTACCAATCTGATCAACTTGCAAGAATTAAATATTCAAACCCGTGAAACACAATTTTGGTGGAAAACCTTTTATTGTGGAGTTAATTCCTTGGTCGGGCAATTAAAACCTAAATTACTTATTAGTGATCTATCTCCTCTCGGTCTCAAAATACACCAATTAATCAATTTCATAAAGATCTAGATTTTCATACAATTGAAATCTTCTTGGTCGGACAGATAATCAAAAGTACTAAACTCTTACTTCCTATTATCGATTTTCACTTTTCGGTCCTTCAATCAATAACTAAAACCTATTCCAATTGTCATCTCTCGATCCTTCAATTGAAAATAAATTTGAAATAAAATCAAAGAGTTTAAACCAATAAAAGGGTTTGAATAAATAAATCTATACAAGCATCACAGATGGAGAAACCCTAGAACCTGTTTAGGGTTCTAGCCTAACATATTGAAGAAAAACATTGCAGGGAAAATTAAAGATTGCATTAAAAAGTAAAGGTTTAACAAATAAAAGTAAAGAGGAATTTTAACAAACTTAAAGAAAACAGAAAATAAAGGTGTAAAAACTGTAAAGTGGAAAGGTATAAAAAGATATAAGGATTAAAAGCTTAAAGGATAAAAGAAGGCTGATAATTCTGAGCTATTGAAGAGTTTATATAGAAGTAGGGTTGAGGCCTTGGATGGATATCTTCAAAAGGTATGATTTATTGCTTCCGAATTGATGTATATCTTGTTCCCCAAGCAATTCTCGCCCAAAATATGTGAAAATCCCGCAAAATCTCGCCAATCAGTCTGTCTCGGTCGAGATAGACCCTGCCACGGCCGAGATGCACGCTTGTGTCTCGGTCAAGATGGCTTTCATTTCGGTCGAAACAGAGACCGTTTCGCTACTTCCGACCCTTCTGCGCAGTCTCACGGTTTTGGCCATAACTTTCGCATCCGAATTCTGATTGATCCGATTCAAGTTGAGTTGGAAAGCTAACTCAAAGATATTTCAAATGCCATGATCCATTAGCTCAGATTCCATTGGTGGAAGAATTTGTGACTGTTTCTTTGAATATCTACTGCTTTCGGAACGGGTTTTCCATTGGATTTGGCCTAAAACCTTCAAAATCTCACCATGGCAAGCATAATACCCTCTGATATACACTCATGCTCAGTTTATTCAAGAAAACGTACTAAATTGCATAAAAGAAAAGAAAAACAATGGGATAAGAGAGTAGAAAAATGAGCTTATCAGCATGCATATTCACTCAACATGCATTTTATCTGTTTACCATTGGGTAACTCGGAATGTTACCTTGAGTCCCGATCGATTTTTCAAAAGACACTATGTGTTGTTCCTTATCCCCAAGGTATCAACGCGTTTGTTGAACTACCCCAACTGAGCTTATAGCTCGATAAAAAAGGTTGCTAACTTTTAACAATTAATTAGACTTGTCTCAAGAATTTTAAGTGCCTGGTTCCGGTCTCATTAATAAACTCTCTGAAGATAGCAATCAATAGAGGTACAAATATGACAACACAAAACATTTAGCATAGACATTCTATTTAAAACAAAATATTTTCATGCTTTTAGAAAACCGAGCTCATAGCTCGAAAAGACATTTTATTTTTACTCGAAATAGTCTCCACCTTTAAATCTTACAGATGTTTAGCATGTAGATGTAAAAGCTTTGATTTGATCAGCTCTATCCCTTTCAATTATCCATAGAGGAGAAATAAACAATTAAGTGGATTATCTATGCTAACCAATCAACATCTCAGCTGACGTTTAATATTCTCAGGTCTTATGATTGACAGACAACCCAACAACTCAACTTGCATCTTGTATCTCGAAACATGCATGGAACTTAATCGAACATAATCATGTATGTTAACCAATCCATGGTTAACAAATCAACTTATTCAAAGTGTGTTTATTCGTTAAATGGTTCAACATGCAATCAATGATGCATTAATCGACTCAATAATTTCCAACGCCCCAAATCATAATCAAGTGTATAATCATGAATATAACATGCCTTATTATTGATATTTGAGCTCATATATAAAAAATAGGACGAATCGGATTGAAAATGGGTGAAAACAAAATTTTCTCCCAATCTGTACTTGAACAGCGACCCAAGCGATACAGTCGGCGACCGCTGCAGCTGTGCTAAGTCGCCGAAGGGATTTTTCTAGACAAAAATAATTTTGGAACTGGCATCAACCGACATTGACGTGTCAACCGTTGCAATACTGGTGACATTGATCGACATCGTGGTCGTCATCTTCAACACAACATCGTGATACACAGCTCGCGCACCTGCGCGAGATTACTGGTCATTTTCCGGCCATCCCCGACCCCCAACTCTCACCTCAACATGCTCACCCACATCCCAGAGGTCTAAATACATGTTTAGCTGACCAGAAATTGGAGAAGCTTGCCGGAAAACTTGAAGGAAACTTACCGAGAAATATGGAGGTTGGTGGCGGCAGTTTCGATGTTTCTAGCAATGGATCGGCAAACCAAGCACATTAAAATAGTCCTAAAATTATGGAGAATACGATTATGAAGTCAAATTGACGATCCATCGTTGTTTGATATAAGTTTCATGTTGATACCGTAAGGTATCGACTTACCAGGAGGGGGTACTTTGCACGTGAATATCTCGCTCGATCCTTGACGGATTGGAGTGATTCGAAGTTCTGTGAAATTCTTGTTGCAGGGCCATCTACAACAATTAGTTTTGCCAAAAAACTCCAGTTGGTTTGATCAGTGGGAGGGTGAGAAGAAGGGGCGCAAGATGATGGCGTATGACGGTGGTTGAAAAGATGAAGAAGAATGAATTGAAATTTGATACTTTTGTTTTACAAAAAAAATGATATCCGATCATAAATTTGTCGGCAATTCTCCATCACAAAGAATTGTCGTGATACATCCACCGGTTCAACTTGTGTGTATTTCATACTGATTATTTTTTGTGAATCTCTAATTTGCATACATTGTCCCGATTAGAAATACAAACCACAAAAACGTTCCAATTAACGAGTCCAACTCATTAATACAAGTTCCACAAATTTTTTTTGAAAGTAATATTTTATCGCTCGTGAACTCAAAAGTTCAATAATTTATAAAATATTCATCAGGCCTCAGAATCTCATTCTGATCGTTTCCTATCCTTCAATATTTTATTCTCAAGCATACCCTAGCTCGGTACAAGAAACAGAGCTTCCGAGCACCAGTTGTTATTTTAATCACGACTCAATTGTACTGATAACAATAATTCGTCATGCTTGGGTTTCTTACATAAAGTATGGTTGCATGGCTACTTAGGGTTTCTCAAATCATACTCATAGGCATATTGTATGCAAGAAACAAACTTGCATGCAACATTGGGTGCCATTTTCTGTTTTAATTGAAATTAACTCTCAAATTGTGAAATAAAACTTTATTTATTCACATATTAAGCTCAAATTAGCTAAATGAAAATTTGGGATATTACAGAGTGAGCTAGTGGACTGAAGGACGAGGCATTCTTTAGCTAGCGATAGATCGTGGAAGCACCTTGTAAATCCAACACTTAATAGATTTCCAGACTTGTGTCTGAAGAATGGGCGTAGGACCTTTTGGTGTCCGAACCACTATAAATCCTTTTTGTCCATTTACTTTTTTTTGTTATCAGTTTACGTAATTTAAAACTCAACACCCAAGTGTTGAAGTATAAATTGAAACTGACTTAACGACTATCTGGACTTAAGACCCAAACTGAGCTTTAGAAAAACCAAACTGAGACTGACACTCAATTTGAATAAGTGCAATTTTACTGTAAAACATTTCCTTCGTGCAACATATTATTTATACCCTAATTTTTGGGACCTACATAGACCGCTAGACCTGTTACACAGGGTATCAGAGCGAGCTCGGTGATGTTGGACCAGGTCGTATGTGTGGTAAAACACGTTAAGGATGATCGTGGGTGAAGAATGAAGAAACACAACAGGTGATGTTCCCAAAGGTGGGCGGAGATGATAGAGGCTGGAACCGGGCATGAATTGGGTGATTGGGCATAAGGTGTGCGGGAACCTTACCATGAATGTGGACGTGATGACGGTGTCGCAAATTGAGTGGAAAAAAGGCCTAAGGGTCAGAAGTGCGATCGGTCTCTTCTCGGGCAAGGCTCCAATCTCGAGGGGAGAATGTCACGGGATGACAGTTTTGTCCCCAAGTTCTCGGTCCTAGTCGGTCCCATATGTGTTTGCCCCTTAGTTCCGACGATAATGCATGTCGGTGAATGCACGTACATGTTTTAATTGCTCTTATATCTTCTACTGGTTCCTTGAATGTTGAGCTTGTTGTGCATATGAGACGGCTGAATTTCGTGAGCATCGGGATGTCGGAAGGATCGATCGCTGAAGCTGGTACACCAAGCTCATGCATCTTCCAATTATTAGAGACCCAGACCTACTGAGCCAAATCCAATCTATTTCCACCCATTAAGTGTTTTTACTTTTAGCCCATTAATCACCTTATTAGTCAGCTAATTCCTTTTTAAAAAAAATTAACATAAATTTAAATACACACACCTTACATTTACTTGTAGAAGCTCGAATTTATAACTTATTTGTCATATATAGAATGTTTTCACCACTGCACCCCTATGATCAAATAGAAGAACTAAGCTATTTACTATTCATAATCATGATTAGAAATACAGAGAGTGAAACGGATCCAATCGTAACCAAGCAAATTTTTTTTATAAACTAAAAGCTGATTTCAATGGTTAATATTTTTTGTTTTTGAAAACAAGTTCTTTTTAAATGGATTAAAATAATAAATTCTGTATAATAATTAAATATTGAAACGTCGTTGTTTTTTGCTCATACAAAATGCCTGATTTTATTTCTTAATTAGTTCAATTGAGATAGATATTCTTTTCATACCGTTCAAATGTTCAAAATCAACAGTTGAAACGAGTTTATATAGTTCTCACACATTCGCTGGTTTTTCCTACATCTCTCCTTTATACATGTGTATTTATACATGTATTGGATCAAATCAAAATTAATTAAGACTACCCACTGTAATGTGGGTTGTTCTCGGTTGTAGGTGACATGGATGGGAAGAAATAATAATAAAAAAATTTGCTCACAACCTGACTGCTGCTGCAACTCCCTGCAACTCAAACTTGGTCCAACCAGAAGCTGCCAAGTGTCAGCTTTTGGTTGGACGATTATATATTATATAGTTTTATTTTAAAATACAAATAAAATAAATAATTAATTTAAGAATATATATCAAAATTATATCAAAAAATTCTTCATCTTTTCCCTCTACAAATAGAGCCCAATATTGATATATTTTCAAAAACAAATCAAATATCTTCTTTTATTTACATTACTTCTAAAATCCTCCAATTTTGAAGTTATGGATCTAATCATTCAAAATATTAAGATATTGAATAAAATTTAATAAAAAATAATTTCTAAAATTGAATAAAAATTCATATAAATAATATATATTAATAAAATAGTGTGAAAACAAAATAGATTGTAGGTTGTGTGAAAGTCATTATAGTGAGTAAAAATTAAATTAGATTGTGGGTTGTATATGTGGAAGAAAGAGAAATTAAAAAAGTTGAGTTGTGATGGGTTGTTCAGGTTGTTGTAGTGGATAGCCGTTCAAATGATTGAGATTAATTTTTTTTAATGCCGTTGAATTAAAAGACATCTCACTAGGGGTTTAATTGAGTCGATCTCGAGTCGAAGTTGTGCTCAAGGTTGACTCGTTTAGTATGGAGTCGAGTTTCGAATTTTTTATCGAATACTTTGAAATTCACGGACATTATCAGACCATGGTTAAGCCTAAACAAACTTTCTAAATTTAGAATATATTTAAAATATTTATTATTATTTTGAAAGAGAAAATTATTTATTCTAAAATTAATGTCATATTCATGCTCAAATTAAAAATATTTTCATTACTAGAAATATTATTATTATTATTATTATTATTATTATTACTCTTAAATCATGAGAAAATTACTTTTATAAATTAAATATTTTAAATTTCCTACTAATTTTAACTAACGAGCTTTCTCTCACGAGTCGTATACTATAATGCTCAAAATTTGTTTGTTTAATAAACGAGCTTTTATCGAATCGAGATCCAAATAGCTTATGAGCAGTTTAATTCATTTACAATCCTACATTTAACCCGTCTAAACAACAATAAAGTAAAATGTTTTTTAGTTCAATGATCAGAATTGGTTTTAATTCTTAATTCGAACTACATACTTATTTTTATAAAAAAATTCAATCAAGTAATTATATAGATTTTAGCCGCCCAAAAGAACTGTTGATATTAATTTCTAGTTCCCACATACATAGTAATCTTTATTGAGAAATCTTCATATAAACAATGAGTAGTAGCTCATCTCATTCATTATGTTTTATGCATTTGTAGTTGAGAAGATTAAGTGAAGGGGCAGAGTATTGTTCGTTGTATTAACATCAAGAACCTAACCTTTTTATGGATTAAATTCTACACAAATAATAAACTTCATGCACCTCCCGCCTCATTTACAATTTCTCATTCAATTAATTAAAGATGTAATCCTCTGCATTGATGAAAAGATCTACCATTTGATAAAAACCAATTTAATGCCTCAGCTCCATTTCTATAATTTTCATACATACTTAAGTATTGAAAGTTTTTAATTTATCTACATATGAATAAATTAATTTCAAATAAGTTATAGCTAGGGTCCGGCAACTCAAAATAAAATTCATGATAAAATACACGTTATTTCATACTAATTGAACCTTACTTTGCATCTGAAACAACAGCATTTATATCCTCCTTAATATACATTATATCATATAAGTTTCAGCTTTATTTATTATAAAATGTATCAAATCACAACAAGGGTATACAAGAAATGTTAAAGATTAATCAATAATTCAATAAAAAAAGGTCCAATTAGCAAATAAAATTTGAATGTCTATGACTGAATCATGCTTCTCTATATGAACAAATGTAGTTATCATTGATTACTACATGTGTTACCACCAGTCTGCTATGAATATATATGCCAAAAAAAAAAAACAAGATATACATGCTAGCTGTGATTCTTGAATCGATTTGGTTATGGTGGTTGCGTTATATATTAAATTTCAAATTTTATTATTTTCAAAGAAATAATCCATGTTTTCAGATAGAGCAAGGCTCTTCGTAGGACTCGCAGTAATATATATATATATATATATATATATATATATATATATATATATATATTCAGCATTATAGAGATTGATGCATATCGAAGCTGCAACACCATTCATCTGGCATTTAATTTGAAGTTAACATCGCTGCATTTTCTAATCACATTATGAATGTTTATGAATATGAAAGAGAGCTCTAGCCATCTAAAATTAATATGAAGCATTATTTATGCAAAACTAGAAGACTAAGATACATATACATATACATATACATATACATACATATATATAGTCACGTTGGGAGTCTGTGGTTGGGCTAAATTGTGGGTGATTTATGGTAAGAAAAAAAAAAAGGGGAATGCAGTTGAATCATAATGAATTATCCTTGATTGATACAACGAAACATATTTAAGGTCCTCACTTAATAATATACAGATGTGATGAAACAGGAGTAGCTAGCTAGAAGAATAATCTCCCCCAACAAAAATTATTTCATGAGTAATCAAGGAAATTCTGCAGTGAGATTACCTGCAAATGAAAACTGATTCGTGACTGAATAATGAAAGCAATTTGTTCTCTCACTGCTCAACACATCCCAACTCCCAAGAAATTCCATGAAGCTGCCGCTGCTGCTGCTGTTGGGATCTGCGTAGTAAGAGATTGATGAGCTCGAGTTCCCCAAGAATCTCTCGATCGTTCCCACGTCGGATAGTTGCTGTTGAATCGAGTTGTAAGAAGAAGAAGCCCCTTCGAACGGAGAAACCCTAATTCCCTCGGTGTTGGGGTTTGGGTTTTGGTCTTGATCTTGATCTATTCCTACAAATGGACTATTCATTTTCCCAATATCAATAGGGTTTGGTTGGAAACAATCGCCGGAGAAGTGGAGGAGTTTAACCAGCATTTTCTCTCTCGTCCGACACCTGGCCCTTGCCCTCGCTCTGTCCCTCAACTCCCTGGCGTTAGATCTGTACGAGGTTAGTGGATCCGCATCTGCAGTTGGTACAACGTTGGATGAATTGGTCTCCTCAATCCCCGACATCTCTTCACATTCAGAAACGAAAGACTCACTCTTCGCTTCGCCGTTGTTATTGTTTTCGGGCGGCGGCGGCGATGACTGGTGATGGAGGTCGTCGACGAGCTCGTTGATGGCCTTCTTGGACTGGTTGAACAGCCACTCGATGGTTTTGCTGGCTTTGTCGTACCCCAACATGTCTTGAAGATCGAAGAATTTCCGAGCTACTTGGAGAGAGAGTCGCATTCTCCTATCCCGAATCCCCTGCGCCGTGCAAATCTTGCTGTGCCGATCCTTCTTTCCGGCCCTCCGCCGCGGGATCGCGCCGAGGCTCCTCCGAAGCCTCGGCGTGGGTATGATCTCCTCCGCATGGGGTGGAGCTAGCGTTTGCTGCTCCATCTTGGATTTTCCGAGATTGATCGGTTTGGTGTGATCATGGTTTTGGGAGAATATTTGATTCAAGGGGGACTCGTGTTCGTCGAGGAAAGGAGAAGAGAAGTTGAAGAGGAGATCAGCAGGATTAATGGAGGTAGGGTTTTGGTGAGGGGGGAAAGATGAAGACCTTTTGAGCAAGGAATCAAGATTAGGGGTGTCGCAGTTGGAGTTGGGTGGTGAAGGAAACATTTTTGAAGCGGGCTTGTAAATGCAACAATTATTGTCTCTTTCGGATTTGGTGAAGAGCTTTTAAAGGAGAGAGATCTAACTCGAACAAACTTCCCTAAATTTGAACAAGATGATGAAGAATGCAAGTGAAAATCTTAGAGAGAGAGAGAGAGAGAGGGGGTTTGGATATATCATTAACGTGGCTTAACTGTTGCAATATGTGAGCCTCTATTGATTGTGATGGAGGAGAGGCTGTACTGGTGTGGTGGGGTTGCCTATGCCTCTCTCTCTCTATATATACATATACATCATATCTATATTATATATTTATATGTGCGTATGCAATTATTCATTTCGAGAGTTAATAATATCTAGCTAGCTTATAAGAGTGATTTTTTATTTGGGAATTATGTGCTAAATTTGTGATTTGACTTAAGGCTTTGGAGTTGGGAGACCAATACGATTAAATAGTGTTTACGTATTATTCGATGTATCTTATTTTCAAGAAATTTTATACTCCCTCCGTCCCAAAACAATTGTCTTGTTTTCCTTTTTCGTCTGTCCCAAACAATTGTCTTCTTTCCTAAAATGGAAAGTTATTACACACTCACTAATAAAATACTAATTTTCTCTATCTCTACTCGCATTGGTATCTGTGCCATTTCCAAACCAGACAATTGTTTTGGGACGGAGGTAGTATTATATATGGGGTAGTATAGAATATAGGTTTCATCTTATCCCTTTTTTTTGTTTTTTATTACTTGCAAATAAAACAATTAACTTTCATCAAAGTTTCAAATTTAACTAGCTTTAATAATTAGATCAAATTAATCATCGAGTTATCCTTATGCTGCAAACTACACATTTATTGGTCCTTGCTCACTTGAGATCATGTTTCACTTTTCATCTTCCATCCATGTTTTACTATTAAAATTATTAGTTTTATTTAATATTTTTTTATAATTTTGATTTATTATAGTTTAGAATAAATTTATTAATTCAACCAAAGTGTTCATCCCACCTAATTAGAATATATAATATTTTTTTTAGTAATTATTTTTCAATATATTTTTAACTAAAATTTAATTATTATAATTGATTAATTCATAAGCATAATTTGTGTTCTTATATTAAATTCTTGTTTTCGTAAAAATATTAATTAAAATTAATAATCGAAATTCGAAACAATGGAATATCATTGTAGAACAAATGATTTATCTGATTATCATTTGGAAACAATGGAATACCCTTTTAAACATTTTCTTTCAAACCACCTAATCCAAAGCTCCAATCATTGTTATACTTAGACATCATTAAAAAAAAATTAGAATTGCCCAATTAGAATTTGTAGTTTTTGTTCTCCGTGTGTCCGTTTTTCTTATCGGATAATTATATCTTCGATTTAGGCAAATTAATTTCAACTACCTATGATATAATCAATCGCATAAACTAAGTTTCTGTATTTAGATTCTAATAAATATAATCGTAGATTTTCGACTTATTAAATATCTTGGAGTTGATTTTTTGAGCTCAGGGCTATAATTTTATTAATCATAAGAAAAGAAGTTAACATAAGTTCCATATACAAATAATTAATGGAGATGTAAATGACTAATTAAAAATTCAATCTAAGGGACCTCTTATATTTGTCGACAATTTGAATTTTCTTCCCCTAAAACTTTCATGGGAAGGAAGGTTTTTTTTTTTTTTTTCAAGACAATTAGTGTTGATGTGATTAGTTTGTCAAATTTCTGTGTCCCGTCATTAATAACGTTGTTAGTAACGTTTCAAGATTATGTTGCTAATTTTCTTCAGGGTTTTGATCTTAGTATCTTATGTATTTCTCTATCTAGATTCTAGTTTTAGATATAATCTTAATTAAAACAAAAACAAAAAGTTTAAACCGACACGAACTGTCTAAAACCAATATACTATTGTGTAAAACGCTCTTTCCAATTGGTTAACCCTTATTTAACAAGATACTATGTTTTTAATTCAACCACATACTTAGATTCAATAACTCTTGAAGTTCTTACTCATCATGTCATAAATATGAGTCAATTGACGTTTGACTCTTGAAAAATTTTATGTTTTCTCCCTCCACCAAATTATATATATACTCTCCCTTGGATTTATCACATAAATAAATTAAGTTTTGGATTGGAAAAACAAATTAGATGTGAAAGTCCTATATATCATGCTATCATTAATATTTTGTATATTATGATTAAACTAGTGCCTTTTTTCACATCTCAAGTTTCTAAGATTAATTAGACAAGGATATATTTGTTAGTGACTCTTAAATATGGTGTAAAGTAATTATAAAAATAAATAATTTAATATATTATGCATTAGAAACAGATGGAGAAGAGCATTAACTAGCAAAGAATTTATATAATTGAAACAACCAATTAATCATGTAATAAATATGAGTCAAAAAGTTTGACTCATTGAGTTTTACTGATTGAAAGAATCAGCAGTTAAGTTGTAATATTGCAGCAAACAATATTATATGTAATGATCATTAAAATTTTCTCATTAAAACATATATATATATATATATATATATATATGTATATATTTATATGTATAGATTGTATGGATTGTGGGGCATTTAGTTGCAGTGATAGGGGGTGGGTGTGGAAAGATTTGACGTAAGTTGATAGGTATGCCCTAACTCCTAATTAAAACCTATGTCCTAATGGTAGGGCAATTATTTGAATCAGTATTTATCTTACTTTACTCCCATTTAAGCCCATGTTTCTTTGACCATGCACTCTCTCTCTCTCACTCACAAAACTTTGTGTGTGTGTGTGTGTATGTGTGTGATTTAGCTATCTAATGAGGGGTTTAAAATTCAAACTAGCTAGCTGATTCGCAACTAATTTTTCTTGCTTATGATTAATGACTCATTATTTAATTAGTAGTGCATCTGCTTAATCAAGAATCTAGCTCACACTATCTTTTTTTTTTTTTTTTTTTGCAGAAAATCTTGTAGTAACTTGAAATGAAGTCCCTACATACACAAAACTTTGTTTCATTTGTCAATGGATTCATTTTGAATGTTTCAGAATTAAAGAGAAACATACGGAGTTGATCATTGGTCTTGAAATATTCCAAAATGATCTAATCAACAATTCTGAATTACGGGTAATTATACATATATTGCTCATATTTTTCTTTTCGCAACCCTAATAAATTAAAACAAAAATATTATTTTTGATTGACATTCTTGCTCTTACAATCACAGTTAAATCCTTAAAAATCAAATAGAGACCTCATATATATCCTCACACTTCTTCACTGGACGGTTATGAAGAAAGTAATTCTGATTTTCTTTATTTATTTAGCAAAAATGAATCTTAAATTTTGTGTTGCTATGTTTGTTTATTGCATGATGTTTTGCCAAACTTCTCCATCACACTTTTCTTTCTCTCATAACACAATCTAATTAATTTTTTTAACCAAAATAATATGATGAATCCATCAAAATTTGGCCATTATATTGTATTTTACTCCTTTGTGTATTTTATTCTTCTTTAATACATAAAACTTATGAGATTTTAAATTAAATTATTCGTTTTTTCTTGGTTTCGTTTGAATTAAGAGGAGAGGGCTGCATTTTGTTTTTAGAATAATTTAAATTCTAGAAGGAAAATATGGTCTTAAAAATAATAGTAATATTATAACTCATTTTAGGAGCTATAAGAATCTGGAGCTATATATGAACACAATCAGTCTTGAATTAGCTTTCATGTCCAAAAGAAATAGAAATATGTTGATAAAAATTTTCATTATGTCTTATTTCTAATGCAATAATAATATAGATAAAAATGTTGATGGTGATTCCTATAAGTAAATACCTAGCACCAATTCGTTTTAATTCATTAATTAATAAGTATGTATATATAGAGTGTGTGTGATAAGATTAAAGACACAGACTCTTACGAAAAATTAATGTGTTGGCCCACGGGCCCAAAGCCCAAAACAAATAAATGATTGGCAGAGTATTAAAAAGGTATATAGTCATGCCACTGTAATTAATTACCCAATATTATAAGATTTGCTATTTATAAATAGGGTAAATAGGGGATAATACCCTAAACTATTGAAGTTTTCGGAAAAATACCCCAATCTATTTCCGTTAGTTAAAAATACCCTAATCTTTACTTCCGTCTATGAATTATACCAAAATGTATTAACACCATTAGTTTGTGATGATTCAGCCGTTAAATACCACGTGGCATCCCATGTGGCACCCACGTGGCAAATCAACATGTGATAATACCCTAATCTATTGATATTTTTGGAAAAATACCCTAATGTATTAAATTTTGTTAAAAATACCCCAATATTTAATTTCGCTTGTTAATTATACCAAATGAATTAACACCGACTATTTTTTTTTATTGTTGAAATATTATTTGTTAAACAATCAATATTCGCTATTTTTTTTATAAAAAAAGACATACAAATATCATAAATTAGAGTACATGATTAATATTCGAGTGGGTGACTATGTTGCAAATGTTATATGTACGACCTCAATCTGGAGATTAATACACATAGTTACACTATATTAACACATAAAAAGTCAATGAATTAATTTGGAGTAGTGACTCTCAATATTATTAATTAATATAATTAATAATTATTTTAAGAATCATATATTAATTAACATGATTAAGAATTATTTTAAGAATAATACATGACTCTAGATATTATTTGGTTTAAGAATTAATAATTATCTTGAAACAAACATATTAATTAAAGTGATTAATTATTATTTATTTAGCAAATAATATTTCAACAATAAAAAAGAGTAGTCGGTAATAATTCGTTTGGTATAATTCACCAGCAAAATTAAAGATTGGGGTATATTTAACAAAAATTAATACATTGGGGTATTTTTCCGAAAATATCGATAGATTAGGGTATTATCACATGTTGATTTGCCATGTGAGTGCCACATGGGATGCCACATGGCATTTAACGGTTGAATCATCACAAACTAACGGTGTTAATATATTTTGGTATAATTCATTGACGGAAGTAAAGATTAGGGTATTTTTAACTAACGGAAATAGATTGGGGTATTTTTTCGAAAACTTCAATAGTTTAGGGTATTATTCCCTATTTAACCTTATAAATATGGGTGAGCATAATTAGGAGGAGGTGGGGGTGAGCATCAATTAAATCGGCTTGTAAATTATTTGGGATTGATTCAAAAAAAATTGGAATTGACATGACATTAATTGAATCGAGCTCAAATTTTATAATTTTCGACTTGATGGCTCGTGAGCTCGGGTCTAGCTTGGTTTCAAGCTAGGATTCATGAATTTTTTCAAGCTTAATTAACTTTTTTTAATCTCTAATTGTTAATAATAAATAATTAACTGTTTTATTAAAATTATTTAATCAAGCTCAATGCAACCGAGTTGAGCTTAACGAATTTGACACGAAGTTGAGCTCGACTCAGCTCGATTTTGCAGTAAATTTAAGATAAAAATTTAAATTATGTTAAATTTGATAAGACTTGTGAGCTTAACTAGAACTCAAGTACAAATTAATAAAATTCCTCAAACTCAAGCTCAACAACTACTTGAGGTCGAGTTCAACTCATTTAATATCAAGTCAATTTTAAAAAATAAAAATGAGTCGATTCCGAATAATTTACGAGCTGGTTTGGTTTATGCTGAACTCTGGTAAAAGTTATAAGATGAAACTAAACCTAGACGAGATTCATTAGCAGTGGCTTCGAATTCGTGTAATTAGAGACATACGGGCGGCGCATGAATTGTCAAAGCCAAAATTGAATCTGACTGTCTCCTCCATCTAAATTGAATATATATTTTTCATTGCTAACCAACAAGCTCTTTATTAGGCTGTTTCAACTTTCAAATGCGAAATCGCTGCTAAAATTTTTTATTTTTTTTTTATTTTCATCATTTTAAAAAAAATTATGAAATAGATTCAGTGCTAAAAAAAAAAGCTTTTATTAAATAAAAATAAATTTATATTCTTTATATACATTCAATCAATGATCTAGATCGAAAGGTGTTCACAATCTTATACTGTTTTGTTATGTTTTTAAGATTATAAATATACTGTGTTATTTTGTTACATGTATTATGAATAGAGAAGTTTTTTTAAAAAAAAATAATTAATATTTGTTTCTCTAATACCTGATGTGATTAATCCAAAAATTTAGATTATTTCTATTATTAAATGTAAATTTCATATATCCGCAATTATTTTAATATAACTCTTTTTTTTTATTTTTATGACCACATGAATCTTCGTATCCGTTCATAATCGTTCAAATTTTTTATTATATTTTTACATTTTTTATGTTCAATTCTGAGGTGTATTATGTATATACTGTTCAGTGTGTGGAACAAATACTTGTATTCAAATTGTTTTCAACTTTTTAGAAAAGAAAAAATTAAAAATGAGTTTTATAAATGTAGTGGGCCTCTGCAGGCGATAGGGGGGTATTGGATGGGTTCAGACTTTTACGATGTGCCAAAATATTGGGCCCAAACTTCCACTTCCTTTAATTTTTCAAATTTTAAAAGTTGCCGGCCATCACAGTCCTCTCAGATCCTCTTTAACATTTATAATTTATTTATTTTTTTTTTGAATAAGTGTACATTAATCTTAAATACACACACTCACTCACACACCCAGATGTCCCCTGTGAGCTCGAACATGTGACCTCTCAGTCATAGGCAATGTGCTTTAACCACTACACAAGTTTTATCAAATAATAATGTAATCATAATAACTCATTAGGGATCTAGCTCATTCTCCAATTCAAAGAATCACTGTATATTAAAAATATAATATAACTTGCATATTGAAAAAAAAAAAGACTAGAACTTATAACATGTGTTTGTCCTCGAATAAGAGGAAAGAAAAGGAATATAAGTACTGAGGTACTATATTTTAAAATTATTAATATTATTTGTGTTATGGTTTTCGGTATGAAATAAAGTAAGTATCTGCATCGTGTCATTAGATTATGTGGTTGCACAGTTAGTATATTTTTATTACCTTATTTTAATGGTTTTTGTGTGATTATGTAGAAATCCATTAGAAAACGAATTGAATACTGTTTTATGCAAGACTTCAAGCAATAATGTAATTATCCAAAAACTAGACTTACAACTCATTAATTATATACATCATCCGTCTCCGTTAATTAATCTACTTTGATCGAACACGATAATCAATATTTGTAAGTGGTAGTAGATTTAATATTTTTATTGATAAGTGTAAGAAATTTGTCATTTTAGAAAAATGAACTAATATGCCGGAAACGAATGAAAAAAGCAAAATGAACTAATATGCTAGGATGAAGAGAGTATATTATATGTTTTATTTATTTCAGGATAGTGAAGAATATCTATGTAGGGGTTAGGGGCTCTGTTAGAGGTCCAAAGTGGATTCGATCCGCCAAAGGTACCGAGCCGGGTTCTAACCTTAGGCCGGGCCCATTGTTGACCCAAACACGGGAAGAATATCCAGTTCAAACTGGATAGGATCAAATGATTAGCAGTTCGAGAAAACGAAGCAGCTCGAATAGTATCAAAAGAAGTCCGATTAGTATCATCCGCTGCTCGATGAAGTCCGATACGATGAAAGGAAAGAGCTCGATGAAGAACCACACGCCTCGCTCCCCTAACATCCCAACCAACGGCTATTATGCGAAGGATCCGGAACTGTCAGGTTCCCACGATCAGCCAACCACCCCGATGATTGCGGGCTCGACTCCAGGCGGTTGAGAACGGCGCGGAAACCCTACGGAAAGGCGACCCCTATAAATAACCCCTCAAGTCATTGTAAAAGGGACGCATCTTTGATAGAAAGAACTCATATACGTTCATTGCAAGCCCGTTATCATTTTCGTTCATAACTTATCAAGTAGTCAATAGATTAGCTATTCATTTTTTGTATCTCAGTAATAATATCACAGTTCGTCAATTCCATGTATAGCATTCATATTATTTGTTGTTCTCGGGGCTCCGATTCTGTATCAAAATCGAACCTCAACAATTTGGCGCCCACCATGGGGCCTCGAGAGCGATTTTTACCTTCTTTTTGCAGGAATGGCAGACGATCCAGGCAACACTCATGTGGTGGAAGTTGATGACCAGAGGACTGCCCCGACTGGAGGACAAGGCAGAGGATCTAACCTCGGGGCAGGACGAGGGGCTCCGGCAGGAGCAGGCAAAGGGGTCCCAGCGGCACCAGGACGAGGGCGAGCCGCCACAGAAGGTGGCGGGGTTCCGCGCCCACCAAACCCAGCTGGAACGGTGAGCGACCTGATGAGGGAGTTCGACGCCACCCCGCTCGAAGAGCTGGCATTCCTGCCGCCGCCGCCCAATATCCTCGGGAATCCCCATGTCTCGAGGTTGGTGACGCAGGTGCAGAGGGCGCAAGGCGCGCTGGAAGAGATGGCAAGGAGGTATGAGCTCATCGAGAGGGAGAATAGGAGGCTGCAGTTACAGAATAACAACAGACAGCCGATAGTTGAGGAGCCTCGAAGCACGGAAAGAAATGTTGGGAATCCCACAAGAAATCTAGAGGCGGAGTTTGATCGTGTCGGAGGGGCAACCACCGAAAGAACCCCAGTGGATCCACCAACCAGACAACTGAGCCGATCAGAATTGCAGGCCGTCCAGCAAATCGAGCGAAGATTCGAGCAAAGATTCGGTCATCTCGAGTCGTTGCTATCCAGGATCCCAGGGCTCCCCGTGCCATAGAAGACTATCCCGAGAGAAAGTTATGCAGAATCCCCTTTCTCACCAGATATTGCCGGGCCGAACTCCCGGTCAGGTTCGCCCCACCTAGCTTCGTCCTCTACGACGGAACCTCAAACTCGGAAAATCACATAGCTGTTTATCGGCAGAAAATGTTAGCATTGGCAATTCCGGGAGCCCTAATGGAGGCGTGTATGTGCAAGAGCTTCGGGTCGAGCCTGACAGGACCTGCACTCCAGTGGTTCATAAATTTACCCCGAAGCTCGATATCTACCTTTGCCGAACTGCACCAACTGTTCTTGCGGCAATACTCGAGCAGTAGGCGCCTCGATAAACACCCCGATGATCTTTATGTTGTGATCCAGAGGCCGGGAGAACCTCTAAGGACGTACCTGTCCAGATTTAACAAGGAATTGGTCACAGTGCCTAACTGCCCAAACAACACCGCTGTACGAGCCTTCACGAAAGGCCTCGATGTAGACTCCGACCTGTATCGAGAGCTCTCCATTTATCCTTGCCAAACGATGGACGACGTCTTAAACCGCGCGTGGGCACTCATCAAGTGGGAGGAGGATGAGCCCTATCGGCGGACACGCCGCAATAGCAGAAGACCGAACACGCGAGAATAGAGCCTCCGAGAGCAAAGAGACAGACGCCCTCCAAGGGCGCATCCATACAGCAAGCCGCCCCAGATTAATCACCTTGGACCGTACATTCCAGATTACACACTCTCGATCGCACCCACCGACCTGGTTCAAAATGTGCTCCGAAGGATGCCAGACAAAGTAAAATGGCCTCCGAAGATGAAGGCTGATCTGGCCGCACGCGACGTGCAGAAGTTTTGCGAGTTCCACAATGATCACAGCCATACCACTACGGGTTGTCGCGCTCAGCGCCTTGAGGTGGTAGAGCTCCTCAAGAAAGGGTATTTGGCCGAATACCTGTCGGATCGGGGGAAGAAGACGTGGACTCGGGAGAAGCGTACAGAGGAATCAGGGCATGAGAAGACAGGCGCACCAAAATCATCGGTTCCAGTTCGAACTATCAATTGCATAACCGGGGGATCAGAGATCAGCGGAATCACTAAGTCCGCGGCCAAAAGAGCTAGGAGGCTAACCAGCGAAGAGGTCGTGGCCCCACGAAAGAACCCGGGTCACCACCCTATTGAGTTTACCAGTGAAGAGATATCGGGGTTGAGCCATCCTCACGACGATGCCCTAGTAATATCACTACTCATGTCGAACTGCCTCGTGAAGAGGATCCTAGTTGACAACGGGAGTTCGGCAAACATCCTATTCTTGCACGCACTTAAAGAGATGAAAATCCCCGAAGAGAAGATTGTCCGATCACAGACCCCATTGATCGGCTTCAACGGCGGCGTCCAAATGACGGTTGGGACAGTAACTCTCCCGACGTACTGCGGGGGGATGCATTATGACGTATCATTTATGGTCATCGACGCTCCTAGCGCCTATAACGCCCTGCTAGGACGACCATGGCTGCACCAATTGAAAGTTGTTCCCTCGACGTTTCACCAGGTAGTCAAGTTCCCAACGACCGGGGGAGTTTGCACGATTCGGGGCGAACAGAACGCCGCCAAAGAATGTTACTATGCGAGCTTCAAAGTGGTATGCGCTCAACAGCATTTCGCCAGAAGCGAACCGCTGCCGCCAGCAGGGGAGTTGGAGGAGACGGAGGAAGTCGAGCTTGATCCAACTGACCCCGCGAAAAAGACAAACATCGGAGCTGAGTTGGAGCCCGAGATCCGGACTCAGTTGATCGAGTTTCTCAGTATTGAGAAGGCAGCATTTGCATGGTCACACAGAGACATGGTAGACATCGACCCAGAAGTGATGACGCATAAATTACAGGTCGATCCAAACCATAGACCTGTACAACAAAGAAGGAGGAAGTTCCCCACTGAAAAGAACGAAGCAATCAACGAGGAGGTGCAGAAGTTGTTAGACATCGGGTTCGTTCGGGAGGTAAAATACCCGACGTGGCTCGCCAATGTCGTGGTAGTTAAGAAGAAGAATGGAAAAAACCGGGTATGCGTGGATTACACAGATCTGAACAAAGCATGTCCGAAAAAATCTGTACCCATTACCTCACATTGACTGTATCGTCGATGCAACCTCGGGGCACGAGCTACTAAGCTTCATGGATGCATTTTCGGTGTACAACCAAATCCTCATGCACCCCGAAGATCAAGAGAAGACAGCCTTCATGACAAGTAAAGGGATATACTGTTACAAGGTCATGCCATTCGGACTTAAAAATGCAGGCTCCACATATCAGAAGCTCGTGAATAAGATGTTCGAACCACTTATTGGAAAAACAATGGAAGTATATATTGATGACATGCTCGTGAAATCAAAAGTCGCAAAGGACCACGTGGGTCATCTGCGTCAAGCTTTCAAGATTCTTAACAGATATAGGATGAAGTTGAACCCCACGAAGTGTACATTCGGGGTGGCATCGGGAAAATTCTTGGGACACGTAGTCACCATGCGAGGAATAGAGACAGATCCCACTCAAATCTGGGCAATCAGGGAGATCGCACATCCAAGAAGCCCAAAGGAGGTCCAAAAACTCACAGGTCGATTGGCAGCGCTTAGCCGCTTCATAACCAGATATTCGAACCGCACGCACGAATTCTCCCAAGTGCTTCGAAAAAAAAAGAAATTCGAGTGGACAGACGAATGCGCAAAGGCGCTCGAACAATTGAAGGACAACCTAGCCAGTCCGCCGCTCTTATCCAAACCAGAAAGAGCAGAAACATTATTGCTTTATTTGTCCGTATCAGAGCATGCGCTCGGAGCGGTCCTCGTTAAGGAAGCGGCTGGGAAGCAACGGCCAGTGCATTATGCAAGTAAGCCACTGCTCGATGCTGAGACGAGATATACGGCGCTCGAAAAGCTGGCACTGGCATTGGTTAAGGCATCGCGCAAGTTGAGGCCTTACTTTGAGTCTCATCCCATTAAAGTGTTCACATCTTACCCACTACGGACTGTGTTTTCAAAGCCAAGCTTGTCAGGGCGGCTATTAAAATGGGCAGTGGAGATCGGAGGCTATGGTCTCGAGTTCGAGCCACGAACTACGATCAAATCACAAGTATTGGCTGATTTTATCGCCGAATTCACCACCGATCTCCAGATCGATGCGGAGAGAGAGGTAGCGAGCTTGGAGATCAAGGAAATAGCCACAGAACCTTGGATCCTACATGTAGATGGATCAAGCAACATTCACGGAAACGGTGCAGGAATAAGGCTCCGAAGCCCAATGGGAGAAGTATTTGAAAGAGCCACACGCCTAAATTTTGATGTCACAAACAACAAAATAGATGTTGAGAAACAGGAAAGAAACAGCCCATTCATGAAAGAATAACAACAAAACAAGAAAGCTAAATTGTTTGTGCAGAGAAAAGTAAAATTGTCTATGCAGGAAAAATAAAACGTTCAGAAGTGTTTAAGAAATGCAACTAGGCAGCGCCAGAGTCGTCTTGAGTCGGGCCAGGTCCCTGGGTCGAGGTCTGATCAGATGTTGGCTCGGACTGCTCCTTCGAACAATCAACCCTTTGGGAGGAATCCTCAAGCAGCTTCTGGTCCCGCTCCACGTGCTGCTGTTCAGACTCCTGCTCTTGCTCCCGCTCTTGCTCCTGATCCTCCTCCTCCGGCTCGGGCTCATCCAGCACGCTCAGGTCGAGGTCCGGGAACTTCCGGGAAATCCTTCCCCGGACCTCACTCTGGACCTGCTCGGAGAGAGTCTACAAGAAGGTTAGACGAGTCAAAAAGGTTCGAACAAGCATGAAACTGAGAGAGGGCGTACCTCGTATGTCTCGGCAAAGTGGGGGGAGGTGATGAGGGTCTCGAAGTCCATCCCCTCGCCCGTCTGCATGAGGGCAATCCACCCTTCATACTTCGCCACCTCGGCCAGATAACTCTCACGTTGAGTTTTTAGCCGGGAGTCGAGGGAGAGGAGCTGATCGTTCCTCATTTTCAGGTTTGCAGCCAGCTTCAGCGCGTCCGCCCTGGCCTCCAAGGCCACCCGACGGGCATCCTCGAGCTCAGCCTGGGTGGCCTCCGCCTCCTTCGCCGCTGCGGCCCTCGCCTCCGCATCATCCACCCGCTCGTCCGCCTGGCCGAGCTTGTCGTTGAGGGAATCAATGTACTTCTTCAAGGAATCTCGTTCCTTGCGAAGCGCATAGATCTCCCCGACGCACTTATCGCCGAAGATGTCAAGCTCGCGGCGGACGGCGTCGAGCTCCACCTGAGCCTGCGAACCAAAATAGAAGTCAGAAACTAGGTACAACAACAAGCACGGTGACCAAGGATAGAGTTCGAACCTGGAGTTGGAGGAGTTGGTATCGCGCCAGGCGCGCCTGAGCAGTACCCGCCTGGTCCACGGCAGTCAAATTGGTCAACATCTGTCGGGCACGAACCATGAACGAATCCACCACCGGGTTCGGTGGAGTCGTGACAGGAACCACAGTCCTGTCCGGGTTCTCATGCCTCGAACCATGATCCCCGGTGCGGTGGTGGCTGCGGTGATCGGACTCCTCCGATTTCTTCTCCTTACGCCTCTCCCGCTCGTCGGGCTTCGGCGGGGCCTCCTGGCAAGACTGGGATTGGGGAATCTCGGCCAGCACCCCCTCCTGGGGTTGGAAGGGCGGCGGGGGAGGAGGCGGAGGCAGATCCTCGAGCTTCGGGCGCTTCGGGGGGTTTAGAGGCCGACGGCGAGACTCCTCTTCATCCTTCGCCCTCTTTTTGTTCCTCAGGGTGGCCGCGACCCGGTCCGGGGGACGTGAGGACGACGACGGGTCATTTCAGCAGGTAGGGCATATAGATCCCTCTTCCCGTCAAGATAAGTTGTTGAGGTCATGTAGCGACCGTTCTGCACAACGGGCCACTCTCGGTCGCCCACAGCAATATCGTAGACCCGGTCGACCTTGGCCTGCTCCTCCAGGGAGAGCTCCGGGCTAGGATGATCTGCAAGAGATCAAAGTAGGGGATCAGAAAAATTAATTGCAAAGACTCGAACCAGTTCGCAAAGAATCAGAAAAACCCACGGATTGGAACACCGCCGTGTCGAATGAATTCGGGACGCTCCTCATTCATCCTGAGGTAGAAGAAGCTCGTCCACCAACCCGGGGAGTTTGATGAGGGCTTCTTGATCAGCGTCAAATACCTAATAGACCACCGGGTGAAGTAATAGTAATGCTTGTCGACGCACTGATTGAAGCGGTACATATAGTGCCACTCCCTGACCGTCGGGCACCCCAACCCCAGGTCCATCCACATCAGAAAAACCCCAACCAGGTGGCACCAGCAGTTCGGTGCGAGCTGGAAGGGGGAAAGGTTTTAGGAGGCCAGGACCTCCGAAAAGAAAGGGTGCACGGGCAGTCCAACCCCATTCTCCATTACCGCCGTGTAGAAGGCCACGTGGCCCGTGGAAGGATTGAAGCAACGGTTCGATTGGCATGGTATGCAAAACCGCACGTCTTTGACTGGGACAGTGCCAGCAAGGGCCCCCAGCGCCTCCCTGGTGACCGTGGACACAGCACCCAGTACACGGTGCGTACGCCAGTCCTCTGGGAGAACATAGTCGCCCGCCAGCTCAGGCTCCTCTGCCTGATCCTCGGATTCTTCATCTTCAGCCCCGGCTACCCGGCCAGACCCACCGGCCTCTCCATCAGTAACTGATAAGTTCGTTATTTCGCTAACTTATCATGGGGTTTTTGTCCAAGTTTGTGTTCAAGACATGCGATTATGATTTATATTTATGCATGATTGTGTTTTAGTGTTAGGTGGTATTATGATGGTGGAATTTTGCAGGAAATAGGCTTTGATTAAAGGAAGCTCGAGAGGGAGAATGCTGGGTCTGTCTCGGCCGAGATGAAGGCTACCTCGGCCGAGATGAACCCCCGAGATGAGCGCAGCACGGGCTGCCGAAGGTCGACGCAGGAGCTCCACCTCGGCCGGGACGAAGTCCATCTCGGCCGAGGTGGACGGTCGATTTGCATGCCGACACAGGTGTGAACCGGAAGGAAGAAGAATACACATCTCGGCCGAGATGGAGTGTATCTCGGCCGAGACGCGTATCATCTGGGCGAGAATTCTGACATTTCTGATTTTCCTTGCGTGCAAATCTGACCAAATGATGTTTGGGCACGATTTTTCTCACCTACCTTACCTGCAATCTTGACAAAATGGAGTCTGGGCACTATAAAATGGGGCATTCGGGAGTTGTAAAGGGCATCATTAGCATGATGATTAGCATGAGGAATTATGGTTGGAGAGTATTGAGTTGTAGGAAAGATGTTTTATTTTTCTGAAAAAAGAGAGCTGAGTTGGGAACGGAAGTGAGCAGCATGGAGTTTTATTTCAGAAGAGGGAATTGAAGGGATGGAGTTGTTTTCTGTATTAAACATCCGGTTATAATGCAAAATTATTATTCCAGGTTTAATCTTTTCATGATTTCTTTGATTATGATTATGTTGAACTAATCTCTTTATCAGATTCTAGGGATATAAATCTATCTTGAATACATGTTATGAATTAATTCGTTCAAATGACTTTCCTTGATTGATTTGTTGGAATCTTGTGTTATATTATGCCTAGTTTCGTTGGCCACTTGATTAGGTTATCAGTTAATTAATTTGAGACTCATAAGGTGAAAATTGATTAACAGGAAAAAGATTTCGCAATATAATTTGGTATTCTTGTCTGAAAAAGAAAGAATTAAATTATAGGATATTATCTGTTGTTTTCTGGAGTTATTGATTATTTCTTGAGACCGAGAGGGTAAAGGATTTCAATAATCTATTTTGTAAATTGTCTTAAAACGAAGTTTGCAATATTTCTCTGATTTCCATCTTTCAAGGAATTAAATTGGCATTTGAAGAATTTATTCTACATGTTAATAAAGATAGTACTCAAATCCCTAGAATCTGAATTCTTGTATTTATTTGGACAAAATCCTAAAATTTGCGTGATTATAATAGTTCTCTAAATTCTTGTTTAATATTATTTCTGAATTTATATTACAAAAACTTTTTCAAATTGTGATTGCCTCAAACAATTATCCGAGAAACTCTAATTCAGTACTCAAGGTTTTTCATTGTTTCATTCCCCTGGATCGATAACTTTCGGGTTTATAAATTTATTTGCCACTATTTCTATAATTAATCTGTAGAAATTACAGTGATCAGTAACCACCCGTTCCAACCCCCCGAATGCCTCGGCTAAGACCCTGTTGTCTGCCGAATCTAAATCTGAAATTGGAGCAGCATGGCTCACGCTCGGACTAGCCCTCTCCGGTCCCTGGAACAACAAATTCCAATTGGGGCCAAAAAAATCTTGGGCATTCGGAGCCCTAGGTGGTGAAGGTGTGAAAGGGGGCGTCAAACCCTCACGGTTTTGAGAATCAGAACTCATCAGAAAACTCAAAACTCGAATAAAAGCAACCTAAAAAGAAAAAGAAAAGGGGGAGGTGCGAGCCCCGGTCAGCCCAACTCCAGGCCAAAAACTTGCTCCTGTGGCGGAACAAGACCCGCAAAAAAAAACTAGCAAGAAGGAAAATATGCATGGAGTGGCGTTTCGAATTTTACCTGCGGAATGAGAGGAAGAAGGAGAACAACCCGTTGAATCGTGGCAACAACAACGTTTGATCGCCGGAGAACGAGGACAGAGACTCGCCAGAAATCGCAAAGAGAGAGAGAGAGAGAGAAAATGTTTGCATGGGGGAAAGTGAGAGGCACAAATCCCAAACGACGGTTATAACTCAAAACGCCCCCTCAACTTCTCCAAAACCGCCCACGGTTTTTGCGGAAATTACAAAACTGCCACTGACTTTTGCCGCTCAAATTTCAAACCCATCAAGGATAGCTCGCTAAAAGCGGTTCGACAAAAAACAGTTCGCTAAAAGGCAACTCGCTCAAAGCAGCTCGAATGATGTCAGTCAACAAACTATCTGCTCTGGGGACACGCACCCAGGCGCACACCATACAAGACCCCATAACCATGAGTCTAACTCACCAGGGGCTCACCAAGTGGCCAAAAAAATTAATAAGGTAGAACCCGACCTGCCCTAAGTAAACGCAGCGGATTCGGGCCCACGGAGACGGCACCCATAGCAGCTTTCTGGGGCTGCACGGGCCAGGACCCCCATAGAGGAATCGATCCCGAGAGCCGAGAGGTGCTCAGAAAGCACCCGAATAATACTGGATCATCCTCGAAGTGATTTGAAGTGCCACAACCTGGGAAAAATTTCCGTATACCGGACCACTAATTTTTGACTTAACCGACCGCTACGAAACTGATCAGTTAAGTCAAAGGGGCTATTGTTAGAGGTCCAAAGTGGATCCGATCCGCCAAAGGTACCGAGCCGGGTTCTAACCTTAGGCCGGACCCATTGTTGACCCAAACACGAGAAGAATATCCAGTTCGAACTGGATAGGATCAAATGATGAGCAGTTCGAGAAAACGAAGCAGCTCGAATAGTATCAAAAGAAGTCCGATTAGTATCATCCGCTGCTCGATTAAGTCCGATACGATAAAAGGAAAGAGTTTGATGAAGAACCACACGCCTCGCTCCCCTAACATCCCAACCAACGGCTATTATGCGAAGGATCCGGAACTGTCTGGTTCCCACGATCAGCCAACCACCCCGATGATTGCGGGATCGACTCCAGGCGGTTGAGAACGGCACGGAAACCCTACGGAAAGGTGACCCCTATAAATAACCCCTTAAGTCATTGTAAAAGGGACACATCTTTGATAGAAAGAACTCATATACGCTCATTGCAAGCCCGTTATCATTAACTTATCAAGTAGTCAATAGATTAGCTATTCATTTTTTGTATCTCAGTAATAATACCATAGTTCGTCAATTCCCTGTATAGCATTCATATTATTTGTTGTTCTCAGGGCTCCGATTCTGTATCAAAATCGAACCTCAACAGGCTCCAACCCCTTTCACATGAAAAAGTATAAATAAGAAATAAGAGGTTGAAGTTGAGATGGTCGGAAAAAAATGTGTCCACTTAAATGAATATTTTGAATCTGCTATTGACTACACATATATAAAGTCTTGAGATATATTTGATATTTGTATATCTCGTGTATTTAGTTAGAATATATCTTCGTATTTTCCTAGATTAAATTTGTTTTCTCAATTATATATACTTCTTTGAGTGAAATAAAGATAAATTTCTCTACATAGTATCAACCAAACCTTGGCTTAAACCCTAATTATCGTTTCCTCCATCTCCAGCCTTTCTTCTCGATTCCTTCATGGCCGTTGATACCGACAATCTTCCCACCCTTCCTCTTACCACCATCATCACATAAAGCTTACCCCGCAGCAAAATTTTCTACCCTATATTAATGGTTCTCTTTCGGCCCTGCTCGCACCGTCACCACTCCGGCCGACGTCACCACCATTCCATGGTTGCGATTATCAGATGCACCACCTCCTGAGACTTCTATTATGCTCTCTCCCGTACGTACAGTCATCGCTCAAAGGCTCGGGAACTCAGCCTCAAACATGACCTCTTATCGAAGAAGCGCTGCAATCTCCCGGTTGCTGATTATGGCCTTCGTTTCAAGAGTTTATGTGACTAACTTTTTGCTATTGGTCGCTCGATAGATGCATCAGACAAATCATATTGGTTTCTTTAGGGTTTGAGTGCGATGTTTTCCACTTTTACTGCTGCCCAGATGACTCAAGAACCTATGCCGGAGTTCGACACTCTACTTGCACGAGCCCTCAGTCATGAACTTTTTCTTAAATCCTCCACGGCTTCTCCTCAGACGGTGGTTTTTCATGCAACATCCAAATCTCGTGATTCTGGTAGTAAGTCTAACCAATCCCATGGTCGAGTTTGTTCACAGGGCAAAAATTGCAAACGACGTCAACCTTGGTATTATTTTTGTCGACAGACTTATCATGACGCGTTTGATTGTCTGAAGCACTTTGACTGGTCCTTTGATCATGCATCGCGCCCTTCTCCTACTGCCCAACTGGCTGAAGCTTTCTCAACAAATTGTTTGGTCTGTCCTACCTCAGTTTTGGATTGGTATTTAGATGCTAGTGCATCGGCTCATATTTCAACTTATACTTCCAACCTTGACAATGTGGTCGATTATTTTGGTTCTTAACATGTTGCTATTGGTAATGGTGATTGTCTTCGTATTACTCACACCGGCTCCTTATCTCTCTCCCACTCTATATCTTTGAATCATGTTCTTGGTGTTCCTGCTATCACCAAGAACCTATTATCCGTTTAGTAAATTCACTCATGACTATCATGTTAATGTGTTGTTTAGTGATCTACAGTTTCACATTCGGGCTCGGGACACCAGATAGACAATCGCCACTGGCGTGCGTAGGCATGGCTTGAATGTGCTGAATCATCCCATCTCGACCCTCACTGCTCTAGCTCAAACCCAGCTACCTCGAGTTTCGTTTGAGACATGGCACAATCGTCTTGCTCATTCGGTACCCAAAGTCATCAGCCTCTTACATAAGCTCATTTTAGTTTCTACTTCGTCTTTACTTCCGCATCCTAGACTTTGCACTTCCTGTTAGTTAGCTAAGAACTCTCATTTACTTTTTTCTATCTCTGAAAACTGTGCTTCTCATGTACTCGATCTCATATATTGTGATCTGTGGGGTCCCTCCCATGTGCTCTCTAACACTGGTTTTCGCTATTATGCTGTGTTTATTGATGATTTCACACATTTTACATTGCTATATCCCTTGCGTGCTAAGTCAAACTTCTGTGATATATTTCATAATTTTCATGTGTTTGTTGAAACTCAATTTTCCCGTAAAATTAAGAAATTTCAAAGTGACGGAAGCACTGAATTTACAAACTCACGGCTAAAATCTCATTTTGCAATATTTGGTATCCATCATCTTGCTTCTTGTCTTTATACACCATCTCCAAACGGTCGAGTTGAACGCAAACACCATCATATCACGGAAATGGGCCTTAATCTTTTCTTTCATTCGTCCTCACCTCTTTACTTGTGGGTTGAAGCTTTTAGCACAACAATTTACATTATAAATCGCTTACATTTCCCTCTTCTAAACAATAAATCGCCATTTGAATAGCTCTATCACATCACCCCATCCTACGCATCTCTTAGAACTTTCGGTTGTCGTGTTTTTCCTTGTCTACGGGATTACAATAAAACCAAACTTCAACCTCGTAGTTTACCTTGCATATTTGTAGGTTATAGCCCCAACCATAAAGGCTTTCGTTGTCCAAATCCAACTAGCTCTCGTGTTTATGTCACTCGTCATGCTAGATTTGATGAATCTTTATTTCCCTTCTCTGCGCACAGCAGCTCGACCCACATATCTCGCCTCGAGCTCACAAATTATTTCAAAAATAGTCCTTCTTCCCCTCTCATTTCGAGCAGCCTTCCCGGTCATCCGGTCCATGTAGAACCTCCCCTTCAGCCTATCATCTCTACCAGCCAACATCCCATGCAGACGCGCACCAAATCAGGTATCTTTAAACCCCCTTATCGAGTTGATATTAATTTGGCTTCTGTGTACTCTGCTTCTACAATTTTACCTGAACCACGAGGCATAAAATCCGCACTCAAGGTTCCCGATCGGGCACAAGCTATGCGTGATGAAATGGCTATCCTTCATGCAAATAAAACTTGGATTTATGTTCTTCGGCCGTCAAATACGAATGTCATTGGCTCCAAATAGGCATACCGTACTAAATTGTTAGCAGATGGTTCTATTGATCGATATAAAGCGCGGTTGGTGGCTTAAGGGTTTAGCGAAGTCCCTGGGTTTGACTTCAGTCACACTTTCAGTCCCGTAGTAAAAGCTTCTAATGTCCGCATTGTTTTATCTGTTGCAATCAATAATTCTTGGTCGCTTCACCAGCTCGATGTCAAAAATACTTTTTTTGAATGGGGTATTGTCTACGCCAGTCTTTATGGAGCAACCTCCGGGTTTCATTGATCCACGCTATGCGTCTCATGATTGTCTCATTCAGAAAGAGATATATGGCCTTCGGCAAGCTCCATTAGCTTGGTACGAGCATTTTCGGCAGTTCTTATTATCTTTGGGTTTTCTTTGCAGCTCTTCAGATACTTCTCTCTTCGTGCTCAGTCAGAAATCTTTTCTTATTTATTTACTCGTCTATGTTGATGACATCATCATCACCGGCAACAACACCCACACCATATCTGCTCTTATGTCACGACTGAATAAGGAGTTCTCCACCAAGAATCTTGGTCGATTGGGTTACTTCCTTGGTCTAAAAGCATCCTACTCACCGAACAGGTTGTATTTCACCCAAACGAAGTATGCACTTGACATTCTCAAAAAATCCGACATGATTCATGACAAACCCGTATCCACGCCACTTCCTCCCAATGTCACCTTCGCCAAGGATGGTCCTTCTTTTGAAAACCCCACTCTCTATAGGTCTTTGGTTGGTGCGCTACAATATCTCACCATCAATCGTCCGAACGTTGCCTATTCTGTGAACACGATGAGCCAGTTTCAATAGTCTCCTATAATCGAGCACTTTCAGGTGGTCAAGAGAATGCTAGGCTATGTCAAAGGGACCGTCGGTTATGGGCTAACTTTCTCGCCCGGCTCCACAACTTTATTTGGCTATTCGAACGCCAACTGGGCTCGTTGTCCAGACACACAACAATCTACGTATGGTTACTCCATCTTTCTTAGTCCTAACCTAGTATCTTGGAGTGTGAAGAAGCAAACGACCGTCTCTCATTCCAGTTGTGGATCCGAGTATCGTGTGATCACCAACACGACATCTGAAATTCTTTGGGTTTTGAATCTACTGCGTGACCTGCATGTCTCGCTTGCCTCTACGCCGTGCATATTTTCCGATAATGCCAGTTCATTGTTCTTGATGCAGAATCCTATCTCTCACAAACAAGCAAGCATATCTATATTGACTACCATTTTGTTCGCGAGCTCGTTAGTTCAAATCGATTGCACACCAAGTTTGTTCCGTCGAAAGATCGAATTGCTGACATATTTACAAAAAGCTTGTCGCGAAAATTGTTTGAGTACTTCTGTTCCAAGCTTTGACTCGCGCCGTCTTCACTTGTGGTGGTGGTGGTGGTGGTGGTGGGGGGGGGGTTAGGGGTTTCTTGAGATATATTTGATATTCGTATATCTCGTGTATTTAGTTAGAATATATCTTTGTATTTTCCTAAATTAAATTTGTTTTCTCAATTATATATACTTTTTTGTATGTTGATTTACTAGAGTCAAATAAAGATATATTTCTCTACATAAATAATTTTTAGACAAAAGCATTTATAAAATTTGTATACTTTTAAATATAACTTTAAAGGTGTATTAAATTATATGTGAAAATACGTGAAGGAAGATTGTATTTCGAGTGATGAAGTTATAATTCATCCTGAAATATATAGAGGACAAATAAGAGAATAAAGTAGCAACAAACTAGACTAAAATATATTAACAAGATATGGATATGCATGAAATTTAAATGTGAATATATAAATATCTAATAATAAGATTTTACTGAAAATTTTATTGGTTTATATAAACTATCTAGAGAACATTTCAAAAGTTTAGAAATAATGTTGGATGGTAAATAAACATAGGCATCTCCGAATAATACGTCAATGTTTATTATATCAGGATTTGGAGCTATGATAAAAGACAGAACACATATTAAATAAAATGCATTATGAAATGAAATTGTTTTTTTTTTTTAGGAATGAAATGAAATTGTGTTAAATCTTAAAATTCACTGTATTTTATTTAAGTAAAACAACCTGTGTGTATAATATATTTAGGTTAAAAAACATAAAAGAAATAAAGCTAGGATGCCTTAAAATAGTTGGCATTGTTAACATCAAATCGGCATTGATAATACCCAACCCCCTCCCTCCTTCGTCCTCTTCCATTCTTAATGGCTGCTTTCATTTCATGCTCTTTGTCTCTCTTCACTCTCCTTTTCCTCCTCCTCTCCGCCGCCGCATTCCCACATTCCTCCGCCGCCCTCCGCCTCAAGCTTCCCCTTCTCCACACCAACCCCCACCCTCCCACCCCATCCCAAGCCCTATCCGCCGACAACCGCCGTCTCTCCATCCTCTTCCCCGCCCGCCTCCATCCTCGCCTCCCCATCACCTCCGCCGCTTCCTTCGGCTCCGGTCAGTACCTTGTCTCCCTCCACCTCGGCACCCCTCCCCAGCGCCTCCTCCTCATCGCCGACACCGGCAGCGACCTCACCTGGGTCTCCTGCTCCGCCTGCCGCCGCCATTGCTCCCCACGCGCGTCCCCGTTCTTCCCTCGTCACTCCGCCACGTTCTCGCCCCACCACTGCTATGACGCCGCCTGCAAAATCGTGCCCCACCCTCACAAGACCCCACATTGCAACCACACGCGCCTCCACAGCACGTGCCGATACTCGTACTCGTACGCTGATGGTTCCGTCACGAGCGGGTTCTTCTCCCGCGAAACGATGACGTTCAACACCACCGCCGCTAAACTGTCCAAGTTCCTGCATTTCTCCTTCGGCTGCGGGTTCTGGAACTCGGGCCCGAGCATCTCCGGCCCAAGTTTCAACGGTGCCGATGGCGTTTTGGGCTTGGGCCGCGGCCCGATCTCGTTTCCCTCTCAGTTGGGCCGGGATTTCGGCCACAAATTCTCCTACTGTTTACTGGATTACACCATCTCCCCGCCACCGACCAGCTATCTTCTAATCGGCGGCGGCTCAGCAGCCGGAGAGGCTAATCTGAGCTATACCCCATTGCTAATCAACCCTCTCTCGCCTACATTTTACTATATCAAGATCGTCAGCGTATCTATCAACGACGTGAAATTACACATTAACCCCTCCGTTTGGGCCATAGACAAGTACGGAAATGGAGGAACTGTCGTAGATTCCGGCACCACCATAACTTTTCTGCCGGAGACGGCTTACCGATCAATCCTAGCCGTTCTCGAGCGGCTGATCAAGCTGCCCCAGTCAGACAAGCCAGTCCCCGGATTCGACTTATGTCTGAACGTGTCGGGCGCGTCGACGACGAGTTTCCCCCAGCTGAGTTTCAAACTCGGTGGCGGCGCGGTGTTCGCGCCCCCGCCTCGGAACTACTTCATCGACGCGGCAGAGGGCACGCAATGCTTGGCGCTGCAGCCCGTGACCACAGATGCGGGGAATTCTGTGATCGGGAACTTAATGCAGCAGGGTTTCACCTTCGAATTCGATAAGGATCGGTCGAGGCTCGGTTTTACGCGGCGCGGTTGTGCGGCTCCGTGAGTCAGTGGCGATCAAACATTACATGATTATTTGTTTATTTTTGTTGGTTTTTATTATTTATTTAAATTTGATGGTGTCTGATTATTTTATATGATATGGAAAACAGCAAAATGTCAGAAAAACAAGCTGTCTTGAATACTACTTGTCTTGAGATGTGATTATTCAAACAGGGTGGATTTATTTGAATTTGTATTTTTCGAAACTCACTCCTTTTTATAATTTGATAATAAAACATGCACAAAATCTAAGGCCTTGTTTGTCCCATGCATTTTTATATGCTTTACTTTATTCTTTATTTGTATTTAAGGGATTTTTGGTGCTACGTACCTCTTTTAAGTTATAACTAGAATTACACCCGTGCGTTGCACGGATATAATATTTTATATTTATATTTAAATTTTAATATAATAGAGTATAATTATTTTTGAATTTGTATTTTATTCAAATACACTTAATATTATATCTATTTTACATATATTAAAAAGTATTTTAATATTTTTAAAAAATATATAAATAATACTCAATAAATATATACTTATATTTAGATTGCATTCATCTAAAAACATCAAGTAAAAGATAATATATTATAGATTGCATTAATAATATATGTTAATATATTAAATCCATTATATAATGTTAATTGCATGATTTGACATTTTTTTGCACATATTAATTAATATAATTTTAGAATATTCTTAGCTTAGATATATTCTATATTGTCCAAAATGCACACTTTTAATGAAAGTTTATAAACTCAAAACTTTATTATATTTAAAACTTGAATTTGCGTGTAAAAAAGAAATTATACTTTTTAAAAAAAATCTAGAACATAGGTGGATGAACACAATAAATAAAAAATTTGGTGATTGAAAATGGGATTGTTTTACAATAAATAAACTAATAATTGCAAAATAATAATGAATTTTTTTAATATTTTTATATGGACACGCTTCTCAAAAAATTTGGAGGGAAAATTCTGGAACTCTTTTAGTATATTATATAGATGTTCTTGGTTATAAATTAATTTGGTAGTCCAATTAATTACTCGAGTCTCAACCCATCTACCCACCGAACAAAATACAAAGGAAAGAAATATTTATTAGGTGTATTTATTATAGGTTGCTTCCCACAATAATAAAAAAAATAAATCAATCCTATCCATGCATGCACGTCTTTTATTAGTAGTGAGATGGCAAAGGGAAAAGACTAGCTAGCCATCTTACGACTTCTTATTTTAAAATGTTCACAAGTATATGTGTAGGATGATATTTAAATTATGCATTTAATTTTTAAAAAAATACAAATACAATATTTATTGTTGAATTTCTCCGAAAAGATCATTTGTGACCATCTTTTTCATATGTAATTCACATTATAGTATTTTAATAGTGTGTTATACGAAATTATTGTATCTAAACATTATTAAAAAAATAAGTGAATCAAATATTATTTATGGTGTTAATAAGCCAATATATATGTCACAATATAAGTGTGAATAATATATATATATATTGGCTGTGTATATTTTCTTTTAATATATTAGCAAATTTTATTACTTCATGTTTTTGTAAGTAATAATTTCCATAATTAGGATAGGATTTTGTAATATAAATGTATTAATTTAAATTTACGCATCTTAAACTCATAATTTCTATATTATATATACTAGTAGGAGACTAGGATGTGCTTGTTAATAATTATATTTGTTTTTTGGATACAGCAGGTGGCGAAACTTTGAAAGTTTTTATTTTTTATTTATTTATTTTTTGGGCGAAACTTTGAAGGTTTGAAATCTTGACTTTGTTTAAATAGGAATGAAAATAAAAGAGAATAGGGTGACTAGAAAACAAAAGAAATGGACAATAATGCAAGTTGAAAGGCTGTAAAAAGAGATAGGGGAAACACTATGAACTTGCTTTTGTCCCCATCGTTTCCCATATCCACAACTTCAATGCAAAAGATGCTCCTTTTCTTAATTACCCCCATGGAAAAAGTCGATGGCTTTGGCATATATGTTTTTTCGATGATGAGTTAGTTAGCCCAAATTTAATGCTGCTATTCTTACTCCAATATATGCCCGGTTTTTATTGCAGTCATGCTGAAAAAAGACAAATATTTTTTTCAGACAGATGCCCCCAGCCCTATAATTAATAAGTTTCAACTATATTTTGATAATACATTCATATGTTCGATTATGTTTAAAGATTTTTAAGACAATATATGATGCAGAGTTCATCAACATTCTTACAGCAATAAGAATGTTCGACAAAATTTTATGTCTTTCTTAAGTGTCCCTCACAGTATTAAAAATAAGATTTATTGTGAAGATAAATATAATATTTGCCTTGTGAATATTATTGTATTCTAATGTATATAAAGAATTACAATAATCTAAAGATACGTGATATCAGGGGCGGAGGCAGACTTCAAGTTCCGTGGGCTTGACCATATCACGATTGGATCGAGTCTTATAAATATAACTTTTTTTAAAAAAAATCCGGCCGCCAGGGGGTCGGCAGCCCCCTCCAGCCCAGGGCTACCTCCGCCCCTGCGTGATATCTTTGTACTTTATTAAAACAACCCCCCCCCCCTCTCAAGCAAGACGTTGGACAGGATTCGACGCGATGTCGGAAAGGATTCGACACGAAGCTTGTGCTGAAAGAACTCAAAAAGAGGATGTGCAAGGCTCTTGGTAAAGATATCCGTAACTTGAAGATGGGATGCTAGGAAGCTGGTCGCAAGTTTACAAGCTTGAACGAGTTCCCGCACAAAGTGAAAGTCAAGATCAATGTGTTTCACATGTTTATGGGCGACGAGATTTTGATTGGGAAAAAGTGCACTATTATTGTCACAATAGAGCAGAGGTAGTGAAATTTGGAGCTCCGGTCTATAACAAATTGATGAGCCATACAACTTCAGCTGTAGCATTCGCAAGAGCCCGATATTCTAATTCACAACTAGATCTAGCAACAGTAGGTCGCTTCTTCGCACTCTAGAAACTATGTTACCGACAAGAAAAATAAAGTAATCATAGGTGGAGTGATGTGTCTCAAGACAACGAGCCCAATCGAAATTCAAATAAGCAATCAACTCATGGGATGAGGCACGAGAGAATGACAAACCATAATTGATAATGCATTTAACATAAAGTAGGATCCTCTTAACAGCTTACAAGTGATCAATGGTAGGTGCTTGTAAGAACTTACTAACCAAGTTAATAACAAAAGATAAATCCTAGCAAGTGATAGTGAGATACTGGAGTGCCCAAACAAGTTATTGATAAAGAGTAATATCAGAGAAGAAATTTCCAGTGGTAGTGAGAATAGTAACAGCGGATAACGGTGTAGCTATAGGTTTGGAATCGAGAAGCTCAGAACGAGTGAGTATGTCTCGAGCATACTTGGTTTGAGATAAAAAAAAGATACCATCATCAGTGTAATGAACCTCCAGACCCAAAAAATAACTCAACCGACTGAGATCCTTAATATCATCATTTAGGCGAGAAATAAATCGCAAAATGAATGAAGCTGAATACCAGTTAGGATAATATCATCGACAAAAACTAAAAGATAATGAAAAACATCGACACAAGAATAGACAAAGAGAGATGTATCAGCACGACTGCTGCTGAAGAATAATACTTAGATGCTGAAACCATGCACACGATTTTTGTATATAGTGTCTTTTGTGATCGGCAATATGTTTGGGATATTGAGGATCACTATAGCTAGGCAGTTGCTCCATGTAAATAGGCTGCAAGAGAACGCTATTCAAGAATGCATTCTTGGCATCGAGTTAATGCAATGGCCATTGGCGATAAACTACAAGTACGTACAAGAACCACACGAACAGTGGCAGCCTTCATGACAAAGCTGAATGTGTGAGAATAATCCAATCCAGGAAGCTGGGAAAAACCATGAGCAACTAATCGAGCCTTGTGGCGATCAATGGAGCCATCAGCGACATACTTTGTGTGGAAAACATACTTTGAGCTAATAACATTAGAAGTAGAGAGCTGAAGAACAAGAACACAAGTAAAGTTTTTGTGAAGAGCATGTCGTGTCGTATAAACCCGAGATGTGGCACAACCAAGGCATCAAAAACCCTTATAATGAGATGAGTAACCAATGAAGATACAAGGGCGACTACGTGCCATGAATTTATTAGGAGCATAATCAGGAGACAAAGGAAAGCCCAACATCCAAATGGTCGAAAATGAGTATAGTTAGTTGGTACACCAAATAAAGCCTCAAAGGGAGAGACACCTAGCAAAATAGAAGAGCGAAGCCGATTGATGATATAAACAGTTGTATTGACAGCTTTAACATAGTAGATAGAAGGTGAGACTGAAATAAGAGAGCTAAACCAGTTTCCATAATGTGGTGGCGTTTCCGTTCAGCATGACTATTCTTAGATGGTGTATAATGACATGATATAAGGTGATGAATACCCTTCAAAGTAAAGAAATTCTTACCTTGGTTGTTGGTGAAATCGGCACTACCATCATGTGAAAAAGCTTAATCGAGCTGTTAAATTGATTTTCCACAAAAGTCACAAAATTTCGTAAGTTTACAAAGAAATTTGAGTTGTGAGACACCGGATAAAGGTATGTAAACCTGGTTAAATCATCAACAAATATGACATAATAATGAAACTTGGAAGAAGAAGTAATTGTGTTTGGTCCCCATAAATCGCTATGTATTAAATCCATAACATGGGAAGCATGTTTATCAGATAAAGTAAAAAGGCAACCATTTACTCTTAGCCATTAGACAAGATACGCAAAGGGATGGTTTAGGCAAGCAAGAAGTAACAACTAAATGGTCTAATTTATTTAACAACTAAAGTGCCATTGTTTATTAGAAGCACGTGCAGGTCAGCTTTTTAAATCAGCAAGCAACCCTAAACCTGCATGTTCTGGCACATATAACCTATTCTTACGATGACCTCTTTCCTGCACAACCTTTGTTTGATGATTCTGAATGATGAAAGATCTAGCAGAAAATATAGCATCAAGAGGAAAATCCTAGATGAGTTTCCTTATAGAGAGCAAGTTCTTCGTAATAGATGGAACAACTAAAACATCTAATAACTGTAAAGAATCTGAATTAGTGCAATGACCAACACGAGAAATAGAAAGATGAGAGCCATTACCTGCAACATGGTCAGTGCCATAATAGGGTTAAGACACGTCCAGAAAGTGGGATGAAGGAGTCATGTGCGCTAAAGCTCCATTAACAAGATACTTGGGGGGGCAATTGCTGACCTAACACGATAACGCGATACGAACCCAAAATGATAATAATGACACGAACCCAACTCGAAACACAATAATAATAAATACATGCAAATTGTTAGCACTACACTTAGAACTAAAAATCTTGTATATGACACCATAACCCGATAAGAACCTGACACAAACTCGGCACGAACACGATAAGGTCTGACACGAACCTGACACGAATGACACAAATTTACACCCCTACAAGATACCAATCAGAAACTTCCGGTTGCGATAGCAAACAACTAACAGTAGAGGACGGAGGAGAGGGAGCATAGCGATTGAGACAAGAATTAGCATAATGGTCATTAGTTAGAAAGATCTGGCAATGCGGGGCTCACTCATTGGAATCATGAATACGACTGCGGTAGTTAGAATTGAAGAAAAAATGATTTCCTGAACCGAGAATACCTCATCCTTGAGAAGCAAAGAAAGAATATTGCTAATATAGAATGCAGCCTTAGAAGAGCTAGAAGATTCAAGGGAATCCTGAAATAGCGCGAAGCTCTCTACTTTGGACAAGAGATGACCAAAATTTGGAATAGTAATGAGAGTCATTTGAGCAGCGAAAAATTTGGTAAATAATGGCCCCAAACCAAGAAGGAAGCAATGAGCTTTATCGATATTGTCAATAGGTCTATTGATAGCCGCTAGTTGATTACAAAGCTTCTTAAATTGCCAATCATACTTAAAAATTGTACGATTTCCTTCATAAGTTGAACATGCTCACAAGACTTGGAATGATGGTTGTGAGCAACTTCAAGGGCAAGCCAAACTGCACAAGAGGAAGAACAACCGAGAACCTCGACCATTGACTCTTCAGCAAGGGAGGAGAGAATAAGGCTATTCAAATATTGATCTTGATAAAGCCAAGAGCATTAGTAGGATTTGGCGCAGAGACATCAAGTGCAGTGGAGATTATAACTGGAGAAGCCATTTTTGTGCCATCAATGAAACTCATAAGGTTATGGAAAGTGAGCAACGTAACGATTTGATTCTTCCATAATAGGTAGTTGGAAGATTGAAGTTTGATGGTGATCATATGGACAAGCGAAGCAAGAGGGAGAGAGTCAATCCGAGGAGGAGAAAAAGCGGCCGGTAAAGAATAGAGAAAAAGGTATTGATCACGGTTAGGCAAATACCATGCAAAAGATAAATATAATATTTTCCTTGTGAATATTATTGTTTTTCCAATTTATATAAAGAGTTACAATAGCGGTAAAATAAGAAACAAGACATTAACAATTTTTTAATAAAGAAGATACAATAATCTAAAGATACGAGATATCTTTATACTTTATCATTTATGTTAACTATTTTATAAATATATTTATTATATATTGGACATTAATTAGGATAGTGTTAGGGTTATTTCTTTAGGGTTTTATCTCTATTTATATTTGTGTATGTTCACTTTGTAAAATATACGTTGAGAATTAATAAAAAAAAAATTGCTTCTTCTCCTTTGACTATCTTTTACTTTATTTTTTTTCATACTATTTTAGGACATTATTCTACAAAACATTATCAACACGAAGCTCTACTGATCAATAAACTTTGAATTGTTCACTTTAGAAATGATTTGTGTCTTTTCGAAAGGTAATTCTTAATCTAATACTGTACAATTTTATGAATGAATATGTTAATTATTTATTGGGTATGATATGTGGATTTAAGTATTATAATTTTCTACAAGTTGAATCTTGACATATATAGTCGAATGATGTAACTTTATGGCCTGCATTTCTTTAATTGGTTGGTTATGATTTGATCAACAATTCCTATTAGTTGGGTATATTCCTCATATTAATTCGATTTCTTGTAATCTAATTTACTTCTTTTGAGAATTGAAGATCTAGAATATCATAGTTTTTCTTTCATTAGATTACATATATTATCTTGTAACTCTATATCACCATCTTGTTAACATGCTTGTTAACTTTTTCGTTATTTTGCAAGAACATGAACATAATAAAAAAATTTACACTTAATTAATTATAAATTTTAACTGGATAAGATTTATTATTATTATTTTTAGCCTTGACTGATATGCAATGCATGTATTTCTAGTGGATAGAACTTTCCGTGATTCGTGATTATATGGTATAAGCTAGTTTTGCTTGTTTTTTTAGATTATTAAACTCTAAATCACTAATTATTTTCGTTTCGTGATTTTTTTAAAAAAGTTTTTGAATCTTATTTATGGATTCTAAATTTTATCACTTGGATGTTTGTTGAGGATATCTCGGAAGGAGTTGCATTCATTATTATACATTCGTCTTTCATGAAATTCTTATTTTGATAATTTATGTGGGTAATGGTGGAAATTACATATATTATCTAAACTGTTAGTCATTAGGTGCATACCTAATTCTCATATAACAATACTCATTTATAATTATTTAATTTAATGATTTTATTTTATGATGTATGTACTTCAAAAATGTTTTACGTCAACAAAAGAGAATTTGTTGAGCATTCCCTTAGCGGCAATAATTATTAAACATGAGCTTTGGATGTTGCGATATATCAAGCTTTGTGTGATTTAAGCAGCACTATAATTTAAGAATCTTCAAGTAGCTCTGCCCAAAAGGCAAAAGTCCTAATCTTTCTTCGTTATCATTTGAATAAAGACCTTAAGAATGAATATCTAATTAAGAAAAACCCTCTTGTTTTATGGCAATCCCAATAGGATCACTTTGATCAACAAAGATCAATAGTCATACCTTAAGCACAATATGATTGGTTGAATTTGCGTTTTCAGGACTTTAAGTTTGTAACTGAATATACTTCAACTTTACACCGCATAGTATCACAACTAAAACTCTGTAAGCAGAAAATTACGAAAGTTGAACTAATTAGAAAAAAACTCTATTAACATTTCATGCTAGCAATCTCGTACTCCAGCAGCATTATCGAGAAAAAAATCAAGCTAGGCATTCTGAACTCATATCAACTTTACTTGTAGCAGAAAAATATTACCATTTCCTTATAAGAAGATACAATGCAAGACATGTTGGTTCACAAGCAATGCCTGAAACACAATGTCAAAATGCATCATTCAGAGGTTCTTATAACAATGTCAAAAATCAATGCATAAATAACAAAGCTCATCCAGAAAAGACAAGTTCATCTCAACGTGCAAGTGTCAAACAACAAATTTTCAAAATGTATTATAACTGTCTGTGATTAAACTCTGAATCAGATGCCTTCAAAGTGCATTACCCAGATATTTTAAAAGATGACCCTAGCTGAAAATCAACAACATGTGTCCTTGCCATTTAAATAGTAATATATATGTATGTAATATATGTATGTATCCTTAATAACTAGGTTTGAGTTAGCACTATTGGTAATATTTTTTAAGGTGTTTTGTGCTCCAACTATTTGAGATTTCTTTTCCATCTAGCGTTACTAAGTTGTAAGCTGCTGATCCGATCACTTTAAAAATATGGTAGGGTGCATCCTAAATAGGTGCGAGCTTCCCTGTATTGAGTTCCTTCGTGTTTAGGAAGACACTACGGAGCACAAGATCCCCTTCTAACGTCCTTGTTTTAAATTTGTTTTTGAAGAATCGTTAACTTAGGTTGTTCTTCGAGCTATGTTTTGATGAGCTTCAACCCGATCTTCGTCTACGAGCTCAAAGTCCATTAGCAGGATAACAGAGTTCTTTCCTTCATCGTATAACTATATTCCTGGGCTTCTTGCTCGTATTTCTACTGGTAACATAGCTTCTACCCCGTAATCTAGTGAGAAGGGTGTAGCCCAAGTTGATGTTTGGGGAGTTGTCCTCTAAGACCAAAGGATAGCAGGCTTCTCTTCTACCTAACCTGCTTTGTGAGCACCAAATATTTTCTTCAATGTTACCATTATAGTCTTTTTATTAACTCTGCTAGGCCGTTGGCTTTTGGGTACCTCAGAGTAGAGAGGTCAGTTTTATTTTCGCTAGGGAAGTGAGTTCTGTTGTCAGTTCTAAGCTCTTTCGGTATTCCTAAATAGCTTAACATGTGTGTCCGGAGGAATTTGTTGACCTCCTTATCTCGAATTCTACTAAAGGCTTTAGCTTCCACCCACTTTGTCAAATTGTTGGTGGCTAAGAGGATGTATTGCTTCTGTGCTGTGTAGCGAGATAGCTTTAGAACGATGTCCATCCCTTAAACTTTGAAAGGCCATGAGACTACCATGGTGTGAAGTGGTTTAGTGCTTTTGTGGGAAACTATCTCAAGTCGTTTACACCAATCGCACCTCCTCACATAGTCTCTTTCGTCCCTTTATCTGATGGTCCATCGACCTAGACAAGTGGCACTGGCCAAGAGGTCCTCTCGAGAGCTACAGAAGCAAGGTTGGCTAATACGTCGGCTTGGAAGATCTCCTCTCTTGCAATGATAAATGAAGATCTATAAATTTTATACTATATTTATTTTTTATCATAATAAACTTCATAATCGAGAGATTCAAATAATTATCAAATATCATAACATGGTGACGACTCCCAAGGCGAGGGTAGGCTACATAAGTGGGTGTTGCCATTAGAGACGTGTGAGAGGCTCCAAGATTGTACAGCAAGTAAGGTCGTGGCGGTGTCATTAGAGGCCGAGGAGTTCCACGATTGAATGGCGGTGGTGACATTAGAGGCTGAAAAGTTTCAAAGTTGTAAGGCACGTACGGCTGAGGCATGAATCAATGAGGATGAATGGTAGTAAAAACTAAAATATATCAGACGTTTTCCTTATCTATAGTGTGAGGATTTTTTTTTCAAGTTTCTTTCCCTTTTCAATTTAGGAATTTGATTAGATGTTTCTTGTTTATCGCATTCCAAAAAAGAGAAGGAAACTATATAGAGATTTGAATTCGTGCAATAAAATCTTGAGAGAGAAGCCACGAAGTCTTATTAATCTTTCCTTCGTCTGGAAAGTTACGAAGAAATAATATATAGGCCATGAAGTCTGATTAATTTTTCTGTTATGATTCATGAACGAATAATATATGGATTTTTATCTAAATAATTTTGAAAACATATGTTAAATGGATAATAATAATAATAATAACATAATTTTATATCAATAATCGTGCATGTGAGGAAGAATAACAATAAAAATTTAATCAATTTAGAGAATAATAAGTTAATTGATATCTTTTCCTAATTATTAGGATATATTTCTCAAGTAGATTCTAATTCATTTAGAAATATATATTTCAACGATCAGTTATAAATATAAAAATAACTGGCGTCTCAAAAGATAACATTTAAGAATTACGCAAAGATGTGCCTTCCTCGTCTGAGGCAGCATCGTAAACTGAGATGGCCTCATGCCACTGACTAGGCTTAGCCTTGCTATAGTCATCGCCCTCTCCTCATATGCATTTCGGTGTTAGACAACAAGCTGAAACTCTTCGCACATTAAGTTGTTACACAACAACTTATAGTCGAGTTAATTAAGAACTCCAAGATACATTTTCAATCCACGCTTATTGCACATCCCTCAAATGTAGCTACTTGGTGCGCGTCTCACAATCCAAGATTCTCAATCGATTAAATCCATCATGAGAAATCTGGTTATCCAGTCTGTATAATGTAGCATATCATATTATCTGTATGGACCATGCTAAGAATTTCTTAGCAGTTAGTGCACCTGCCCCTCCAAGGATTTACGTGTGCACTTACATCATGCTAACGAGGTTTAGTATTTTCGTGATATCTCACAAGCTAACATCGTACTCAAACTTTAAACAATGGGGGTTTGTAAAACCCATATATGTGGACTCGATCCCAACCATACAAGTGATAAACTTTTAAATATGCTCACTTATCCATATTTTTCTCCATTGTTTTAGTTAATTTATGTTTAGTTATTAGATATTTTCGTGCATACGTGTGTTTTAGAGGATATTTTGCTTGCCATAGTGCGTTTTTGGGCTAAAAAGTGGTCAAGTGGTGAAAAGAGCTGGAATGATGAAGCTGTTATTTTGGTCGATACATGCAATATCGACCAACATGGAAGGTAAGCCAAAAACCCAAGCAAAACCATCCATGTCGATCGACATGGTGCATGTCGATCGACATGGGTGATCGATGTCAACCGAGATAGAAACGAGAGAAGGGCTCGACCAGGAGATCCATATCGATTGCCACACCCGATGTCAATCGAACTGGATGTTGAATGAAGACCGACGTGAAAGGATTGAAGAGGATTTAAACATGAAGCTCCATGTTGATCGACACACCATGTGTCAGTCGACACGGAGGTCCGAGAAGGAAATTTTGCCCAGTTTGGATGTTTATCAATATTTTGGTCCAATACTTAATTGAGATATAATTTCTCCTCTATAAATACTAGATAACTCGAAAATTAGAGACATCTTTTTACATCTTCCATGATTTAAGAATTATAATTTAGCATTAGAGTTTTTGAGGACTTTAAGGTTCTTATTCCTTTGTAAGTTAATTTATGTACTTAATAAAATATTTGCTTAAGTTCTATCCATGTTTTGTAGCTAGAATCCCTTCATTTGACTTCTTTACAACTTGCAAGAAATTTTGCACATATCAATGCTCATCTCATCAATACACAAGTGCCTCTAGGCAATAGTGGAAGTCCGAAACTATCACTATTCTGTGGTAATTCTTAATCACTATTCTGTAGTTCATTTGAAAACTTATTCTCTGGGATGCACCTAGCTCAACAATATTCGTAGATTTGTTCATTTCTACTCAATTCATAAAATTGAGTCTTATCGACACGTAATTAGCTCTATTTTAAGTTCTCGCCAATCAGGTGCGATCGAACTTACCACAACTGTGAGCTTGAGCATCTACTAGGTTTAACTAGTAGGAATTCTACTAAGTAGACGAAGAACTAAATCAATTTGCCTATGGTCTCGCGAACGGAGCATGACTCGTCATAACATTTACAAGTTCTCATGAAGTAATGCTTCGCATTACAACTTCACAGGATCATCATCATTTCCAAGTACTTCACACTTGGTGTTACACCAAACAATTGAATATCCTTAACCCTTAAGACTCTCAATCAAGGCAACACATAATCGATATACCATGACTCAATAGAATGCTAATAACACAATCAAAATCAATGCATTTCATGCACGAATCATTTTCATGCCCGTGGGTAGCGATCCACACACCGCTCACACTCAAACCAGACTCATATTACCATTCTACACATGACTCATATGTTATAGATGTGATGCACAAACATAACAACTCTCTGCAAGCTAAAACAATAATGTCAGTCATCTAACTTGTCCCACCTTACTCTAGCCTTCACAGGCTATGCACATATAATACTTCATGTTTCAAGAGTTGGATCAGCTTCTACACCTACTTTAACACATCTTAAACAACATACTCGAATTAACGTTGCTTGCAAAAATCATTTGTCATATCAACTCACAATTGAGCAAATATTCATAGGCCACCATACCGGTGCCAAAATCAAACAACACGAGAAAAGTTTTTCATGGGTCACCTCATCGGTGCAAAAATCATGCAATCATGCTTTAAAGCAGCAAATAATCTCATTAGGTTAAACACAATGTGGCTAGAGCGCAACTCTTTCGCCAAAACAACACTTTTGAAATGCCAACATTCTCATATACTCTAAATACTAGACAAATCAATCATATACATACAATCATAAAAAACATACAATGTCAGTATATCCACAAATTCGATACTACACATGCAATCAACAACAAGCAATAGCAAAAGTCAAGTTTCATCGCTATGCTAAACAATCAATCAATCAAATCACTTTGCAAGCAGGTATTTCTAAAATGTTTACAAAACATACCTCATAGATTGCACAGGATGGAATGGGGTGTAAAGCATGACAAGACATTTATCTCACATTCGACTTCTAAAACAAGAGAAGTCTTGGTTACAGAGCCAAGGAAAAAAGCAAAAGTCTGGCGCTCTGATACCACTTTTGTAACGCCCCCTACTGGCCCTCCCGAATCTTCGGGTGAGTTACAGGTGGGTTGGATGCTTAAAACAACGGAAGACTTTCATAATAATAAAAGAAGATGAAATACTCACAATTTGCATCCAAACAACCCATCATTCATTCACAAAAATGAGATTTGTCACGAGGAATGAACTTCCTTTGCAACAAAGAAACAATGTAGAAAATGGGTTCCTAACAAATCACAAAATACACGGAAGGAATAAATATGAGGGGTTCAAGTAGCGGAGATATGCATATGAAGATGCATATCTCTGGATCACGCTCTTGTTGTAGCAGCTTCATCTTTACACCTCTGCATTCTCATCCTCGCTGCTAACATGTGCATTATAGAAATAATATCAGGGGTTGAGTACTTATTCGCCATGTGGAGACAATGCCCAAAAACATACATTTATATATGAAAGCTATGCCACGCAGATAATCCACGGGATTTTAAGAAAACATGTACCGTGTTTATCCAAAATATTTTCATCACACTACATATGCAGATTCACTCAACATATTTCGTATCTGTTTACTGTTGTGTGACTGGAAGTTGGCCCACTTCTAAGTCACGATGAATCAGCTGGGAATGGACGAACCATTCTACCCATTATCATCAATTTGTGCACAGTGTCTCAGATCACACATTAATGAGATAACGATCGATTTAAAAGGCACGAAATGCCTCACCTTATTTCACTCAGGTATCAGATCTCCATCCTGAGGAACCTAAACATTATATTAATAATAGTTCGCGAAAATGAGGGATCTTAATATCCCTAAAGTTAATGAGACTTGGCTCAGGTATTTCATATACCTAGTTCTATTCTCATTCAACAATCTCTCTAGTAATCATAATTATCCAGGGGAACAGATATGACAACACACAACAGTTTAGCATAGATAATCAATTTCAAAACAAAACATTTTCATGCTTTTAGAAGACTGAGCTCACAACTCGAAAATGCATCTTATCTTTACAGAAGATAGTCCCCACCTTTAAATCTTGAAGATGTTTAGCACATAGATGTAGAAGCTTTGATCTAATCAAATTGTATCCCCTTCAATCATCCATACATGAGAAATAACAAATTAGGTGGATTATCTAATCGTTAACCAATCAATGTCTCAGTTGACGTTTGACATATTCAAGTCCTATGACTGACCAACAAACCCAACAATTCGACATGCATCCTCATACCTCGAGGCATGCATGGAACTTAACCAAAATCAATCATACATAAGCATGCTAGGACCTTAATGGAACAAGAAGCATGCTCTGAAACGAAAGGAAATTGTCGAATGAAGTCTGAACAATTTTACACGCAAAAATGGTGGTTTATGCGGCGTTCCAGCGACGGGGGTGGCCAACTGTTGGTACAAAAATGTTCTTTAATTCACAAGGAACACGAATATGCAATTAGATTTAAATTCTGTTGCCGATCAGCAAAGTTATAGAATTAAACATCGAATTCGATGGCTTACCAATGGGGCTACTTCGGAGTCCGATATCTCACTTGTTTATCGATGGAATTGAGTGATTCCAAGCTTAACATAAACTTTGAAGCACAAACCTTTTAGAAGTTTTAGATTCATAGCAAATCTCTGACTAGATTGCTCGAAAATTGCGATAAAAAACGAACAGATGAAGTTGTCGGAATGGAATGTGGGAAAAATGGATTGCGGTGGGCTACTATTTATAGCCAAATTTCTGCCTCGTTTTGCATGCCCGGCCCCAGTATTTTATATTATCTTGTTATCAAGTTGACAAGTAGCAAGTTGGTCCAATAGGATGGTGATACGTGTCGCCATTCTATTTGACCTAATCCAGATCCGTTCTTGCGTGTATTAAATTTAATTTTCAACCTTTCCGGATCCATAACTTGACATTTATTGTCTAAATTGAAAAATAGACATACACAGAAATGTTCCAAATCATGAGATCTACTCGTGGGTGCGATTTCATAATTTTTGGAATTATTGCCTTTTGGACCTGAACTTAAAAGTTAAAAAATTCATAGAATATTCATCTAACCTCGAAATCTTAATCTGATTGCTTCTAAATTTATCATAAATTCATCTTAAGCATACCCTAGCTCAGTACAAGAAATGGAGCTTCTGGGTACGAGTTGCTAATTTAATTGCGACATATTTTCACTGGGAAAAATAACTTGTCGCGCTCGGACCTCTTTTTTAAATTGTGTCTGCATGGCCACATAGGGTTTCTCAAAACAATCACATAGAGATATTGCTTGTAAGAAACGAGCTTGCATGTGACATCGGGTGTCATTTTATGTTTTAATTGCAAATAAATCTCATATTATAAAATAAATCTTTATTTATTCATATAATTAAGCTTAGATTAGCTTAATTAAAATTTGGGATATTTCATATCTATAAGTACCTTTGCCCCTGAAAATTATTATTACATCCCAAATAAAAGTATAGAAAAGAACTACTCAACAATTCAACACTAACAGCTTATGGGAAAAAAACTCAAATAAGTTGTGAGTCAAATAAGTTGTGAGATCGAATTCAATAAAAATATTTAGATGAGGTGAGATTTAAATTAAATTATTATAATTAAAAAAAATCAAATTATGAATGTTTTATCTTCTTCTAACTTCTATGGGTTTGACTGTGTGAATTATCTTATGTGTCTAATGGATCTGACATAAAAAAAATAATAAAAAGTTGTTGGTAATTCGGGTACTTCGTAGTGAATTCTCGAAGTGAAATATTTAATTTTGTCGAAATTAAATATTACCAACTCAATCTACGTGAAGAGTAGATGATCGTGGTATATTTATTTTCTCAAAACCGAATTCCGGTGAGTGAGAAATGAGTCCACGAAGTGACACGGTGGGATTATTACATAAGTGAGTTATGTAATAAATGAGGTATCTCACATTGATTAATTAAACTAATTAATCTATGTTTATATACCTTAATGGTTGAGGCGTGTAATAACCAAGTGTGCAGTGTATGTGGTATCCGGCTCTAGCTCGGCTCGGTCTTGGTTTTTGGCAATTGGTCTTTGAGTGATCTTTGGGCTCTTGGGTCCTTGGCTTGGCTTGGTCCGTTGTGCCTTTGGCATGTCAGCCACATGTTGAAATGCATCTGGACGGTTTTCACATGTTGAAAACGTGGGTCAATTACGAACATGTGCGCATCCGTGATTGACGCGCACGTTACGGTCGTGTCTCCCGCCTGTAACGGCTTGCTCTTGATGGCTGCCACCATAACCGACAGGCTCCCCCAGGTGGAACATGTCTATAAATAGGCATGCATATGAGCTGTCTCCGGTCGCCCAGATAGATAACAGACGTGTTCCCCATCACCAGATAAGAGACAAGCTCACATAGCCTTATACTGCATCTTTATTCTCATATTACCGTTTTACCTTCGGGGACGATCGCCGGTTAACGAACACTATGTTGGCGAATTCATCTTGCGGGAAGAGAGCTTCCTCAACTCGGCTGTTTTGTCATTTTTGTTCATTTTATTTATTTAATTTAATTATTCTCGTACTAGCAGTACTTGCAGTACTACTTGTAAAAACTTGTTGTATTAGACATAATTACTTACAGTGTTTTCAGTCTTGTAACACAGATCATATATCCAACAAAAGTAAATTAGTAATTTTTTCTCAAGTATTGTAAAACAATGTCATTTTTGTTTTATAACTAAAAAATAAAATAAAATACATTGTTTAAATACGAATCATTTTATGGAAAATAAGAATAAAGTAAGGCTACTAAATAAAATTATAAAACAAATAGGATTATGTAGAGAGGTCTTTAGTGAGAATTAGAGGATTTAGAAATTAATCTAAAACTCATAGTTTTGGAGAATTGAGTTGTGATTAAAAGTCATTTGTTTGAACTAACACTGAAAATAAGCATTAGTTTGAATCTAGAAAGCAAATTTTTTAAAAAAAATTCGATGGAACTAAAAGTCATTCCATTTTCCATTATTTAGTTCTAGCAAAATATTTCATTTTTTGAAAATCTAGCAAAACATTTCTTAGTTCAATCAAAATCTATTTAAAAAAAAAAATAATTGTTAAATTTTCAAAATCAATTACTCCCTATAACCCGCATAATTAGTCTCAATGAATCGGACACGATAACCAATATTTGTTAGTGTGGTGAAATTAATATTTTATTAATGCGAGAATATTTTTTTTCTATTCTAGGAAATGAGACTAATCTGACAGAACAGACGAAAATAAAAAATGAGACCAATCCGATATAACGGAGGAAGTATTACCTTATTATCAAAATAAATGCGGCTCAATATAGTTCTTGGATGGACCTGGATCTAATAGTTGGGCTCTCTCTAGACAATACTGGGCTGTATTTTTCATGAAATATATTAAATACTTGTTAGAAAAATACACTCTCCTAATTTTCTTTTTATTTGACCACACAAACTAAAAAGTAGTAATTTTACAAATATAATTGTTTGGGATCAAATATAATTTGACTCATAAAGCTCAAAAAATTTGTAGTTCAATTGTGGCCTAATATCAACGGTCCAACAACTACACAACTCTGTGGTGAACGGGCTAAGTCACAATATCAGAATAGAGACCCAAGACGAAACGGGGTGGTGGCTGGCACGCACGCACTAATGATGGACCCGATCAAGGGCGGATCCAGAAATTTAAATTTGGGATACACTATATAAATAAAATAAATTGAAGATACATTATATATAAAATTATATAAATAATATGTAAAAAATATATAAAAATAATAAACATACATTTATATTTACTTACTTTTATATAAAATATAAATAAGATGACTAAGTAGAATATTAGTTTATATTTGGAATTACTTAAAATTTTAAATCTATTTTTTAATTTGAGACGTAAGACATTAAAGTATTTTGTCTGTTCTCAATAAATTATTCAATTGATACACAATTAAATTAAAACATTTGGATAGATTAAAATTTAAATTAATGAAATTTATTAAAAAAAATAAAACTTTAAATAAATAATTTTTTCGTGCTAACGCACTGGTGTAAATCTAATATTTAATAAAAAAGAAAAAAAAATTGGGAATGACTACATAGATCTGCCTCCGGACCCGACTCAAGTTCAAGGCAGCCTTCCAAGGGTTCTCCGCAATCCACTATATCGGAGTATCAAACCTTTTGTTTAGAGGCGATGCATCCTCCCGAAATCATCAAAGGTTAACTTAACCCAGCAAGCACGAGGTCAAGTGACAGTTTTCGGCAGCTAATAAGGTATGGATGATTATCATGAACGATCATCATCCATCACCACCAGCGTCAGAAATTGTACAATTATAGCACCACCTATGGGAGATCAATAAACGCCACAAGTTTATAATTCTCGTCTCAAACACATATCTCATGGTAAACATTTCAGCTAAACCCAGAATGTTACAATAACAATTTGTTATCTTAAAATCCACCCAAAAAATAATATTGTAATTATTTCTTTGAATGCAAAACTAACTAGTATTTAACTGGAATCTTAAGCTAGATAAATAGTAGAATTCAATACCTCCCCCTAACATCTCAATTAGAGCATCTCCAATCTGTAAGCAAACGCAGACTGAAACCCAATTTTTACACTTTTTCTTCTCCAACCCAACTGCAATTGGCAACGCAAAATGAATTTTTGGCTTTCTCTCTCTTTCTTCGTACGTATATATGCGACTCTACTATAACATACTACAAATATTTTTTTATTTACAAATTGACCCCTTTATTTTAGGCTTTTAAACTGTTTTGACTCTTTATCATATATTTTTTTATAATTTTTATATTTATTACACTATTATACTATTGTTTTGTTCATTTATTTTATTATAGACATTGGATAAAAATAATTAAACTGAAATGGTACTTTATTTTATATCACTTTTATTTCATTTTTTTATTTAGTTTATTTTTTGGATTTTTATTTAAATAAATATTAAATAATAAATACACAATTATGAATGTAGGATGTAGATAGAAAAGATCATGTATTTTATTATCTTTAATTCCATTATCGTGTTGTTTAGTTTATTTAGTGTGTTTTGTAATCTTATTATAAAATTGTTTACTTATTTAATTTTTATTATTAAAATAAATATTCAGTTCATTAAAATTAATAAAGGGATCAAATTGTAAAATTGACAAATATATTGGTAGTATTTGAAAATACAAAAAGTTATAGAATATGCTTAGAATATTTATTTTAGATTTAAGTTTGGTGTTTTGAGTTTGATTAGATATTTACTGCATTTTGAGTTTGAATTTCGTGTTTTGGGTTGGGGATGGTTTTAGGTATGTTAGTTCAAAATCATTAAATTGTTTCGAATAAACAGAGTTAAGTAGCTGACTCAAATTAAAATATTTTAACGAAAGAATATTATATCCAATAAATTGGTCTGAAATTCATTCTAAGCCCATTGCAAATAAACATAAAATAAATTAAAGGGAGACTAAAAATTACTCAATACATATTGGAATCAACTCTTTGCTCAAGATTCAATTGTCTGAAATACCAACCACACAACGCAAAAATAATATGAAAACTAAAAAAAATGGCATTCTTAAACCACGGCTCAAACCCTTTTAGGTAAATATAGAGTTGATCATCATTTAGGTAATGTTTCCTAAAATCTCTTTTGTAAATACTTTAAATAAAAAAGAATTATATGTGATTACCCGGTGATCAAGCAAAGTTAAGTTTTTTTTTTTTTGTCTCTTTAATCCGCAAAGATATTCAAAAGGCGATTTGCTTTCGGCTTTGCATGAAATTAGAGCATGTAGGGAAATCATTAGATTTAAGCGATGGAATTAATTAATAAGTCACAACATAAATTTGGTCCAAATTCACTTTTTATGTTGACACATTTGATCATGGCGTGTCTTGGTTTAGCGGAACACTCTCTGACTTTACACAAAATCAAACTGCCTCCTACTTTACCCCCACTTTTCTTTTTTATGTACACACAAAGTTACACTTTTTAATTTTAATTACTGTATCACAACTAATTTTATTTTAAGTTTAATAAATTGAAGCATAACTGCGAAGGTATTGACAATTATATTTGGTAGGAATTTATGCTAAAAATTTATTTTTTATTATGATGTTTTGATGAGTTAAATATGTGTGTCTCTAGTAAGGGTTAATTCAGACTTATAATGTTCTGTATAGTAATTATCGAGTTGTATTTCAGAGCTGATCGCAAGCTTTTAGAAGTTTGCTCGTTGAATTCCACTCACCAGCAAAAGAGCTATCTGGAGTTTGTTGTTTGAAATGCCTTCACTAGCAAAGTGTCTCTGTTTTGGAGTAAGCTGGTTGACACGTCATCACCAGCTAGTAATCCATCATAAGGAACTTATCAACAAATTATCACCAGTAAGGCAATTTACAAACCAACAAGAAGAGACACAAGCAAGCCAAGATAAACGACACTTTACAAATTCAGAATTTAAGAAAGGAAATCTTAAAGTCTGTGATCCTTAAAGCTTGTTCGTCCAAGAAATCCTAGAAGATACATTCCTCATATTGGCTTGGAAGTCATTCTGACTAAAGCTGCAAAGTCCACCTGCTCTGATAGTAAGAACAATGCATCTTAGAATAAAGTGAGACCTGGATTGGTCGATCGTGTTCCTTTTGTCTCACAATGACTTCAAATTCAAAACTCTCTAAGAGCGCCTATAAGTAGAGGCTGCAGCCCAAGTGGAAAAGGTTGTCGAAAACAACGAATCTAACTAGTTTTTCACGAATGTAACAAAACTCTGCTTAAATCTATACTCGAGAATTCAAAGCTTTCACGTTGTTTTAACAGCTCACCGTGTGCCTTATTGGACACGAGACACTTAGCAATTCTTGTAAGTGTTACTCTTGGTCTTCTTAATGTCTATGCAAGAAACCTTCTTAGAGTTACCACTTCTCCGGTGGTTAATTATTATGTGTGTATACTAAAAGTAGACATTTCAAGAAAAAATTCAAAGTCCCATGACCAGTTGGAGGTTGAGAGGTGCACCCACACTTTAGATCAGAAGAAGCAAAGGATAGCAAATAACTTGGCGAGTGAGCTAGTGGACTGTGGGCACGAGCATTCACCAGCTAGCATCATATTGGTCAACTTCATTGTAATCTCTAGCTTAGTTGTTCCAGACTGCGAGTCTAAAAAAAGAGGACGTATGATAGTTTTGGCTGAACTTCTATAAATCTTTTTTGTTGATTATTGCTTTCATTAATTTACAACATTAATTTAAAACCCAACACCTCAAGTGTTGGAGTATATTTGAATATGGCTAAACAACGAATCAACTCACTGAGCAACCAATTTTTTTGAACCCGAACTAGTGCTAGAATCACCAACTTAAAAAAGTACAAATTTATAAATATCCCACTTCTTATTTTAGTACTCTGATAAGTATCAACAATATACCAATATTAGAATTTTGTTACGAAAGCTTTTAGATAAAGAAATTACTTAATGTATACAAACATCTCAAATTACACTTGAATCTTTAAACATATACAATTCAAATCAACCGTTTTCACAATTAATTTTCCGAATTTCACTTATCTTAAATTTCAAGATTTCTCATTGTGTGGAGGCATGGAGTCCAACCAGCTTTTAGACATTGAAAAAATCTCAGTTTTTGTACTTTGATATATAATTTAATGAGTCTATTATTATTAAAGTGGCTAGCTATTTTTATTTTTGAATATTTTCATTTATAATATTAACCATTTTAAGAGAATTATCGATTCAAAGTTAAAAAATAATTTAATTATTAATTCAAGACTCAAAAATCATACAATTCTCAATCCAGGACTTGATATTGAGGGTCCTGGATTAAAGATTTTATGATCTTTGGGGTTCAAAATTAAGAATTAATTTTTTAGATCCTGAATTGATAATTAAGCTATGTTTCAATCTTAAATTGACAATACTCTACTATTTTAATATAAAGACAATATAGTCATTAAAAGAAAATCTTCACTAACTGTACACCTAATTATAAAAAAGAAATTAGAAGTGGTACATCAATTTTAAAGTAATAATAATACCATAATAAAACAATTGTAGAAAAACGATATATCTTGAAAATTGAGTGAAGCTAGATTTTTATTTGTTTTTTTGTGAGTACGAACAATTTTATTGAATGAGGTAATGGATGAAACCGTACACCACTTTACTACAATTATAAAGAAGAAGAAGATTATTATTTTATAATCGTGGAGACTGAGATTAAGATAGATTAGATTTTCCTGGTCCACTAACATCAACTCATGTCTTATTCATCACATTCTCCTTTCTTTTCAACTTCATACAGAAATTTCAAATAATTAATCTTAAATATATGATAATATTGTTTTACAAATGGCATCTTATGCACAATAAAGATAGAAGATAAAATGAAGTGATGTGATTTAAAGCAGGTGAAATTGTTTTAATGGTAGAGTCGATTATGATTAGGCCATGTGATTAGAGCATCCCAATCTACTCCTAAATACAAATGCAAACACAAATTTTCCAGTTTTTAGCCCCTAATCAAATGACAAACTTGAACGCAATTTGAGTTTTGCAATTTTTCTGCTGTTGCCACTGTAGTGGAACTTAAGATTTTCTTTTATTTTTTCATCTTGATTTTTATTTTGTTTTATTTATACTGATCACGTACTAGATAATGAATAATCATAATTGTGTTATAGTAATAAATCAGTCTTATTTATATATTAGATTTATTTAATTTAATTTGTTTTAGTCAATTTTTTATTAGTATTTCATCTATTAAGTGTTTGTACATTAATTCATTTAAACAGATTATTAATGTTGAGTTATTTAGTTTTTTATTATTTAAATAAAATATTTAGTTAATTATGTTTTATTATTTAAATAAATATACAATTCTTAAATATATGATTAATAATATTTTGTTTTCATTAATAACTAATTATCTTATAATAATTTGTTTATTCTGAAATAAGTAAAATAACAAAATTATAAATTTGATAAATATATCGGTAGTATTTGAAAAGTACAAAAATGCGAAAAAAAAGAATATGCTAATTTTTTTTTAAAGATTAAAAATGTTTAGTTAGTACAGTATTTTGGGTTGGAATGGTATTAGCTAGAACTCCTCCATTCTACAATTTCAATCCGAATTAGTAAAATGTTAAAGGGTGATTCTATTCATAACCCCCAAAATTCTCAACATAGCCCCTAAAAATAGTTAAAATTTAACTATCTTTTTTTTAGACATTTCTTTCCCTAAATATCTAAAAATTCAGAAAATTCCTATTATATTGCCGTTTGTATAGCCCCAAATTTTTTTAAAAAAATCCTAAAATCTAAACTTCAATAGATTAATCTTGATTCATGAATATTACATTGGCTGTTCAGTTTGAGTTTTTAAATATAAACAAAAATAATAAGCATAATGAATTAATAATTAATTATTTAGTTTTCGTGAATGAATTGTTATATAAATTATAAAACTAAGAAACTAACATCACAAAAATATGATAAACCTGCTGTTGCAAAATGAAATGAACACATAAATTCAAAGAGTAAATAATCAAATGTTGATGCTCAATATTTTAGAGCATATGAGTATGCACATCTATATATACCTAAAAGCAAAACCCCACTTAAAATATTTTCCCCCCAAAATATATTACCAAAAATAAATTCAATTTATATTAGGTAAGTAAAATTAAATATGGTAAGTATGTAAAATAATACTCCCTCCGTCCCAAGTAAATTGTCCACATTTCCTTTTTCGTCTGTCCCACAATATTAGTCCACTTTCCTAAAATAGCAAATTCTCTACACTCATCAATAAAATATTCATCCCACTAACTCTCACTACCACTCACATGCATTGGTTATCGTGCCCGGTCAAATGTGGACAATTTGACCGGGACGGAGGGAGTAATATGTAATTGCTAATTGTTTTATTAGAATGTATATAATATTAGTGATATAGTATATTAGGTTAATAAAATCAAATAAATTAAGTTTTAGATAATTAGAATAATAAATATATTGTGTATATATATATATATATATATATATATATATATATAGGTGGCTGATCTGGTGAGAGTAGCCCTTATCATGAGAAATGAGAATAAATCTCGTCCATAGATTTGACAACATCAACGATCCAGATTATATAAGAGCTTTAACAAAAAACGCGGTATAATATCCTCATTTTACTTCATTGAAGGGCAACATAGTCATTACGAACGTACAGGGCGCAAAAGTTGTGTTTTGTTCATTTTATCTTAGTTATACTTCATTTTATCTCAATTGCGAATCATTATAAAATAAATTTGATTCGAATTTTGATGTTACACGTGACATGCAGAGAAATCATGAAATAGCCAATTTGGCTATAACACATATCGATTTTAGCCAATTTTATGTATATGTGTCGAATATAGCCAAAAGTACAAATTGCAGATTTGTGTCATAACTTTTCAGGTTTTTTGAATTTGAGATGTGATAAAAGAATTTAAAAAAAAAGAGAAATACATATATATGTTGAGGGACCGAGTGCGATCAGTTAAATAAAGAGAAAATATAATTTATCAAATAATTTTCAGAATTTTTAAAAAAATAAAAAATTTGCGAGGGGGACCGATGGCGACCACGAGTGACCGAGTGGGATCCCATTAAATAAATAGAATTTTTTTTCCGATTTAAAAAAAAAAAAAATTGGCGAGGGAGACCGATAGAGATCCCGATGGCTACCTCGAGTGCGACTCACTGACAGTGAGTCAAACCGAGTTAGTAGCCGACACGATAGCGACTTCGAGTGCCACCGATAGCGACTCGGTCAAAAAAATTTAAAAAATAAGGTCAATACCCTAAAATTGGTCTCCCCCTCATTTTGTGCGTATTTTTTCCGCTTCTCTCTCGTTCTCTACCACTGGTCTCCCTCGGTGGCACTCGGGTTCGCACTCAGTGAGAACCGAAAATAATAAAAAAAAAATTCAAAGAGTGCGACCGAGTCGCCATCGATCCCACTCGGTCGCACTCGGTTCGCACTCAGTGGGGCCCACTCTCTATCACAACATTCATTTTTTTTTTTAAAAAAAAGGGAGAGACTTCACATTTTTTCAACCTAATTTTTAAAATACCGAGTGCTACCCTAATAAATTATTTTCGAGTGAAAAAAAATCCATTTATGCTCATATATCTATAAAATTATTTATAAACTGATTTTAACTAATTGATTAGACATAAGTGTCAAAATTTTTGCAATCAAATGATTTGTAAACTAATTCCAATGCTAAAATATGTACTTTTGGCTAAAATTGCAATGGAAACATAAAAGTGGCTAAAATTGATATGTGTTTTATCAAAATGGCTATTTCAAATAATTAAGACTTTTATCATAGCAGTTCTTCATTATATCTTAGTTATTCTTCATTTTATCTCAATTGTGATTCATTATAAAATAAATTCGATGTGAATTTTGATGTTATACGCAACATGCATTTTATCTTAGCAGTTCTTCATTATATCTTAATCATTCTTCATTTTATCTCAATTATTGTTCATTATAAAATAAATTAAATAAAAATAAAATCATTTTTTCAAAAAAAAAAATGATTTGAATTCTCTTCATTTTATCTCCTATATACATCATTAAACGAAAAAAATCAAAATTTTAGAAACAGTTCTCTTCATTTTATCTCCTCTATACTTCATTAAATGGAAAAAATTAAATTAAATAAAAATAAAATTATTTTTTCGGAAAAATTATTTCAGTTCTCGTCATTTTATCTCCTATATACATTATTAAAAGAAAAAAATCAAATTTTTAGAAACAGTTCTCTTCATTTTATCTTCTCTATATTTCATCAAATGGGAAAAATTAAATTAAATAAAAATAAAATTAATTTTTTTTTAAAAATATGTTAAATTTATTTTATTTATTTAAAACTTCATTAAATTAGAAAATTCAATTAAATAATAATAAAATTTAATTTAATTTTAGAGTATTGGATGACTCAACAAGACAATCGAAATATTATGAAAAATCGAAATGAAAAGGAATTAGAGATCCAAATATGTAATAATGAAGTTCGCGGAGGATAAAATGAAAATGGAAATTATTTGAGGGAGATACCATCAGGATAAATGACAATGATACCCTTAAATATGTAATAATGAAGTTCGCGGAAGATAAAATGAAGACGAAAATTATTAAAGCATGACCGCAGATCTTGTGAAATCAAAGGCTGAGATTTATTCTCATTTCTTACATTAACATCTATTCTCATATGATCTAACTTCTATATATATATATATAAATATATAAAGACATGTTTATAATATTTTTTATATAGTTAAATATATTATCTATATATTAAGTAAATAAAATCAAATATATTAAATTTTAGAAAATTAAAAATAAACAATATATTAGATATATATATATATATATATATATATATATATATTTATAATACTTAAAATACTTACAACTTTTAATTAAATAAAAGAAGGGGAAATGGAGAGGAAAAAATATGTTTTAAATAATATTTTTATGTTTTTATCTAATTCTATACTGTTTGTAAAAGTAAGATTTCTAAAAAAATAACAATTTTTTCCCTAAATATAATTTCCGAAAAAATTATGAAAAAAAATATTGTTATAGTGAATTTAACATTAAAATTTGCAATAAATGGTATTATGAAACAATTTAATGAGTTAAATTACTAATAGTAAAATCAATTTATTTATGTAATCAATCATCATTACTAAGATTAATGGTTGTTTGAGAATTTCCTAAATTAATTAAAAATGCAAAATGTTAGGCATTTTTTATGCATTTTATCATTAAAATCCTATAACTATTCAAAAATTATGAGTACTATAAATACAAGTAATTTTTCTTAATTTTATCACTTCATCATTTCTTCTCCGTGTAAAATCTAGGCAATGATTTTTTTTTTCTCTCTTACTGATGGAATAGTCCATTTTTTTTATGTAGCAATTCATTTATTTTAAAATATAAATGTCAACGTGGGAAGAAGGGAACTTTGATCTATAATTTTATATTGTATTATTTAATATTTACATTTATTAATTTATTTCTTTATATTTTTCTCCTTCAATATTCTAATCTTGGCATTACATTCATATTAATGTAATATTGTTCTTGGTTTTATTCTGTTACTTATTTTTCATTTTAACATATATTGTCAATTAGTATTGATGTTCTTCATTATTTTCCACCAAATTAGTTGTAAAAAATGAGTTCATTATCATTTGTTCTTAATTGAGTGTATTGTATATCACTATCATGCCATGTCAGATCTAATTTTATATTATATATTTAAGAAATACCATCATTTTTATTCTTATTATACTTATCATTACTATATTCTTTTTAAAAAAAATAAGCAAGACTCTCGATACAAATGTATACACATCTATATCTATATGTATCTATATAATACTAAAAGCAAGACACCTAAGAAATTTTTTTCCCTCCCAAATTACTTTCCAAAATTAAATGTATAACATATTAGGCAACTATTCATAAATATGGTAAGTATGTAATTATTAAATTTTCAATTAATTATCAGTAATACACATTACAATTAGCAAACAAAGATTACGAAACTTAAAATATGTGACGTTTTATATATTAATAAAATATTTAAGTTAAGGCGAGATTATAGGCATGATAGGTTGATTTTAATCAATTAGGAGTATTAATTTGATTTTAAAAGTCTATAAATAGTGTACATCTATTTCTCAGTCGCTCCCACTGTCTATTATCTTGATTGAGGTATGAAATAATTTTTTTGAGCTTTCAATTATTTTGAGTGCATTTTAGTGAATTTGTTTGCTAATAATATTATTTCTTGAATTCGCAGCACATATTAGGAGATTAACTCAACTCGAGGAGAACACACAAGAAGATATTTGAAGATGATTTTATTATCTTCAACCAATTGGAACAATTTTCTTCCTTGAGAAAAAATATTTGATTTTTTAATTATTTTTAAGCTTTGGAAAAGTATTTTAGTTAGTGTGTAATTCCACTCATTTCTTAATTCGTACATATGTTATATTTCTATCATTTTGTATTGAATAGCTAGATTAATTATTTTACTTTTTTTTCTGGCTATATATTGTTGCAGTTAAACTACATGTTTTACAATTTATCATTCAATTTGTTTTAGTCTCAATTTATTTATTTGAGAATTATTGAATATTCACAACTAATTGCTATATAGTTAAGTACGAGAAAGTTAATACACAATCTTACTTGATATTGTAGGGTAATAAAATATTATATACAACTCATATATATGTGTATTAATTAAACTGAGCAATGAACATTCTCTTCTATTTGTTTGTGAGTATTTATTTGAATATAATATTACGCGAACTCTTATTTGTATATTATTTTATTATAATAATGATATATAAAAAATCAAGAAATTCTATTCGTCATTTTAATCATCTTTTTAAAATATATTTTTTATTATTTTAAATTTACGAATGTGGGCATAAAAGCATTAATAACTCATTTTTTAAAATTTAATGATTACGATAAAAAATAAAAAAAATTCTATTTGCCATTTTAATCATCTTTTAAAAATATATTTTTATTATTTTTTAAATTTACGGAAGTGGGCATAAAAGCATTATCAACTCATTTTTTAAAATTTAATGATTACATTAAAATGATTTGAGATCGATTCAAGTTAATTGGATATATTTTATAAAAAATTCTATGATATTAATGTATATGAGCATTAATGTCTAGCATAAATTTGAATTAGGTATCCAATTATCTTGAAATGATCATAAAGTTAAATAATAATGTTACAATAGCTAATAAAATTGGTATGAGTATGAAATAATTGATGTCGAAGCTGCTAATTTTTTTTTATAATATGTGTTTAAAATTAATTTTTTATATTTATATTTTGTTTAAGTATGTTATAAAGAAAACACGTGATTCTCACAATGGTACAATTTGGAATAATGACGAATCAACTGCAAGGGATGGACAAATAAATGCACGCATAGTTTAAAGTATATTTAAATAATGGTCTATTCCCAGGGACGAATACAGACATTAATTATCGTGGGGTTCGACTATTTTCGGTATCGACACTTAATATATACATAAATCTTTTAAAAAATAAAGCATATGTAAAAAAAATTGAAATTCTTGTGGGCGCTCCAGTCCATAAGCCCTATGCTGACTTCGCCAGTGCATATTCCTAAATACATAATGTTATTATTTTAATTAATTTTGTCGAAAATCATTCAACGGGGCAAATATTAGTTTTAAACCAAATATTAATTAAAACAATAAGTATATTTTATTATATAAGATTAATGTTATGTTAAATATAAAATAAAATATAATATATTACTATAAATTCATTTGTTTAATGCATTATTAAATACTGTATATACATATTATGCGTGTATATAGTGCATTTATGAACATTAATGAAATATATTAATAAAATACAAATCAATTAAAAGGAGAGAAAATTAAAAATACTAAAGTGTATATAAGATAAAGAAAGAGGGGAGACAATGTTCAAATGAATATATCTTTAAACGAGATATTATAAAATAGTTATAAAATATGTTGTGTTTGTAGAGATAGAAGAGAGGAGACAAAGGAAAATAAATATGGATGTAAGCATCCTAGCTTGGGATGTTGATGGCTTAATTAAGTGTATTGTATGTATCTAATGGGTTATGGATTTGAGTTTCAATAGAAATAATTGGGTCGAGTGAGAGTTAAGATTAATGCATTATAGAAAAATTTTAAACATTCGATCTCAATTATATCAATTTTTAATATTATCGCATATACAAAGCTCAAAAATTGAAGTTTAGTACATCAACATGCATAATAAAACTTCCCTCCAAGAGAAAAATGATGAGAGTGCATGTAAATACAACATCCAATATATATATATATATATGAATTGGATCCAGTGATAAAAATTATTGTTGTGATAAAATGATAAAGCCGTTTGATTACGTTTACAATGTTGCTTTATTGTGTTTTAATTGTTGCTTGATTACAATGTTTCTTGATTGTATTTCAGTTGTTGCTTGATCATTTATTGTTTGATTGTGTTTTAATTGTTGTTTAATTAGATATCAACCATTGATTTAATTAGATCCAATGGATGAGATTAAGTCTTATTTTTAATAAAATTATTTATTATCATATGATCTCATATCTCTCTCTCTCTATATATATATATATATATAGAGAGAGAGAGAGGAGAAAACGAGACTAATATAGTGAGACGGAGGGAGTATAAACCAATTGTGATTAGTTGAGTAATATGATATATGTATTCAATTAACTTATAAATCTTAAAATTTGAGCTAAATTTGATCGAATTTTAATATTTTACTGCTATAGATCCAAATAAGAAATAAATTAAATAATAAATAATATTAAAAGTATATACGCGCCGCGCATCGCGCGGGAGGAAAACTAGTATTAATCTACGGAAGAATAATGCTACTATAATCAGTATTCATAAAGAAAATGGCAATATGGGTGAGCTACGAGTTGAACAACGAGCCGTAAAATCGACAAGTTAGACTAAAACTTGTATTCAAGAATGGAGCCATATTTATTTAACCAAAATTCGTAAAAATTTGGGGCTATGAATAATTATTGTATTTTAATTTTATCAAATTTTAAACGGTTGAAGGTTACAAGGATAAAATAATATTAAAAATAATTATTTATATTTTAATTATTTTTGGAGGCTGTGTAGAGAAATTTGGGATAATGAATAGAATTACTCAAAAATAAAATAGTTTGATTCATCATTCTGCAAATAAAAGAAACGTTTTGAACATGAATACGTCATGACAGCATGGGAGAGACATCATAGTGGGCAATATTGGAGTGCAGCCAACCATCATCAAATATTTGAAAGGGAAATTATTCAAAATATAAAATAAAAGCATAGAAAATCATCATATATTAAAATAATAATAATAAAAGAGAAATGCGTAGTGGGTGGGGTTGGGAAAAAGGAAAGAAAAGGTGGGCAGTAAGAAATGGGGACCAAAGTAACCATGCGTGTGAGTCGTGCTTTCACTGTGCAAAGTGAAAACATAGTACATACTCCAATTATACCCCTCTCACTCAAATTTACCACCAAACTAATATCATATATACTTTCTTTTGCATTCTTTTAAAAATAAGAAATTATGAGTTAGTTTCCTAAGAGACGGTCTCAATATTTTTTTATTGTGAGACGGACCTTAATACATCATTTCAATAAATTAAATACATCATTTTATTTTTAAAAATTACATTATTTGCAACAAAGAAATACATCATTTTCAATAAAGAAACACATTATTTCATTAAATTCGTTTCACAATAAAAATGATGAGACATCATTTGTAATAAAGAAACACATCATTTCATTAAATTCGTCTCACAATAAAAATGATGAGACAGTCTCATCTGAGAATTTGTCAAAGATTATTCTTAGATTTATTTTATCATAATTTTCAAGTTATAAATAAAATAAAGATTAGATAATGTAATAATAAAATTAATGATTTATTATTAATAATTTGGAAGTGTGTGCAATGTGCATACTCTTTTCTAACTAGAGAGTTTTTAGGCTATGTTTTCAAACTGTTGGAGAAATGGAAAAAATAATCGACGCTATCAATGAGAATATTGCCTGTCATTTTATAATAGTAAATGACTAGATAATGAATAAATAGACTTATACCTACGCTTTTTCTAATACATGCATGTTGGTATATTTGATTGAATATTGAGAATAGGCAGATTGAGAGATTTTGAAAATACTATTTTGTTTTCTCCTAAAGATTTATTCAGTATAGTTAATTTTACTATACACATTGTTATACCCAAAATTCATAAACATTAACGTCTTTATCGCAAGAAATTAAAGGCCAACTCGGCATCGCATGAGGAGCGGTTCGATCTCCCTCTTCATGGTTCGAAAAAGGCTCACCATTGCAAACCGATAGCTCGAACCACTTAGTCCGACACGGTAACCAAAAGCAGACATATTTTCGAGAAATCAGCAATCAGCCGACAAGAATCACGGAGATGAGGACTCAACGACTCAACAGGCGAGATCTGAATCGCAAAAGGAAAGGAGCGAATTACTCCAAATATCTTTCCCTTCCTTGTAATAGATTTCAAATTGTTAATATAAAAGAGAGAAATAATGACTGGAGAAGGGTTGGAAAATTTATGGAAGAAGATAATACATATTTTCTTATTAATATTCTTGAAAAGCTTTTTCTGGCGCTTTAAAAGTTATTCATTTGGCATTAATTTTTTCATTGTCGAGTATTCACTCTCTGTCGAATAATTGAGTGTCGGGTAAAAAGGTCGCAGGTCCGTTACCGGCCTATTACACCACGGACTCCGAACCTAGCCCTGACCGGACTAGGGTTCCTCGACCGATATCGTCACCGGCCTTCAAGCTTGGACTCCTTTTGCCTTCAAACGTCTTCGACAGCTCCGATCTACGCACCTTAGCCACCCAAAACCGAGAGGATAAGGAAGTTGGCTCAGACCTTACCGCCTGAGCACCCCACACCTTCCAATGGCCAAGAGAGTTGCCAGATAGGAAGATCACACCAAGGAGACTCTCAAACACTCACTCTCACCACTTACAACGCTCAGAATCACTCAAGATCGAAGAGAGAAGGAGGAGAGAATTTCAGAGAAGAGAGAGAAGAACGGCGTAGAATGAATTAGGGTTTGCGCACATACCGGGTAGAGCGGGTCTACCACGTATATATAGTAGGTTAGAAATAACCGCCCCGGTAACCGCTCGACCCGAGCCTATTCACAACCCGGAAAACAATCCAGAAACCAGGCCTAAGAAATGGGCTCGGATGATAAGTGGAATAAGTCGAGTATAAGAAGCCCAATCAACATGGCCACCCTAATCCTACAATCTCCACCTTGGACATGGTTGCGTGGGGCTTTGCTCTTATTGGTTGTCATCATCGCCGGTTTGCCTAGCTATACATGTACTAGGACTTTTGTGGGTATGACTAAGGTACGTATCACAGAGATAGGGTACGTGCAAAATAAGACAATACCCAAAATGAGTAATGGAAGTAATCAAATGAAAACACACCATCACACTGCATTCTTAAGTCACTTGGACACAACATTAGAAACAAGTTTTATAATCACAAAATTTATAAAAACAGGTTCACTAGCTCATTCAGAATGTATGTGAGCTATTCAAATACACTAAGTAAACGATTTTGGCAAAAGAAAACAAAATAAAAGAGAGTTCAATATCAAACTAAGTTGAATTAAACATGTTCAAAATTCAAGATATCCTGACAAGACATAAATTTTTCATAAGGAAGACATTTAGTTCCCATATCTGCAGGGTTGAACTCAGAAGCTATCTTTTGCAAAGAAATAACCCCTTTTTCAACTACATCCCTAATGAAATGAAATCTTACATCTATGTGCTTTGTTCGGTCATGGAATACTGGGTTTTTACATAACTGTATTGCAGATTGTGAGTCTGAGTAAACAACTGGATTATCACTTAAGATATTAATCTCAGACAGCATGCCTTTTAGCCAAATGGCTTCCTTAAAGGCATCAGTCATAGCTATGTATTCAGACTCTGTTGTAGACAAAGCAACAATAGGTTGTAATTGAGATTTCCAACTTATACATGCATCACATAATGTAAACACATAGGAAGTGGTTGACTTTCTATTATCTCTATCATTAGCATAATTTGAATCAACATATCCCACAAGTTTTACATGTTTAGAGCATCTAGAAAATCTCAAACCAGTGCTTTGTGTGTGTTTTAAGTATCGAAGTAACCACTTAAGAGCTTCCCAGTGAGGTTTACCTGGATTGGACATATATCTGCTGAGTAAACTAACACAGTACGCAATGTCAGGTCTAGTGCTGACCATTAGATACATAATAGAACCAACAGTGTTGTTATAAGGAATATTTTTCATTTCATTTATCTCAAAATCAGATTTCGGACACTGTTCTTTACTCAAAAGAAAATGGGATGCTAATGGGACATTGACAGGCTTTGCTGATTCCATAGAAAATTTAGAGAGAATCTTAGTGATGTATGCAGATTGGTTTAGAATTAAACTCTTATTTGACCTATCTCTTATGATGTCCATACCAAGTATTCTTCTAGCATTGCCCAAGTCTTTCATTTTAAAATGCTTGCATAGATGGTCTTGCACACGCTTCACAGATTTCATACTAGGACTAATGATTAACATATCATCCACATAAAGAAGCAGGAAAGTAGGCAAGTTATTTTCAGACTTGAAATAAAGACAATGATCATGAATGCTTCTCTGAAATTTCAAAGTTTTCATGACAGAATCAAATTTGAGGTTCCATTGTCTAGGAGATTGCTTTAAACCATACAATGCTTTCTTTAATAAGCATACTTTATCAGGACGTTTTTTATCAACAAAACCCTCAGGTTGTCTCATATATATGCATACATCAAGCTCACCATATAAGAAGGCAATTGTAACATCCATTTGGACAAGTTCCTGTTGGAGAATGGGTATTAATTAGAGTTAATTATGGTTGATTTGATTCCCTAATATTAGGCTAGGTATTTATTTGATTTATATCAAATCTCATAATTCGTGGGATTTGAATGATTTCCTACTAGGATTAGTTAGGGTCATCATGTATATAAGGCACCATCTTGTACTTCAATTTTACACATACAAAAATTATAGAATTACATTTTCTGGCATGGTATCAAAGCAGCTCCTTCTTGGGACTGCTTCTGTTTTGGTTCTCTGATAATACACAACCTTAATTGCTGTATCTTTCGATCTATTCCCGCAGCCTCAATCAACTCCTCTAATTGGTGGCCTTCATTGCTGCCTCTTTTTCATTCATAAAACCCCCTAGCCATGTCTGAAATATCTAAAACTCATAACGGCACCCAGTTTAAAATAGTTCAACCCCAACAACCAGTTGAACTGCAGAGTATTCAAGCACCACCACCACAAGAGGCTACAAGTTTCAACCAAGAAGAGATTGACAGATTGAAGCCTCTCATTAACAAATTGGAGAAACCCTCAGGTAGTTGTTCCTTGGTGTATTCTGGTAAGTTTCCTTTCTCTGTTGGATTACATGTCTCAGATAGTACCTTCGTCAATTCTTGGGTCTTGGATTCGGGAGCAACAGATCACATGACCAATTCACCCAACGCCTTTCTCTCTTACACTCCATGCCCTAGTAATAGGAAAATTGCCACAGCTAATGGTTCTCTTATAACTGTAGCTGGTGTAGGAGATATTAAAATAAACTCATCCTTCACTTTAAAAAATGTTCTCCATGTCCCAACCTTATCCACAAATCTTATCTCTGTTCAGAAACTTACCCAAGACATACCATGCAAGGTAGTTTTTTACCATAATCAATGTGTTTTTCAGGACCAGACTTCGGGGAGGATGATTGGACGTGTTAGAGAAAGGAATGGCCTTTACCATCTTGAAACACCAACTCAATTAAGCATTCACACTAGCAGGTTACATCACTCTCTTATATCCAAAATACCTCAAACCAACAAAGACAAAATTTGGCTTCACCATCATCGCATGGGTCATCCATCTTTTAGAACTATCCAAGTTTTGTTTCCTTTTCTTTTTAAGGGTCTTGATGTCAATCAGTTTCATTGTGAAGTCTGTCAGCTTGCTAAACATAAGCGTGTAACATTTCCAATTAGCAATACAATAAGCCCTTCTCCATTTAACCTTATTCATAGTGATATTTGGGGTCCCTCTACCATTCCAAGTGTGTCTGGAGCAAGATGGTTTGTTTCTTTTATAGATGATTGTACTCGTGTTACATGGGTTTTTCTTCTTAAACATAAATCTGATGTTAGTACCGTCCTTCCTAATTTTCTCTCCATGGTTAGAAATCAATTTGGGGTTACCATAAAGAGGTTTCGATCTGATAATGCGAGGGATTACTTCAATCACACACTTCGCACCTATTTTGAAAAAGAAGGGATAGTGCATGAATCATCTTGTGTTAATACACCACAACAAAATGGGGTAGCAGAGAGGAAAATGGGTCATCTCCTTGAATCCACTCGAGCCCTATTGTTCCAAAAAACTGTGCCAAAGTCCTTTTGGGGGGAAGCCGTCCTTACTTCTACTCACCTCATAAATCGATTGCCTACCAAAGTCTTGGGATTCAAGAGTCCAATGGATAAACTTTCCACATTTTATCCCCACATACAGACCACAAATAACCTTACCCCTCGAATATTTGGGTGTGTGTCCTATGTTCACATTCATAATCACAATAGGGGAAAGTTAGATCCAAGGGCCTTGAAAACTGTTTTTGTTGGCTATAGCTCCACTCAGAAAGGGTATAAGTGTTATCACCCTCCTTCTAAAAGGTTCTTCGTCTCCATTGATGTAACATTTCATGAACATGAGTCCTACTTTACTGTTCCTTATCTTCAGGGTGAAAGTCCATTAATCGAAGATAAAGATGAGTGGGGTTTTAGTGAGTTTCTTCCTTCTATTGTTTTTAAACAAACTGCTCCGGTCATACCTGAAAGCTCTACATCCCGAGAACCTATACAAGAAAACTCTACATCCCATGAACCTATACCTGAAAGTCCAACATCACGTGAACCTATCTCTACATCCCATGAACCTATACCTGAAAGTCCATCATCACATGAACCTACACCTGAACCTATACCTGAAACTTCTACATCCCTTGAACCCAAATCTGGCTTAGGTGAATCTATTAATGTAAATGCAAGATTTGGGAAGGTGTTTACAAGAAGGCAGACGGTTGATCCCGCATCTGGGCATGCTCAAGAATCCAATCCGGAACCTGATCATGAGGTAACATTTTCTAACCCTACTTTGCAAACTGAAACTGAGCCTAATGAGAATGAGTTGAATCTTCCCATTGCTATTAGGAAAGGAACTAGAGAATGCACCAAACGCCCACTTTATCCACTTGCAAATTATCTCTCATTTAAACAGTTTTCACCCTCACACAGAGCCTTTCTCGTTAGCCTAAACACCATTGCTATCCCTACCACTCTATCTGAGGCATTAACCAATGGAAAATGGAAGCAAGCTATGGATGAGGAGATAAAGGCCTTAGAGAAGAACAAGACATGGGAGGTGGTACAACTGCCAAATGGAAAAATACCTGTGGGCTGTAAATGGGTGTATACGGTTAAGTATAAAGCAGATGGGTCGATTGAGAGATACAAGGCCAGATTGGTTGCTAAAGGGTATACACAAACTTACGGCATCGATTATCTGGAGACTTTTGCACCGGTAGCAAAAATGAACACCGTGAGGATTTTGTTGTCCTTAGCAGCTAACTATAGTTGGGAGCTAGAGCAGTTCGACGTGAAAAATGCATTTCTGCATGGGGATTTGGAAGAAGAGATCTATATGGACTTTCCACCAGGATATGGGAATCACTTATCTGGACATAAGGTGTGCAAGTTAAAGAAAGCATTGTATGGGCTTAAACAATCTCCACGGGCATGGTTTGGGAGATTTGCTAGAGCTATGATTACTATGGGATACAGACAAAGCCAAGGAGACCATACACTCTTCATCAAACACTCAGTTTCAGGGGGAGTTACAGTTCTGCTTGTCTACGTGGATGATATAATTGTGACAGGTAATGATGATAGGGAAAGACATTGTTGAGCCAAAATTTGGCTAAAGAATTTGAGATTAAAGTCCTAGGAAGGTTAAAGTATTTTCTTGGAATTGAAGTAGCTCATTCCAAGAAAGGGATTTTCATTTCACAACAGAAGTATGTGTTGGATCTTTTGAAAGAAACTGGCATGACAGCATGCAAGCCGGTTAGTACTCCTATTGACTTGAACTTCAAACTTGGACAAGCTGAAGAGGATGCAACAGTAAACAGAGAAATGTATCAATGTCTGGTTGGGCGACTCATCTATTTGTCCCATACTAGACCAGATATAGCATATGCTGTTAGCGTGGTGAGTCAATTCATGCATAGTCCAAAAGAGGTTCACCTACAAGCAACAAATAGAATTCTGCAATATCTTAAAGGAACACCAGGAAAAGGAATCTTATACAGGAGGAATGGAGGCCTAGCAGTTGAAGCATACACAGATGCTGATTATGCTGGATCAATAGTTGATAGAAGGTCAACCTCTGGGTATTGTACATTTCTTGGAGGGAATCTTGTGTCTTGGAGAAGCAAGAAACAAAATGTAGTAGCAAGATTGAGTGCAGAAGCAGAATTTCGAGCAATGGCTCAAGGCATGTGTGAATTACTTTGGATAAAGATTATTTTGGAGGATTTGAAAGTTAAGTGGGATGTTCCTATGAGATTATATTGTGATAACAAGTCTGCAATTAGCATTGCTCACAACCCGGTTCAGCATGACCGAACCAAGCATATTGAGACTGACAGACACTTTATAAAGGAGAAGCTGGATAGTGGTTTAATTTGTACACCCTATGTCTCCACACATGGGCAGCTTGCAGATATACTCACTAAAGGATTGAGTAGTTCGGTATTTGAGAACATTGTATCCAAGCTGGGAATGGAAGATGTCTATTCACCAGCTTGAGGGGGAGTGTTGGAGAGTGGGTATTAATTAGAGTTAATTATGGTTGATTTGATTCCCTAATATTAGGCTAGGTATTTATTTGATTTATATCAAATCTCATAATTCGTGGGATTTGAATGATTTCCTACTAGGATTAGTTAGGGTCATCATGTATATAAGGCACCATCTTGTACTTCAATTTTACACATACAAAAATTATAGAATTACATTTTCTGGCAGTTCCCAATCAAAATAAGCAACCAAAGCAAGCATTATTCTAATGGTAGTGAACTTGACACATGAGCAAATATCTCAGAATAGTCTATGCCTTCTTTTTGAGTAAAACCTTTAGCCACTAACCTAGCCTTATATCTTATGTCTTTCCCATCATGCTTAATCTTATATAGCCACTTACAGTCCACAATAGAAAGATTAGGAGCTCTGGGAACTAAGGTCCAAGTATTGTTTTCATGCAGGCTAGAAATCTCATCTTTCATTGCAGCAAGCCACTTATCAGAGTTTCTAGATTGCATAGCCTGTTTAAATGTTTTAGGTTCATCACCATCAAGTTCCTCAAAGACATTCAAGGCATGCATAGTTAATTCATATTCATCAAACCTTTTATTAGCTATTATTTGCCTCCTAGGTCTATCTCTAGTCAGGTTATAATCAGACAGAGACTCGGAGGTGGAATCAGAAGCTCCACCTTGTTTAGAACTGCCATGGCAGTCATCAGATGACACACATTCAGAAGCAGGAAGATTATTATGTTGATTAGTTTCTGTTTCTTCCTCATGACTGTCATTATTATCTGATTTAGGTGGCTCCACCTCACTAGAAGTATCCTCATGCATAGTTGGAGGCAATGAGCTATTAGAACAGGGGAAGTCATTTTCATTAAAGGTTATATCTCTACTTATTATGATTTTATAATCAAAGTCATTTATGTCCCAGACCCTATAACCTGTAGTACCCTCTGGATAGCCTAAGAAGACACACTTCCTAGCTCTAGGGTCCAACTTGTCCCCTTTTTGATGAATATAGGCTGCACATCCGAATACCCTAAGATTAGATAGGTCTAGTGGTTGATTTGTGAAGACAGATTCAGGGCACTTGCCCTTCAGAGGGACAGAGGGAGATCTGTTGATTAAGTAGGTGGCAATCATAACTGCCTCACCCCAGAAAGGTTTATCCAAACCACTAATAGCCATCATACATCTCACTCTATCTAGGATAGTCCTATTCATTCTTTCAGCTACCCCATTTTGTTGGGGACTATAGGGGACTGTCCTATGTCTTCTAATTCCATTTTCTTCACAAAGGTCATTCATTTGAGTATTACGAAATTCTAGACCATTATCAGTTCTTAAGGTTTTGATTTTTCTATCAGTTTGGTTTTCAATTATAGTTTTCCAGTTTTTAAAGACAGACAACACTTCAGACTTTTGACTCATCAAGAAGACCCAAACTTTCCTAGAAAAATCATCAATTATTGACAAAAAATATCATTTTCCTCCTCTGGTGGGCTCACTAGATGGCCCCCATACGTTTGCATGAAGATACTCTAGTATGCATGTACTCTTAGGGGAATGAGGTGGGGTATAAGCAGGAAAAGAGACCCTACTTTGCTTGCCTAGGATGCAGTGTTCACAGAAAGACAAAGTATTCACATTATCAGAACCAAAAGCTCCATCCCTTTTGAGAATTTCAAGCCCTTTATTACTCATATGTCCTAATCTTCTATGCCACAAATTAGACACATCAATATCAGAAGAACTCAAGGCATTAGCAAATGAATCACGTTCAGTTTTACACACATATAGATTGTTTCTCTTTTCAGCTTTGAAAACTACTAAGGATCCTTGCATAATTTTCATTAAACCTTTTCCCCACCTTCCTTCTAACCCATCTTCTTCTAATGCAGAACATGACAGCAAATTGAAACACACATCAGGCACATATCTTACATTCTTTAAAGTATATGTGCACCCATCAACAAATTTAAGTTTTATATCCCCTATTCCTTCTACTTTACATTTTTTCTCATTAGCTAGAAGGATATAGCCTTTCTCTAAGTGTTTCAAGCTAGTAAAATGATGTATGTGAGGTGTAATGTGATAGGTACAACCAGAATCTACTATCCACTCAGAGGCACATAATTTTTCAGCACAGACATAGGCAGAGGGGAGGGTATTCAAGCAGTCAAGTTCAGAAATCATGTACACATCACCCATGTTTTCACCCTTAACAGTATTAGCATTAGAATTACTAGATTCACCCCTCTCCCTTCTAGATTTGGAGCATTGTTTAAAATAATGACCATATTCACCGCAGTTATAACATTTTCTCCCTTTTGACCTAGATTTGGACCTATACCTCCCATCAGATTGGTTTTTCCTACCATCTCTAGAGTTGTTATTGTCAATACCCTTGCCCTTGTCATTTCTGCTCTTGGATCTACCCCTTACATTTAGAATTTCATTATTATTGTTCCTGTTCCTACTTCTGCCCCTTTTTAGATCTTGCTCTTTGCTTTTTAAGACACTCATAACAGTTTCTAGGTTCACTGAGTCCCTACCATATTTTATGGTCGATTTTACATCATTATATGAATCTGGTATGGCATTCAAGAGAGCTATTGGGGCATACTCATCTATGTGCTCAACACCAGTGAGCTTAATGTCTTGAATCAGTTTATTGAACATGTCAAGGTTTTCATCTATGTCTTTATTTAGATCTAGTTTGAACCTAAAAAAAGTTTCCAGTAGGTACATTTTACTCGGCAAGGATGTTTCAGTGAACAAGGATTCCGACTTATCCCACAATTCCTTTGTCGTTTTAACTTTACCTATTTTTCTAAGCACAGAGTCAGACAGGTTCAAAATTATTATAGAACGAGCCAATTCATCCATTTCTATTCGTTTTTCAGGGGTGTCAGTATCTACATATTGAGCAGAAAGGGCCCTAAGTACTTTTTGTTGAATCATAAGACACTCTATCTTTTGTTTCCATATGGTGAAGTCTGTTTTACCATTAAACGGAGTTAAACCATGAGAAGTCATGCTGGAGGCCATGTAGACAAAAAATTTGACACAAGCAGACACAGATATGCACAAGAGACCTAAGCAGGCTACTAGGATATACAGCAGTAAAATATTAAAACACTTAGGTCAACTCTTCAAGCAGTTTTAGATACAGATCTTATCAATAACACCAAGTACAGTAAAGAAGACACAAAGTAATCACGAAATTTTAGCAAGAAATAGCGGAAGCCACAAAGAAGACCAGGATTTTTTACCCTAGTGCGCAAGATGTCACCTAGTAAACACATAAGGACTCAGATCCTTGATTGCTGCGGTTATCCGGTCCAGCAATAAGGATGCTCAGCCGACTGCGGTTATCCGGTCCAGTCAACTGAGCCCTAGGGACCTAGGGTTTACAAAATTACAGAAAAGTAAACTCGACAGACACTACGAAAGGGGGGTTAGGGCAGAGCGAGTCTTATACCTGAGCTGGGGCTCTGGATGAGGGCGCACCCGACTTACCCTTCGTGCCCTGGGGCACAGACGACGCGAGTTCGACGCGGTGTAGGCTTGCGGGTCTGCAAACCTGGACTCTGGTACCACTGTCGGGTAACAAGGTCGCAGGCCCGTTACCGGCCTATTACACCACGGACTCCGAACCTAGCCCCGATCGGACTAGGGTTCCTCGACCGATATCGTCACCGGCCTTCAAGCTTGGACTCCTTTCGCCTTCAAACATCTTCGACAGCTCCGATCTACGCACCTTAGCCACCCAAAACTGAGAGGGAGAAGGAAGTTGGCTCAGACCTTACCGCCTGAGCACCCCACACCTTCCAATGGCCAAGAGAGTTGCCAGATAGGAAGATCACGCCAAGGAGACTCTCAAACACTCACTCTCACCACTTACAACGCTCAGAATCACTCAAGATCGAAGAGAGAAGGAGGAGAGAATTTCAGAGAAGAGAGAGAAGAACGGCGTAGAATGAATTAGGGTTTGCGCACATACCGGGTAGATCGGGTCTACCACGTATATATAGTAGGTTAGAAATAATCGTCCCGGTAACCGCTCGACCCGAGCGTATTCACAACCCGGAAAACAGTCCAGAAACCAGGCCTAAGAAATGGGCTCGGATGATAAGTGGAATGGGTCGAGTATAAGAAGCCCAATCAACATGGCCACCCTAATCCTACATTGAGGAATAATAATTGGCGCCGTCTGTGGGAAGAGATTGAAAGCAATGGAAAAGTCAATGAGTGCACAACGGAACAGTACTGCAGGTGGTGAGAATTCCGCAATGAACAGACAAACATTTGAGGAAGAAATGAGGCGGATGCAGGAGGACATAGAGTTGCTGAGGGAGGAGAATCGCAGAACTACGCTGGATGCGGAGCGAATGAGGGAGCAATTGGCTGTATCCCGGGACCGATATAGGCCAAAAAGTGAAGAGATTGAATACAAAGAAGTAACTTCAGAAAATTCTGGGCATACCCTAATCGTCGTTTGTACGAAGAAGAGAGAAAGTCTGATAAGATTAAAGACTTGGAATCAAAACTGGAAGAGTTGACAAAGATGATGGCTTCTGTTCCCGGGGTCACCAACCTCCTCGCAACACCTAAAATGGGGAATTATAATGATTCCCCGTTCGAGCCAAGGATTGCAAACATCCAAATTCCCAAGAGATTCGTCATCCTGGCAATCAAGGCGTACGACAAAACGACCGATCCAGATGAGTTCGTGACCAAATTTAAAATGCAAACAATATCAATCCCCGAAATGGTGCGAGAAGCTTGTATGTGCAAAAGTTTTGGAGCTGTCTCGAGGGACCAGCTATGCAATGGTTCATGCATCTTGAAGTCGGTAAGATTGCTTCATTATCTGAATTGCACAAATTGTTCTCTATGTAATTCTCGAGCAGCCGCAGGATCCCAAAGCGATCAGACGATCTGTATCAAGTGGTACAAAAAGAGGGGGAATCACTGCAATGCTACATAAAGAGGTTTAATGAAGTGAAGGTTGCTATTCTGAATTATCTCGAGGAAATGGTCGTATCAGCCTTTAAAAACGGGCTGACAGGGGGATCAAGTTTATTAAGGAAGTTGGTTAATACCCTTGCTCGACTTTCACTGAAATTATGGCAAGAGAAGAAGTTCAAATTCGGAAGGAGATTGAAGAAGAAAACTTCGGAAAGGGAGAGAAAGGCAGGCATACGGCTCGAGTGGAGTCAAGCTCTAGAAAATCGAATCGATTTCAACCTTATGCTAACCAAAGTGATCGAAAAGCAGTGGGAATGCAACACACACCACAAACTGCACCGAAATCATTCAATCTGAATGCTAACCCTATGGCGGTAATCATATATACGTACTCACACAATTAGCTTCATCTCTTTAATCGATTACCAAACTCTGGACTAAATTCATATTAACGGGTTTAACTGTGATTTGCTGATAAAATCGATTAGTCGAGCAATTAATCACATGGGTAATTGTAAAATAATATAATAACCTTATTATAATCAACCGGGTTATTACAGAGCTGATCTTGTAAATGATTGTATAAGTTTAATAAGTGTAATAATTTAGGCCCGGCCAACCATTAACTCGAAAACTTGAGGAACAAATTTGAAAAAATCAAGATCATCCACAATCGAAGATGTAGTTGTGAGAGAAGAGAAACTGGCAGACTAAGGAGTTGACCAGTTGAGAGAAGAACTTACTGGCAGATAGGAGAACTAACCAATTGAGAAGAGCTTAGCTGACAGTTCAAAGGAACTGACAGCTGAAGCAAGAAGACAATAGCTTAGCTGACAGAGGATCAGCTGATGAATTCTGTCAAATCAACAAGATCGTCTTAGTACCATTGGAAGGAAAAATAAGATGGTCTATTTTAATTAAAATTACAACTTATATATTTTAAGAAGAGACCGCAAATACCCGCAGAAGATAACAGAATAAAATTTTTTAATTTTTTAGAAGAAATTAGCAGAAAATGTGAAAAATCGCACAAAAGAAATCTCATTCTCAAAAGCTCTCTTGAAGCTTTCCAATTATACTTGAGACTACCTTGCGTCTTAGCTTGAAGTTGGTGTCTACCTGATAGACAAAGTTTATTGGAGACCATTGCTGAAAAACGGCAAGGATTTGATCACTTTTCAGCTCACTTAAGAAGATTCATCACTATACCCGATATTTTGTGTGATGAACACAAAGCCATAACAAAAAGAAATTCTGAAGCTACAAGCCAGTTCAAGAGGGACAGAGACAACAACAAGGAAGAGCCTAGCAAGTAGATCTCTTGCGGTAAAACTCAATCGACTGTCGTGCCCTACGACCAATGCCGATTGAAGTCTCTTGTTGGAGAATATTAATAGATGTAACTATAGATATTGTTTTTCGTTCATGGAGAACGAATAATGGACCTAAGGACAGTTAGGTCCCGAACAACTATAAAATCATTGTATTATTTTTTGCTCCACTTTCTGCTCACTTATCTGCTCTTCACTAATCATTTGAAAAACCCACCAATTTAAAACTGGTGAAATACAATTGAAATTGGGCTTAATACTTGCATGACTTCAAACTAATATTGTAATTAAACTTGAGCCCATCCAATTACGTTAAACTGATTAATTTCGTGTGCAACTTACTAAGTTTAGAGGATTAGTTTAGACTCGACTAAGACTTGATTAAGTTCGTAAGTATTTGATAAAAAAATTGAAATTTAACTTAATAATAAACGAGTAAAACTTAAACAAGACACTACTAAATTTAATTCAATTCGGTTCGATTACATCCTCAATTTTGGAACTTATTATTATTATTATTGAAAATTTTACATTTTATAAAAGTAACACGTTCAAGCTAAGTATTCAAAAAGTATTATTTTTTAGTTCAAAGGGATCATATGGCTTAATTCCTCTTGCTTTGCATTTTTAATAAATGTAAAATATTTTGTTTAATTTAATGGGATATCCTTTTAAAAATAAATGAATCCCAATCATAAATCTAAATCAATCCCAATTTTTTTTATATATATATATATATATATATATATATATATATATAGAGAGAGAGAGAGAGAGAGAGTTGTATTCATTTCCGAACCAAATACCATGAATGAATTATGACCAAAAATTCGTGCGTCCATTTTATTGATCTGAAGGCTTAATTAATGACATGTGGCAATTATTTATTTATTTATTATTATCTAAAGGGTGATATAGGAATAAAAAGAATCTATATTTTTAGGAGATTTATTATATTTGGCTACCTAAGTTCATGCAATAATAATTAACAATCATATCACAAATCATAAATTCAATTATTTTCCTCATCTCTCACCATCGTCATTTCTTCTCCCCCTCAACAACCCTAAATTCAATCAATGACGTCGCTCCTCTCCCAGCCGAATATTGATGTCAAAGGCGATGCTGTGAATGGCGTAGGTATATTGTACAACGCGCGCCACCATGACAAAGGCATACATCTCTAGCAATATCAGCAGAAAGCAGGAGCAATATTCTTTGCTACTGGCTTGGAAAAATAAATTTGGGCAGCATTGATTAAATTAATCCATAGAAACAATTACATGTCAAAATTGTGGGATCCAAGCCAATAAAGATTGCTCAACGTGCTCTCTTCCGTCTGCAACACTCTTTCCATTATCAAAATTGTGTTCTTTGTGATTTTATGAGTTTTAGAATTGTTTTGTCATTTCTTTATTATATCCATCATTATAATTGTTTTTTTTAGTAAATGTCGAGTGGTTACGCAGCGCTGGATGTAAGGCACGCAGATGATCGATCCGGTCGTCGCCTTCTTCATTGGAGCCTCATTCAATTCCTGCAACTCTGTTGAGTTTTCCATCAACCGCGACTCTGTTTATATCCTTAGGGATTAAAGTGTTTTTCATTATTTTTGTATCATATGCAATTATCATTGTTATTTTAGATGAGTGTCATTATTTTTGAATAAATGTTTCATTGTTCGAATTCCTGTTAAATGGATTGATAATTATTTATTTATTTTCTACATTGTGTAAACTCAGTTAATATGTAGCATTGTACGCTGTTTTATATTATCATTGTTATTTCTATTAAATATCATTTTATCAAAATTATCATTTTAATCTTAATTCATTTATAATACACCTTTAAGATCATTGTTATCTTTATTCAATATCGTTGTATGAATAATTAAAAGTGTTTATACATTTAACGATAATATATTAGTGGAAGTTGACAAAATTACCTTACAATGACACACAAAGCCATAAAAAATGACACACAAAGCCATAAACAAAGATAACGATTAAGTTAAGATTATGAAATAAATCGTGGTGTATTTTCTCCTTCCAGTTTATATGACAAAAATGGAAAAAATCGTGGGGGATTTGATTTGGTAACTGAATCCGAAAAATCAACTTGTAGATTTAATTCCATTTCAATTTTTCCCTTGCCCTTTCAATGATAGAAGAAGCTAGCAACAATGTTAAATGACAACAGTAAATCTGGGACGTCTATTTTCGAAATCAAAGGCTGGATTTTGGTCTCTGTTCATTCATGGACACATGTTCAACTATGAATGCACCCATATATATATTTGTGAACATGTTTGCTTGGATGATCGTAGATTTATATACGGGAGCGTTATAGTATCAACCACCTCCCAGATAAGAAATAAGACCAAATCTGGATCTTTCATTTTATTAATAAACGGTTCAGATTAAATCTGGACTTTTAAAAAATTTTGCGGCATCTATAGTGCAAAAAACTTGCAAATAAGGGTAAATATGTCAAAATGACATAAACTGAATCTTCCCACGATTTTTTTTCGAATTTGACGGGAGTCGGTTCCCGAAATTGCAGTCCACGATAATTCCTCCAACCTACCGCATTTACTCAGACTCAAAAACTACCCACCGTAAAAAAAAAACTTACCACACAGGCGACAAAACACCCAGCGGGCGGGATTGGAGACGCTTCAGACGGACCGGAGTAACGAGAAAGACGAAGGAGAAGGTTAGTATAACAACCGGGCAAAATTATTTTTCAACTATACATACATATATACATTTGTTTTGATGTTTGGTGATTTTCAATTTCAATAAAATATGAACGAAGACGAACTATGCATTAAAGATGTGTTTTTGTTCCTTCTCTATACTGAAATCTTGTTTAGTTTCTATACATACTGCCATTTTTTGTTCTAATTTCATTAATTTTGCATAAATTTTTTTTTAAATTTTTCTGGGGAGGTTAAGCGTAAACGCCGACTGTATACCGGCAGAAATTTGAAGTCGACAACGATCAAGACGACAATTCAGGTAATGGGTAAACAAAATTCAAATCCCAATTAATCAAATTTTGATTTAATTTACAGTATTATGAATTCTATTGAAATTTCTAGGGCTTTTTACTGTAACATTTTAGGGCAACTAATGTAGTTAAATTGATCTATATATGGAATAGTTAATCAAACGATTACAACAAAGAACATTGAGGAAATAATGCAACTTTAATTAAAAATTACTGCAGTTTTTTAGGCCTACAACTGCGAATAAATTTGCACAAAAGAATATAAAATATTCCTGAAGAATAATGCATATTAAGTATGTGCAGTAATATGTATTGTAGTGTGAAATGTAGGGCCTTTTACTGTTACAATTTTGTGCAATATATATACTTAATTTGATCACTAAGTTGAATCAATAATCGAAATATTACAATGACATACATGACATGATATTATGCAAGAATTATGGATGTCCACTGTAGTTTTTATATACTACAAATGCAGAAATGTATGAACAAAATCGAAAACACAACTACATCTTAAGTATTTGAATTACTAGGTATTACAGTGTAAGATTTAGTGCTTTTAACTGTGATAATTTTGTGCAAAATATTTACTAATTTTGTTCAATAGGTGGAGTACATACTCAAACGATTACAATGTAATAGAAGAAGAAAGAATTTATGCAACTTAAAAGATACAAAATTATGTAATGTAGAATATATGGCTTTTAACTGTGACAAATTGGGGCAACATATGTACTTAATTTGAAGACTATGTGGAATCAATACTCGAACTATTACAATGACATACATGAAAGGATTGTATGCAATATTTATTGATATGTACTGTTGATTTTTAATTCTATAACTGCATTAAAAAAATGGACCATTCTTGTACACAAATGCATCTTAATTATTTCCATTATTTACATTACATGATTGTATGCAAGTTTTATTGAAATTAACTGCAGTTTTTATATTGAATAATTAACTGAATATTCAATTTTATTGTTTGTTATATTTTATAATATTGCAAGAATGGGACCAAAAAGAGCCGCTACAATGGAGCCACACTCTCAGAAAAAAGCAAAAAAAGCAAAGAGTACAGACTCGGAACAAATGAAAAATCTAGAAAATCTTTCCCAGAGCTAGGCTACCGATCTAGTCCAAGGCAGTTTGTTGAGTCAATCAGAAAATTGACCACTTGTCAACAACAAGCAGTTGCCAGAATGAGTTTCACATCATTACTGAAAATGATGGTGAAAGAGATACCGATGAAGCTAGCACATTGATGTGTCTCTAGTTTTGAACCTGAAAGTTGTTCATTAGTTACACGTGAAAATGAAAGGGTGCACATCACAGAAGATGAGGTATGGATAGCATTTGGATTTCCAAAGGGGGGCAAACCTGTTCAGAGAAAGACACATAGTGCAGACAATGTCGAGATAGATGTATGGGCAAAGAAGATTGGAAAATCAAAGTACCTGATCAAAAGCACAGACGTAGTGGAGGCAATGTTGGGCGACAAAGAAGGAGGAGAGTTATTTTGTATTAGCTTTATGACATTGGTTGAATCGGTATTCATGGAGAATTCCCCAGATGGATACATCAAACCAAAGATCATGTCAAACCTGATAGACATTGACAAAATCAAGGAGTACAACTGGAGCAACTACGTCATGAATTGCCTCATCAAAACAGTCCTTGCATGGAGGGAAAATACTGCTGGGAAGTTCACTGGGCCGATTCAATTTCTTATTGTAAGTCACTTCTATACCTCTATTTATGCAACTATTATTAATGTGAATTGCAGTTTTTAATTTCTATTACTGCATGAATAAGTGCGAAAGTAAAACTATTGTACTTTCAAATCACAGATGTTTTACGTCGATCGTGTGGTACACTTGCAACGAAAAGTGAATCGAGTATTCCCTTCTGTACATGTGTGGGCTGCCAAATTGCTGAGGCAAAGGCAAAAAGAAGAAATCAGAAAAAGCAAAGAATTTGGGAAAGGCCGTATGGAGCCTAGATTGCATGTGACAGAAGAAATGATTGAAAATTTCAACAGTCATGAGGCTGCTATTATGAAGGGTGTATCAACAGATTTAGAAAACGAAAAGACTGGATTGGAACATGGAGAGAAATCTGAGATGTGCAGCGAGGATGCATACATAAAGGATCTTATATCAAGCATGAAGAATGCTTCATCTTCGGTGGCCAATTTCCTACAAAAATTGACCAATGCATCAGAAACTACAATGTTGAATCCAAGATTCAAAGTTGCATTTGAAGCATCAAAATTCCTGGTCCCTGGTACCTTCGAAGCTAAACCAAAAGAGGATCACGGAGTACTTTCATCGCAAGCAGTCTTGGATGACGATCCTGAATGGGAAGAGTGTTTAAATCAAATGATGGATACATGGGAACTAATGCAAGAATACCCTTCCTTCAGCTTGGGATTTACACAGATGGTAAGAAAATTATACTTCAAAGCACTACAACTTAATAAATCCTGAACTGCGATTTTTTTGTTTTTTAAATGCAGTTTGCTGATGTTGAGAAGGAACCTGAATTGAACGAATACAGAGGAGGTGAAGAATTTGAAGCACACCACATAGACACTGAAGAAATCGTCTTGGAAGAAAACACTGGGGATAAAGACTTTGAAGATTTTGAGGAAGGAAAGAATATTTCTTTAAAGAAAGCAGTGGTTCAGGTATAATTTTGAAGATATTATTCACAATCAATATTTTACATTTATATTAATACTCAATTCAGATTTTAAATATTCAATCTGAAATATACAGGGAAAAAAAAAAGACAAACACAATGAAGAAAACCATTGAGACAGGAACGACTGTGGAAAAAAGAAAATCAAGCAAGGTGACATCGCCATACGTAGTCAATGTGAAAAAACCCAGAAAGAAAGTGTTAAATGATTCACAGTCCATCTACTATTGGATACTGCATGAGAAAACAACAGGGGGGTAAGACATTTTTATATCATACCTATTATATTTCAAATTATTAAATTTCCTAAAATTTTCCACAGTGGAGTATATGTGTACGAAGACCAAAGGACTCATCTGACAATGGAAGATTTGAGAACAATGGCACCTTCAATTACTGAGAGGTCAGCAGTCGTAGATGCATGGTGCTCATTACTAAATTCAAAAGAGCAAGAAAGGAAATCTGAAGCAACGTACAGATTCTACTTCACCACGTACCCCTGTGTAAGAACATTTTTACATTTTAAAATTTTTTATTATTGAAATATAACCTTTAAATATGTTAACAAATCAATTTATAAATAAATTTTTATCTTATGTTGCATTACTTATCAAGCATCACATTACATGTTAAATTACTGCACTAAAAATGATTTTTAACTGTATATTTGTTAAATATATATTGCAGTAAATAAATTATATTTATAAACGATAATAGATATTAATGGAATAATTTTGAAAGACATGTGTTGCTTACTTGTCTTGCAACTAAACATCCAGTTTACTTTTATTATATGCAGAGTTTCACCATAGTAGACAAACCAAAAGCATGGACTAATGAGCACGCAAAAACAGAAATGTTGCAACGTATGGGTTTGGAGCTGAAAAACAACCCAAAAGTAAAAATGGAAGAACTCGACCTGGTAAAGTTTATTATTTGTTACAAATTCAATTACTTACTTGAATTGAAATACTAGATAAATAATATGAAACAACAACACAGGTCTTCTTGCCAGTATGCAAAGATTTTCACTACTACATGATGTGTATCGATCTAGTGGAAGGAAAAATACTTCTACTAGACAACTCCAACCAGCTGGACAAGAAAGATTTGACAACAAAATATGGTGAAACACCGAACAAAGTGATATGTCTAAAAACTTTTACTTACACAGAATTATCAACAAAATAATTAGTAAACACAAAACTAACACAACAATGTAACAAAAATTGCAGGTGAAAATATTCATTGATTTTCTACATGAAAACAATATTCAAGAAAGAGGAGAGGTAGTGGCCAATGCAAAGATAGAACGACTGAGAATGAAATGGAGATCATCCACCAACCATGTTGACTGCGGTGTGTTTGCCATGCGACACATGGAAACTTTCAAGGGAGAATCTGCTGAAAACTGGGACATTGGACTTCCTCAGAGATCGAAGCATGCGCTGAAACTTTTATGAATGGAGATGTGCCAATCCATAATCGGATCAAAGAACAAGCAGGGTAAGAAGTACATTGACATTGCCCACGAATTCTTAAAAAAAACAGCAAGGACAAAAATCTTGACATGGCTAAATACTTGGAAACCTACCGTGGCTAGACATTTCTGTTTGTTTTATCATTAAATTATGAATGTTGCTATTTTGGTTATGTTTACAACATTGCTGGGTTCATGTTTTGGATACATTATTTTAGAATTTATTAAGACTTAAAGTATTTGTTTTTAATGTACTTTACTTTTGATTAAGATATATATTTCTGTACACTGTTTTGATATGCCTTTGTAACAACAGGTATATACACAGAAAAATTCAAAATACTACGGCAACTATTATAAACTATTACTGCAGTATCAGACAATGTATAACTGCATGTTCTGAAAAATGAAAAATTAAAGCGATTTATGTTTATAAGTGTAAATATTCGAAGTCATATACACAGCAAAAACAAACTTGTAAATAATACTATAACTATTATAAATTATTACTGCACTATCAGACTATATATAACTGCATGTTTTGAAAAACGGAAATGTAAATCGATTTATTTTTAGAAATGTAAATATTCAAAGCTATATACGCACTATCACGTTAAATATGTGATTAACTGTAACAATTAAATATTATATCTGTACAATTGCAAGCGATAGAACTGCAAAAAAAATATATGCACAAGTTATAAATGATTAAAAGATAAAATAAAATTCAATTGCTGTAACAAATATCGATTATAACTACAACATTACAGACGATTGTACTGCAAAAAAATGTGTACAAAATAAGTATATAAGCTATCTTCAAACGTAAATAACTAATTTGCGAAATATTATAACTACAACTGCACCATTGCAGGCGTAAACACTGCAAAATTTATACCTAAAATATATTACAAGTAATAATATATAATTTACAAGAAATACATAAAAAATAGAACAAAAATAGCACAACATTACAAACCAATAGACTCCGTAAAATTAGTGAAAAGCAAAATGGGATTGATTAAATAAACAGAACTATCACTTCAGAAAAGTAATTCAAAACAGAACAATATAAAAATATTGAAAAAATGTTCCTACAATTTACGCAACAAAAAAAAAATACATTAATCACTACTCCCAGCATCCTTAAACTTGTCACAATTACACGAGTCATGAGTAGCCATTTTTTTACATTTTCTGCAAAGCTGAAGATGCTTGTTCGTCTCACGAATTGCCTTCTCTTTATTTGACATAATACGAGTACCACTTCCTTTCGTCTTCACAATATCAGGAGGGTGAACATCAATTTTATCTGGTATTTCAGCACCATAAAAATTCTGTATCATATGTCTCTTATCACCAACTGGACCAGCTTTCTCCATTCCTGACACATTCTTTCCAGCAAGATCAATCGCAGTCATAAAGTCAGACAACTTACTAACATCACCATCAAACTGCTGCAGCCATCCATAAAAATTAGAGGTAATCCGATTCATCAAACTCTTGCATTGATCGACAGCAACAAAACGGTCCAGACTCTCAGCTTCGTAAACTTGTTTGTTCTTCATCAAATGGACCTTCTTCCATCTTTCAAGCAAATATTTCTATGGAATATCTGATACAAACTTGTTCTTCATAACAAAGAACACATGCTTACAGAAAAATCCCATCCTCTCAAACATTTTGCAGCTGCATACGTAATCCACACCTACTACATCGTAAACAACTGTAAAATTCTCCTCAAAATCATCAATAAGCTTATAAGTCTCTTTACCATCAGTAATCAATCGTTCATGAAGAGCCACTCTTTTTAAATAATCCTTAATCTCATCTTGAACCTTTCGAAAAAAATTTGCAGAATACACTCTTGCAGCATGCTTCTCAATATCCAAATCAGTCTTCAAACAAGGAAAAAAACACTTATCAAGATAATTCAACTTAGCATTTTGATGCCTTGGAGCATCTAAAGCATGGTTGAACTGCATCCAAAACTCTAGCAAATTCGATCTACACCTAGTATACTTCTTGTAAAAGCTGTTTTCACACTCAGATATCGAAGTAGTTCTCAGCAAACCACTAAGAGGGAAATCCCTGAAATACGCTGGAACCCAAAATTTGCGGTTTTCAAACATAGATGTAAACCATGTATCACCAACCAAACCATACCTGCTCACAACACCTCCCAAACTTGCATAAAAAAATTCAGAATCTATCACCTCAGACCACACACATGCATTAAGTTCTTTTTTGAAATTTTCATCTGCCCTAAGCTCCTTAGAAATCTTGTCGGCAACTTTAAGCATTATATGCCACATACACCATCTATGACGCGTACCCGTCAATACTCTCTCCACAACAACTTTCATGCCCAAGTCTTGATCCGTAATAATTAATTTTGGAGAAGACCCCATACAATCCAAAAAATTCTTAAATAACCAAACAAAAGAAGTCGCATCCTCTTTAGTCAACAAACCAGCAGCAAATGTAACAGGCTTTCCATGATTGTCTTTACCAGTAAATGGAGCAAAAATCATGCAATACCTACAAAAAAAAATTACAAAAAATGTATTACAAAACTTCATATTTAATTGTTCATATATTTAAAAAAAATACTTACTTGTTGTTAGAATATGTGGTATCAAATGCAACAGAATGACCAAATAACTGGAAATTACGCCGTGATATAGCATCACACCAGAAGAGTCTGACCAACTTATCTTCAGCATCAACCTCGTAATTGTATGTGAATGCTTCACATAATTCTTTCTTTTTCTTCAAATCATTCAACAACATCTGAGCATCACAACCATCGACAAACGCCTTCATATCTCTAGAAAAATTTCGAACTTCCAGAACAGAACATCCAACGAAATCAGTACCACCCATAATTTCAGATAACAAACGGTGTGCAGCAGTAGGTCCAATATTCGATGCAGCATAGTCTAATATAAACCTCTGGTGAACAATATCAATGTTACGATTAACTTTCATAAACTCTCTATGTGAAAGCTCAACCAAATCATGATTATGTTCCTCCACAAATGCATGTACTACATAACCCTGATAAGCCACATACTTAAAAACGACCCTAGCATTGCACCCACACCTCGAAGAAATTCTTCTTCTCACCTTAGAACTAGAAACTTCTAAGTCTAACATATCAGTATCTGCAGCTACAAACTTATCTCCCTCATGATTGCAAACCACATACCTCCACGTTAAAACATCATTCACATTCTTCGAGCTAGACAAACGAGTATCAAAACCAACAAGTTTTGCATACTCTCTATAAAAATGAACGCCTTCGTCTAAACTTCTGAATACTTGACCAACATACGGTTTTGCAGATGCATCACATACCGGGGTAATACGAACTACAATGTCCAAACAAAAAGGATAAATGATTCGCAATAATACATAAAAATAATTAAAAAAAAATAGAAATATATGTTACTATTACGAACTATAACTGCAACTATGAAGGCGGAATAACTGCAAGTTTTTACTTACTAATAATATAAATGACAAAACAAAAACAAAAAACAAAATAAAATACAAAACATATAAACATATAATAAAAGACACACGAAAATATTGTTACGAAATGCAGCAATTACAAAAAAATGAAACAAACAACTAAACGAATCAAACAAATAAAAAAAATTAAAAAAAACATGCATGCATACAAAAAATAAAAATCCAACATAATAAAAACGTATGCATATATTTATAACTATAACTGCACAATTACAGACGTAAGTACTGCACTTTCTTTACTAACAAGAAATGCAAAATATTACACGACTTTTTACAAAAAGATGGAGTCAATAAAAATTTAAAAAAATACGAAACTAACTAAAGAAGTAATCAAACAAACCAAAAAAAACAACGCTGAATTTACTTTATATAATGAAACAAATACCATACAAACGACAAAGAAACATTAACATTGTCATGCAACATACAACACCATCACAAAAATTAACAAAAATTAAACCACAAACAATACAACTAAATATAAAAATATACACGTACACAACAAAAAAAATTAAAAAAACGTACCTTGATCATAAATGTCCATGAATCAAAGATAATCAACCGCAGGAATTAACTTCAAACGAAAAAAAATATAACGTAAAAAAGGTTTTAGAAAAGATTTCAAAATAAATATAAGGCTTAAGCAAAACAAAAATACAAAGAAAATAAATAAAACTGACCGAATTATGATAAAAGATATATTCAAAAAATTTAAAAAAAATCCACAAACAAATACGGTTATATCAATAAAATCAAAAATATAGGGATTAGTTACAATATCAAAATATCTATAAATTGCAATACCAAAAATACCCTAATTAAATAATAAAAAAAATTAAATAATTCCCAAAAAACTAATCCAAGATTTAATCACAGCCATTAAAATAAAAAAATGAATGGTGGATATGAAGTTCTCATCTCTCATCTGGGAGGTGGTTCACATATGATTATAAGTATATATATATATATATATATATATATATATATATATGCAAAAATTTGCGTTAGGCACGCCTAAACGGTTTAGGCGGGCTTTATATATCCATACCCAAATGGATTCTTCCATCCCAAATAGGGTTTATTAATCTCCAATTAGGGTATATTAGATGGGTTTGACTTGGTTAATGGATAAACCTGCCTAAATCATTTAGGCGTGTTTAACCTGAAACCTTCTCATATATTAAAGCAAAGTAGTGAAAAAAAGAATATTCTCGCCAAACAATAATGTAACATATAAATTTGATAAAATTATGTAAATAATCACGATCTCATTAAATTTATTTTCTTGTTTAATATATTTCTATATTATAACATATACATATTTTTCAATAAACAATAATAACAATTTCAACAAAATCATATGTATTATTTTTCAGTAAATTATTACATTTTCATTATTTTATCTAATTTTATATTTTAAAACAATACATGTATAATGCTAAAAAAAATAATACTATAAAATTTTTATAGTTTAATTTTGTAAAACAAACTCTTATTTTTATAAGCTTTATGTTTTATCTACTTGTTTTGACTTTTATCAAATTTATATATATAGTTAAATGTACAATATAAAAAGTTATATTATAACTATATATATATGTGTGTGTGTTTATAACCTTATACTTATATTTCAATATGATTAAATAAGTTATTAAATATGTAATTCATGCCATGCACGTGCATAAATCTAACAATAAATAATAATGAAAATATAAATTAATTTTAAATTTTTTTAATTATTTATTTTATTATAATATAGATGTACAATAAATAATATTAAAAATCTAATAAAACTATATTTGTCACTTTTTCTTTAAAATATTAGATCTCACTAATTTATATTTATTATATTTTTTAGCAATATAAATATAATATCATTTATGAAATAATATTTAATTAATTACATTGATATATTCATTTTTGTTTTTATTAAATGTATGTATATATTTTGACGTATAGTATGAAAATTAGTTTATATTATAATATATTAAATATATGAAAAATAAATGCTGAAAAGTATTATGATACAAAACTTTATTAATTATATCTTAGTATTATAAAATAAGACATTATATTTTTTATTCGTGCATCGCACGAGTGCACATCTAGTTATGTATAATTACTAATTAGGACATCCACAATGGGGATCTTGAATAATTTAGTATTTTTTTTAAGAAGATCTTAAATAAATTAAGATTCCCACATTAGCATCTCAATGCCATGTGGATGTGAGAAAAGGAGGATGAGATCTTGTTTAAGATCTCATTTCTTGGATAAAAATTGGTCCCACACGAGGGTGGGAGACGTGTGCGGTGTGCCTATGCCCCACGCGTCACTGAATGGGGGCGTGTTGTCACGCGCGTGAGCGAGTGGTTTAGTGGCACAACTTTTTTTTTTCTCCTTTTTGTCTTTTCTTTTATTTTAGATTTTTGTTTGTGTATTTTATATATAAATAAAATATAAAATATATATTTTATATTATATATATTATATTTTTTGTTTAGATTTTATATATATTTTTAATTATTTTAACGGATATTTTTTTTCCTACAATTATATTTTATGACGGATTAAATATTATTTATTTATTACTTACTATAATTTATTATCTATATTTAATAAAAATAAATAAATATTATAATTTTAGATAATTATTATGACAAATGAAACTTAATAATAGTACTCCTCCGTCCCGTCATATTACGGACAAAGCAGAATGTACAATAACTAAGTATTGTTAGTATAAAAGAATTAATATTTTATTAGTGAGTGAGAAAAAGTTTATTTTTTTAGCAAATGAGAGTATGAGACTAATAAATGGGACGGACCGAAAAAGAATATAGGACTAATATGACAGGACGGGGGAGTATAAATTAAAAAATTAAATGAATAAAAGATACTCCCTCTGTTTCGTTGAAGTAGTCTCATTTCTCATTTTTCCTTGTCCTGTAAATTAGTCTCATTTCTAAAATTAGGGAAGATTAGTAGGATTAGTTAGTGTTAATTATTTTACTAATTAATTAACCCGAAATACCCCCAACCCCCCAAACCCTAACATTTCACTCCTCATTTTTGTGAATGCGCCGCACACACCCAACCCTAAATCTGAACCTTCTCTCTCTCACCGCCTCTCGCTCTTCTCGGCCATCGCTCTCTCTCTCTCTCCGGCCATCGCTCTCTCTTTCTTGGCCATCGCTCTCTCTCGTCGCCTCTCTCTTCCACCATGATGATGACTTCGCTATGTGGTTCTTCTGACGGTGTCACGCCGCCCCTATCGCCCCTCCTTGTTGCAGGCGATGACCCGGTGTGGGGTGAAGGTATTTGGTCAACCGACGAATCATCTGACCTTGGCTCCCTTCTCCAAGTACCTACCGCCGAGGTTGTTGACGCCCGGGATAAACGACTCGTGCTTCGCCGACAAAATCATCCCAGACACCAAAAATGAAGATGAACCGAGCAAACTGTGGCTGGCCTCTCAGGTGCTAGATGCGCGAATCCCACTTGAAACTAAGATGGCGGTGGTTCGGAAATTCTGGGAAATCCAATTCCTTACTATCCGGTTAGATCTGCTCCCTAATTTAATTTTTTTAACGTCTGAAATGTGCAAGACCGAATTGAAGTGGTCTCTCTTTTCTGTTTTTGGTCAATGTTTCAAAAATACAAATCATTCATAACTTGGTAATGCTTTACAATCATTGTAGTGATTCACAACCATGCTTTACAAAAAATAGTGTTGTATATATACATTCATTCAAAAAACATTCATTATATGCCAAATCTGCAACCTATATGCATCCCAAATCTTGCTACTGCCCTATTTAACCTATATGCATCCCAAATCTTCAATGAGTTGTTCAAAACCATCTTCTTTGCAACCAGATGCTTTTAGAAACTCAATATTGTCCTTCACTAACTGCATGGGTACTTCTAAACTTCGTGGTAATTATTATGCAATATCATTGCATCCTTCCTGATATGTGGTAGCTAGTAGTTATTGCATCCTATTACTTTAAGTATCTCTTGCATACATGATTGTAAAGATAGGAACACCTTGTTCAATTTCATAGGTTCAAGTGTATTGAAGCTACTTGAAACTGCTTGAACTAGCTCATTTGCATTTTTGCAAGCTTGCTGCTGTTGCAGGCTCTGAAATTGCACTAAAAAAACTCTAGGTCATTCACATTTAAATCTGGAGAATTTGTTGGTTGTTGCACTAACTTAATATTGAAACCATCTGAATTTGCAATTGCTCTAAAGTCTGGATCAGAGTCATTTATATGTGGTTTTGCATTATCCTGTTGTATATAAATGTTTCTAGTTAAGAAATCAGGTCTTCTCCCTAATTGCTAGAACAATCTGTATTTACATGGAAATATGAAATGCATTAAACTCAATCAGCATAATTATATTAGGATTAACTCATTTTTACATGCATCACAAGATAGAAATTGTAAACTTGTTACCTGCTTCAATAAGCAGTCTTTAATGACTTGCTTTGTGATTGACTCTATTGGCTTCATGACCAAACTTCCTGCTGCTCTGTTTTTGTTGTTTCTTTGTGCTGTCACCAATTCAGTAAAAGGCCAGATTCCTATTTTCCCATCAAAAACCACACTCCCATTTTCTGAAAATATTGGTCGGCATACAACACACATAAACATGACTTTGGGGATGAATTTTTTGCTTTTACAATATCTATGTGGATCTTGTTCCCTATGTGTCATGTAGTATCTGTGGGTGTCTTTGGTTAAGTAAAACCATTGTCATCAATATGAACCACATTATCCATAGGTTTGAATCTTAGAATACTTGAAGCATTATCACACTCAATGGCTTGTAAACTGAAACTTAGCCTTAACAGTTTATTTGGGGCTGTCAATTCAGGTTTTATGGCATTTGTGTGAGCTCTGATCAGTTTATCTTTAACCCATCTTCCCAAGGTCAATTTAGAAATATGTAGGCTATCTGCTAGAGACCTAATTGTACCCCTTTTTTGATAATTCACTCGCACTATTTCATCTACATTTACCTTGTATTTTTGCTGCTTTCCTCTCAATGTCTTGTTTACTTTAATTACTTCACCTCTTTCTTTTTGCTTCATTGCAGCTTTCCAGATCCGCGACACCGTCTTCCGGCAAAAGTTGAAGACTGCAGCAGCTTCGTTTATTTTGTCTCTGGCTGGTTTGCCATTTTTACAGTGCATGAGCAAATACTGCACTATCTCTTCTTTTTTATGAACTGTTATTTCATTATAAACTCCCATATTTTTGGTGAAGTGTTTAATGTAAATTATGAATTGTAAATTTGCTGGTATTTATAAATGTAATTAAGTGGGAAAACATAAATATTTGATGTGTAGATTTGGTGTATTTGCCTCCATATATATTCAGTTTTTTCCCCCTTCATTTTCGAATTATTTACTGTTTGCTTTTTATTTTTTACTAATCTACTAACTAATTAAATCTCTAAACATCTCTAATCACGGACTAATTTACCGGGACGGGAGAGTAATAAATGTTATTGATGTGACTCATTTATTATTTATTTTATTTAAAATTCCACTCAGTGAGGTGCTCTTATTATCTTATGTTTAGCATTTTAGTAGGTACAGGGAGACAAATGCAGTCAATTCAATTATGGTGCTAGGAAAAAGGTAATTTAGACGAAGCTGAGTAGGCTTAATCATAATTGATTTTAACTTTAATCAGCTGCGTCCAAATTCTACTCTGACTCTCCTTTTCCTTCACCTTTTTGTTTTGTTTTACTACTATCCCTTTCTACTTCTCCTTCATTTTAATTATTTCTTTTTTAACATGCTTTACTTATTTTCACAAATATTTTTCTTAATTATAATACAACTTATTTCTCGTTGAATCCATATACTTAGTAATTAATAGAGAGGTAACAAAATTAAAAACCTTTTCTAAAAAATTAAAATAAAATAACTAACAATTAAGATATTATATATATATATATACACATTAAAAATAATATATTTTAAATAGCCAGTTTTCTGAAGTTATTAAAAAATAACTAATTCTTTTGTTTAAGGGAAATTATTATTATTATTATTATTATTTTTTGTAAAATTCACTAGAGAGTAGTCGGGTAGGACCTAGCAATCTAATGTACTAAAATGATAAATTTGTTTTTTTTTTTTAAATTTTTAATATATAAAAATTAGTAAATAAAATTATTTTAAAAAACAGGAGTGTAGGCAACTTAATTAGGTGGCAGTGACCCGCCTAGGCATCATCAAACAATCCAGAAACGTCTAATAGAGTAAATTTTATTGTTTTTGAATTGTAAGAGCAGTAGTCTAGCCAAATATTTTTACAACAATGTTATCATTCTCTTAAAGAAAAAAAAAATGGAGTTGCAGCTTTAAAATTATAAGCATCAACTGTAATAATCCGCTAACTCACAAGAAAGGTAGTCCACCTGAAGTATTCTATAACACCCTACAAAAGATTAGAATATATATAGATATACTTATAAAATATCGCTGATAAAAAAAATTACTACGCTCAAATGAAAGGGAAAAAAATTACAAAGTCCAACTAGTCATAATTATTGTTTTGTTAAAAAAAACAAAGAATTAGTTATAATTAGGATGGAGGAATGAAAGTTTTTACAAGACTGAAATAGAGAGAATCTGCAATATAAACAGCTGAAACCGAGGAAGCTTGTGCATATAGGGACAGAAACTGTATGCGTAGATGAATAAAGACTCTCTCTCTCTCTCTCATAGGGGTGGGGCGGGGGGCAGGGTGGGAGGTGGGTTTGGGGGGGGAGGGGAGGAGTGCGTTCCAAGACACAATGATTACGTTCATGGGCCTTGAAGAGGCAGAAAGGTTTGGCGTGGAAATAGCTATACACAAAGGGTATATTATGGAACAACGTGGCCACCTCCTCTATTCTACCCTTTTTTCCTTAATTATTTTTCCCATCACACCCTTTTCTTTTTCTTTTTTTTAATATGCTTCTAATGATCTTTCAGCCAATCAGCAAGCAACACGTCATATAAATACAAATATATATGTGTGTGTGTGAATACTGAATATAAATGATAATGTAGGTGGGGGGTGGGCATGAGAAATGGAAGGTGGGTAGGGGAGTGGAGTGGAGGGGCCAGTTAAGAAAAGAAAAAAAAAATAAAAAATGAGAAACTCAAATAAACCAAAAAGAGAGGAGGATTGGAAGGAAGCATGTAGAAATAAGAATTGAAAGGGGGGTAGGGTATCATTGGATAGATACAAGGATAAAAAGGGTTCCAACTCTTCACCATTCACCAACATCTCCACTGCTTTAAACCCAGAACAAAACTCGAGCTTTAGTCAAAGCCAAAGGTACTAGTATCTTTTTCTGTTCCATTCAAGATCGAATATCCCCCTTTTATTGTATGTATGAATCAATTCTTCAATCCATCACATATCTCTCTCTCTTTTTCCATCTTTTTGCGTAAAACAAGAATATACCACGATCAAACCCCAACTAAGAGAATATATATATATGTGTGTGTATTTGCAGATGCAGCAACAAAACAGCAGCGTTGATGGATACATGGGCATGGGAGGAGGAGACGGATCAACCCTAGCTTTCTCTGACGTATCACAAATCCTACCGTGGACGCTTCCTCCGGCCCACACCTTCAACCCCGTTCATTACCATGATCCCTTTCTCCTCTCCGCCGCGCCTCCGCCCTCCTATGCCGCCTTGTTCAACCGGAGGCCATTCGGCTACGACGCCGCCTCCTCCGCCCCTTTCGGCCTCCACGCCGAGCTGCAGAAACTCACTGCGCAAGAGATTATGGATGCTAAGGCGCTCGCCGCCTCCAAAAGCCACAGTGAAGCTGAGAGAAGACGTAGAGAGAGAATCAACAATCATCTTGCTAAGCTCAGAAGCTTACTCCCCAGCACTACCAAAGTAATTGTTTAGTTAATCTTTGCTATAATTGTGTTTACTAATGCATTCCCATTTAATCATATCATTAAAATCTACGTTTATGTTATATATATAAGTGTGTGTGATTCTTTAGCGTGATGATTTCGAGGAAAGAAAAAATGGGGCGAAAAAGGGTAAGAAGTAGCGCTAATATCGGTCGACTGTGAGATAAAGTGAAACCGTGGAGCTGCTGAAAAAGCTTCCATGGAAAATTCTTGCCCAATTTGCAGTCAAAAATTTTGAGTAGAGGGGTTGTAAGAGAATAAAAAAAGACAGACAAAGAAGCATTCTTGTCAGAGTTGGCCTCATTTTCAGGCACTATCACCACCACGCCTTCTCTCCTAAACCCAAAATTTTGATTCTATAACTAAAACCTAAAGATTTCTTAGCTGCTCCTACAAAAGTTACAACCATTGATGTCTGCTTTCTTTTCTTCAGACGGACAAGGCTTCGTTGCTAGCGGAAGTAATCCAGCACGTGAAGGAGCTCAAGCGCCAGACATCTGTAATCGAAGAGACCGGCCCGGTTCCGACAGAAACGGACGAGATAACGGTGGATAACGCATCCGACGAGTTCGAAGATGGTAAGTGCGTGATCAAAGCCTCCATATGCTGTGAGGATAGGCCTGATCTGTTGCCGGAATTGATCAAAACCCTCAAAGCATTGAAGCTAAGAACGCTGCGAGCCGAGATCACGACTCTTGGAGGAAGAGTGAGGAATGTTCTCTTCATCACCGGAGACGACGACTCCAACATGTGCAACGGTGATGATGAGGAGCAGGAGCATATCTCTATAAACTCCATTCACCAAGCCCTTAAATCCGTGATGGAGAAATCCAGCGGCGATGAGTCCGTCGCCGGGAGTGTGAAGAGGCAAAGAACCAATGCCAATATTCTTGATCACTACAGGTCCATTTGAAGATCCATCTCCTATTTCTGCTTGCTTCTTAATTTCTTTATTTTGTGTGGTTAATTTTTTTTCCCTTTTCAGTGTGGTAGAGGTAGATAGTTCTCAAAATACTTGATCACATAATGTGGAATGGAAAAGTTTAGAGTGAGATGAGATGCAACTTGGTATAAGTATAGTTAAAATATTTGGTGAAGAAGAGAGTGGGATCACAAATTAACTATTTCAGAAACCTTAGATTTGACTTTGAGGGGGGTTTCTTTCTTCATTATTATGAAATGCAGTCTACTCCGCCGCCGCCTCGTGGAAGAGGAGCTCTGGTGTGGTATATTATTAGTATGGGGGATATGATGAATTTGTATATATTAATATTATTATTGTATGGTGTGAGGGTCATCAAATGTATGTGGAGCTTTACTGCTGCTGTATCAAAGTGCAACATTTTTTATTTGCACTCTTTTGTGGAAATGACCCATTAATTTCAATGCTGATCTCACCTCTTATTTTCTTTCTTTCGTTCTCTCTTTTTTTTTTTAATAATATTTTCTTCATTCAGAGAGAATTATTCAAAATTATATGTTCAAATTTTTCATCCCATATACTTAATTTAAGGACAACAATATAATTATTTATGCTAATAAAATATTTTTTTAATATATATATATTTATTTTAACAACTTATTCTATGTGATTTGCTACTGAGATATGTTACGTAATTTATCATTATTTAATACTCCCTCCGTCCCATTAGATTAGTCAATTTTGGTTTCGGCACAGAAACCAATGTTTGTGAGTGTAGTGGAATTAATATTTTATTGATATGAGGAGATTTTTTTCCATTTTAGAAAAGTGGACTAATCTAGTGGGACAGACGAAAATGGAAATATGGACTAATCTGGCGGGACAGAGGGAGTATTATTCATTGTATAATTAATAATCTTATTATAAATTATCAGTATTTATATAGTATAATTTTTATTTACTTAATTTAATATTTTTCACTAGAGTCAATCATTTACATGGAACGTAAATGTAAATTTGTAATATGACAAATTGTAAGATAATTAATTTTTAATCAGAATAAGAAAAATTGTTATTCAAAAAAATAATATATATTTAAAAGTTGTTTAATACAGATACATTAATTATGTTTTACACATGAATACACATGCATGCTATTCTTAGTAAAAAAAAAAGGGATTAAAACTAATTCGTTTTTTTTTTTTTTTTTTTTTTTTTTTTTTTTTTTTTTTGCATTACGTACCAAATGAAAATAATCCCATTACTTTTGAAAAAATGAGTTGGGTCTTTGTATATTGAGTTTCTAACTTCACAAAATAGGTACATTATTGAATGGAATAATAGCACATTTTTCAAAAGAAGCTACTAGATTTTTGTCGCACTTAAATTATAAAATCTAAATCATGAATGGAAAAGTACGAAATAATACAGTCTAAATCGATAAACTCCGACATCAAAATACATACGCAATCTGAACACCCAAAAAGTAGTAAGAATTTGATTCTTTTCTAGAAAACATATACGAATACAAAATTTAAAAAAAAAAAAAAAATCTTATTTGTAAACATATTAGAATATTGAGATTTCATGTCGAATTGAGTTTTATTCGATTCAATATTTAAACTCTCTGCTCGCACTGTCCTATCAAGAAAATCAATGAATGTATCATGATAGAATATTAGATAGATTTGTATCATATCTTCTAGATTTATTTGTATCTAGGTTTTCCATTATTCATGCATATAATGCATATCTTGTATCTTTCATTCTCTATTTAAACCCAATCAATAAAACGTTTTTGTTTGCAGAAAACCCTATCATGGTATCAGCCTCCTAAATCGATCCTATTCCCTCTCCCCTATCGTTCGCATCGCGTCGCCCTCCATGGCTGCCGATCCTCTCCCCCTCTCTACCCTAATTCACATTATCACCATTAAACTAAACTCTTCCAATTTCCTGTTATGGCGCTCGCAGATTGTGCCTCTCCTCACCTCGCAGGATCTGATAATGAAGTATATTGACGGCTCACTGCCTCCTCCGCCCGCGGCTCTGACTTCCCCGTCACGCCCCGCGACACCAAACCCTGCCTTCGCTTCGTGGAACCTCCAAGATCAGCGCCTCCTGTCGCTGCTGCTTTCCACGCTGTCAGAAGAAGCAATGGCCGAAGCCATTGGCTGTTCCACCGCTCGAGCGGTGTGGCTCGCCCTAGACGCCGCTTTCGCCAACAAATCAAAGACACGCGAGATTCGTCTAAAGGATGAACTTCAATCGCTAAAGCGCGGCTCTCGTTTTGTTACTGAATATGGCCGAGAGTTCAAATCTCTCTGTGACCAATTAGCAGCGATTGGCCGTCCAGTGGAAGACACCGATAAAGCACACTGGTTTCTTTGAGGGCTCGGTCCCTCTTTTGCCTCCTTCTCGGTCGCTCAGATGGCACTTACTGCACTGCCATCGTTTCGCGATCTCTTATCAAAGGCTGAAAACTTCTCTATTTTTCAAGATTCTTTGGATAATCACTCTTCCTCGCAGGTTGCGTTCTATGGCCAGTCTCAATCTTCCGCTGCAGCCGCCTCTTCTCATGGTGGTAGCGGCAAGACCAACAAAAATTCTCAACGCCGTCGAGGTGGTAATGGCAAGAACAACCAGCGCCGCGTGCCCAAATGCCAAATCTGCCGACAAGAAGGCCATTACGCTGACGTCTGCCCTGATCGTTATTCTCGCACGTCGATCTCTTCGCCTCCACAGTCTGATTGGTTTCTTGACACCGGGGCCTCAGCTCATATGACTCCGGATGCTCTCAGTCTCGATTCTTCTCAGCCCTATTCAGGCTCAGACCGTGTTATAGTCGGTAACGGTGCACATCTCCCTATTTCTCGTATTGGTTATTCTCGGATTTCAAATAACATTAATCTTATGGATGTTCTGGTGGTTCCCTCTTTAACTAAGAATTTGCTCTCTGTCAGCAAACTCACGTCCGACTTCCCTGTTAATGTTGTCTTCTCTGATAATTTTTTTGAAATTCAGAATCGCCACACCAAGGAGGTACTCGCAAGCGGTCGACGTAATACTGGACTCTATATCTTAGATCGCATGGTTCCTGCTTTTGTTTCCCAGTTAAAGACCAACGTTTTAAGGCTTCCTTTGAACTTTGGCATAGTCGTCTAGGTCATGTCTCATTTGATACTATTTCTTTACTTAATAAGCAAGGTCGTATTTATGTCACTTCTTGTTTGCCAAAACCGTCTCTTTGTATATCATGTCAAAAAGCAAAGAGTTCTCGCTTACCATTTACTTTGAATAATAAACGGGCTTCGCATGTTTTGGATCTTATTCACTGTGATTTATGAGGTCCAGCTCCGGTTTCATCAACTACTGCATTTTGATACTACGTAATCTTTATTGATGATTTCAATCGCTTTACGTGGTTTTATCCGTTGTTTTAGAAATCGGACTTCTATGCTATGTTACAATCTTTCACGACTCTTGTGGAAACTCAATTTTCTCGACAGATTAAGGCTTTTCAAAGCGATGGCGGTGGTGAATTTATTAGCTCTACTGTTACGGCATTTTTTCAGTCCAAGGGTATTCTTCACACTATGTCGTGTCCTTACACGCCGTCTCAGAACGGCCGTGCAGAACGCAAACACCGGCACATCACTGAGACCGGCCTTGCTCTCCTATTTCACGCCAATTTGCCCCTTCATATGTGGGTTGATGCTTTCTCCACAACAACTTATATTATTAACCGTCTACCTTCTTCTGTTCTTCAGGGCTTGTCGCCTTTCGAGACTTTATTTGGCTCATCTCCGAATTTTGAGAATTTCCATCCGTTTGGCTGCCGTGTGTTTCCGTGCTTACGTGATTATGCAGCTAATAAGTTTTCTCCTCGCAGTCTGCCTTGCATATTCCTTGGTTTCTCTTCTAAACACAAGGGTTTTCGCTGCCTCGATCCATCTACTTCGCGCATTTACGTCACGCGCCATGCCCGTTTTGACGAATCTCATTTTCCCATGGTGGATTCCTCTCCCGCTATATCTCCAGCTCGGTTAGATATTTTGGAATTCATTGAGCCTCAGCCAGCTTAAGCCTCGCCCGCACCGTCTACACCTTCGCCAGATGCTCCGGCCTCACACATTGATCATTCACGGCCATGCTCGGTTTGTACCGACGATCTCCCTGCTCCTCAGCCTCCTCCGGAAGCTATTCGGCCTCCTTCGCCTCCCGTCCAGCAAGATCCGCCACCTGCTTCTCCGGGCCACCCCATGGTAACTCGGGCTCGTGCTGGAATTTTTAAGCCTCGCCACCTTGCTTACTATGCTTTTAGGCGCCTTCGTGATGCTCTTCAATCCCCTGTCAAGCCGAAGGGATTCAAGTCTGCAGCAAAGAATCCCCTCTGGCTAAGTGCAATGTCCGAGGAAATTGATGCTCTTCACAGAAATCAAACTTGGGAACTAGTTCCTCCTCCTAAGGATTCAAATATTGTCGGTTCGAAGTGAGTTTTTTGAACCAAGTTTCGCTCTGACGGTTCCGTCGAACGACACAAAGCACGCTTAGTTGCTCAGGGCTTTTCTCAGATTCCCGGTATTGATTTCTCTCACACATTTATCCCAGTCGTTAAAGCTTCTACTGTTCGTGTTATCTTATATATTGTTGTCACCAACGGCTGGCCCTTGCACCAATTGGACGTCAAGAATGCGTTTCTGAATGGCGTCCTGTCAGTTCCGGTCTATATGTCTCAACCGCCTGGCTTCATTGACCCTCTCTTTCCTAATCACGTCTGCTTACTCAAGAAAGCACTATACGGTCTCAAACAGGCTCCTCGGGCTTGGTTTCAGCGCCTAAGTTCATTTTTATTATCCTCGGGACTCTCTTGCAGCAAGTCGGATACATCTCTCTTTATTTTTCAGCGGGATTCCATACTGCTCTATTTGCTTGTGTACGTTGACGATATTATTCTTACTGGAAATAATCCTGCTCGCATTTCGGCATTCATCTCGCGTATGCACAAGGAGTTCGCCATCAAGGACATGGGGTTTCTTAGCTATTTTCTAGGTTTGGAAGTCACCTTTACGGACAATGGTCTGGTTCTTTCTCAAGCCAAGTATGCGAAAGATATTCTTACTCGCACTGACATGCTCGACGCCAAACCAGTAGCTACTCCTCTACCTGTCGGCGTCAACTTAGTACAACATGGTGATGCATATGAAAATGTCACGCATTATCGCTCCATTGTTGGTGCTCTCCAGTATCTCACAATTACTCGCCCAGATATAGCTTTTGCCGTGAACCTCGTTAGCCAGTTTCTCCAGTCGCCTACCATCGACCATTTTCAGGCTGTAAAGAGGATTCTACGTTATGTAAAAGCTACACTCTCTCATGGCCTCTATTTCTCTTGTCGGTCTTCTCTTGATTTGATTGCCTATTCTGATGCGGATTGGGCACGATGCATTGACACTCGTCGATCCACCTATGGCTATGCTTGGCCGGAAATCTGGTTTTTTGGAGTGCCAAGAAACAACCAACAGTCGCCTGTTCAAGCTGTGAGTCCGAATACCGTGCTATGGCAAATACTGATGCAGAGATCGTCTTGCTCACATCTCTTCTACACGAGCTTCACGTTCCTCTTTCTCGCTCGCCTCATCTTTTCTGTGATAACAAGAGTTCCATCTTTCTGACTCAAAATCCGATTGCGCATAAAAGAGCAAAACATATCGATATAGACTATCACTTTGTTTGGGAACTTGTTCTGTCCGGAAAGCTTGTTACAGAATTCATTCCCACTGAGTTGCAGCTGGCCGACATCTTCACAAAGGCGCTTCCGCGACCCTTATTCGAGTTTTTCCGTGGCAAGCTCAGGCTCAACGCTCTTCGGACGCCTTCGCTTGAGGGGGGATGATAGAATATTAGATAGATTTGTATCATATCTTCTAGATTTATTTGTATCTAGGTTTTCCATTATTCATGCATATCATGCATATCTTGTATCTTTTATTCTCTATTTAAACCCAATCAATAAAACGTTTTTGTTTGCGGAAAACCCTATCATATCAAATACGATAGATGAGCTAAAAGAAACAATATTTTTCACTTCTATGTTTAAACGCTCTATCTATAACCAATTAATTAATTATATATAAGTTGGAGAAATATTGGAAATTAAATGTCTCGTCTTTATTTATACAGTGCACACTAATTTGGGAAAAAAGGAAAGAGACAAGGGTAGTGCTTCTATATGGCCATGGTCGTAGAATGAAAGAGGCTTGCTCCTTTAGATTTAGATTGAAGGTTGTGGATTGCATGGTTAGCTTCATGCATGAGTTCATGTCGCCTTATAACTAGCTAGAGACGTAGCAATCTGTAATTCAGCATTAGCAAAGTCGGGTAAATTAATAAATTCATCAACTACAAGTAATATAAGATGACATGATTAATTTCAGACACTTACATGAGTTTGGAGGGGATATATATATATATATATATATATATATGATGCAAAGATGCGATTGTATATATAATTACCCAAAACCAGGCTCAGATGAATGTTGGCTGACCCTTTCCTCACCTGCTCTTCGACCCTTCTTAACAATATTCTCACCCGAAAATCCAATGTGTTGCTTCTGAGAATATTTTTGATGGTGATGATCATTTAGCACCCTATTTATAGTAGAGTATGGAAGTTATGATTTCTCTTAAATTTTATGCAATAAATTGAAGAGTTGCAGATTTTGTAGGGACTCTTCATTTTCCGCAGGTAGTTTGGGCCCAAAATAAAATAACTCATGGACTCTTAAAGAAACAAATATGATTGTGCTAGGATTTGGACTCAAATAATTTATGGGCTTATCTTTGAAATTATATTAACCTGATAAAAAAGTAGGCCTATATAATAATAATAATAATTATTAGTAATTTATGGCGCGACTTATAATAATATCAATGCAATGATACAAAATGTAGTGAATTTTTTAAACGTTTTTGGATAGCTACAGTCTCCACCCTAAAAAACAATATCTTCCTAAAAATTATTTATTGTACCCTAAACACTATGCATATCTAGCTGTTATTATGGTCCCCACCCCAATGCTCTTTGAGGAAATATTTATATGTTTGACCTCGGAATTCTTCAAATTTAAACCTGTAGCAACTGCTTGAGTTCGTTCCACCAACGCTGAATATATGAGTGTCATCCCTTGAACTGTCAAACTCTCTCCAATCTCTAGTCCCAGTCTATACATGAAAAACCAAGTTTTTTTCTCTTTTTTGTGTCAAATAGATGCAGAGCATATCGTGTCAATCTATTAAAAATTATCTCTTAGTCGAAAACAAATATATTTCCCTGTTTTAAATTCATAAGCTATATCTCTTTTGCTTGCAATAAGTCATTGGAAACAAATTTCCTATTATCATCTTCTTATACTCTTCCCAAGTAAAGTTTTGGCGGCGTTCACTTGCCATGAGGCGTATATGTGCTTGCTACAAGTGCCTTGCATTTTGTAGACATTAATGCAATCCAAGTATTCAAAGACTCGTTCAACTTAAAGATTCACTCTTCAGTCACGAGTGATCCTTCATTGCCATTTAACTTGGGCGGTACCATCTAACAAAATTGTGAAACCATAAGATTTCATTCATTCCTCTGATTTTAAAGTGGCAACATTTCTCCTAAGAGCTTGGGCTAAGTCTCGGACAAAGTTCTCTCTATCTTGTCTTGAGGTGTTCAACGAGTGTGTAGCATCGTTATTTAATCGTTGTTTTGGACCACTGACACTATTTGTAAGCAGCGTTAGTTATTTGAGATAAGAAAGAAATTTAGCAATAAATATTTTTATTGAACGATGATGATCTTATTTTAAAATTAGTAAAAAGGTCTATAGCTTAATAATTTTTTCAAACTATTAGATTATATCTTCGGTCGTTCCACTGGCCAGCAATGCCTTCCATTCCGACCTTATTAACATATTTGTGAGGCTTCATCTTCAGTTTCCTCCCCCTAAACTTGGTCGTCCCACCAAGTTAAAAGAGTCTTAAGAAGCAATCTCATGTTCAACCTAGGCCCATTTCATAAGTAAAGTACACATCAAAGATGTCACTAGCCCAATAATACAGGAAGCATGTAACTTCTTCAACAAGAAACTTGGATCTGCGTCCATATTATTCCACTCGTCATCCACTCATTTGAGCATTTTCCATAGTTTTTATAACCTTCTAAGGTTATCTCTTACCTTATCTCTCATGTACCACTTGAAGGATTGTATCCTTTTCATAAAACATCGGCTTGGGTCATTCGCACGATGTATATCACACTTGGCCGATCATCTTTAAATGCGCAAAGGTCCTCTTGTCATTTATCACATAGTTTATGGTTTAAGAAGATTATACAACATGCATTTTACGCCAAGAACATAGTATTGTACATTTTTTGAAGCAATGAGGTCGGCAGATGTTTTTTTTATGAAATATATTTTTTTGAACACAGAGTCTGAGAAACGTAAACTGGCTCGGATACCAAGCTGTAATGCCCCAATTTTTTGTGGAACAAAATAATTGACAATAATAGTATAAAATAATAAGATAACGAATAGTAATAAATTAATAGTGCATATAATAAAAATAAAATAATAGTTTTAGGTGCGATTTATAGGAATGTTATAATATCACATGCATAGATAAAGAACGTAGCGAATTTTGTATAAGCTTTTTGATCGTTACACCTTCGATCGGAAAAAATTGGTGACTTGCCAAACAAAAATCGGTGTTATTATTTCTTTTCCTTTCCCACTATTTTGTGATTTGATTTCTAGCACTCTCAACTGCTATCTAACTAAAAATGATCAACTTGGACCCCTAATTTTGTTAATTCGTAATGATCGGATGATTATCATATTGATTCATTAACTATATGATCCGTTAGGGCACAATCAGTATCTAATTAGTAAGGAATTATTAAAATTGTATCCAAATTTGATTTAGGCTCGAATATGATCAGTTATCCGATTGGAATCCAATCCGATAAGAATCCGATAACTATCTAAACCGATAAAATTGTATACCCTTATACCTCTCGTGTATCATGGTAAATTTGCAAGAGTTAAAGTAATGGATGAATATTTCGATGGATATAGAGTATCATTAACATTCATATCTAAAATTTCACCAACTACTTCATCAGTTGATACAACTTCATTGAAAACTTACAGTTAAGTTAAAAGATAAATAAAAATAAAACTATTTATTGTGTTAGTATGAAAATTAATGAAAACATACAAAAATTAATGAAGACTTAAATAAATAAATATCATTTTGGTTAAATATCCAATCTCTAGTATAGATAATTGCTTCAACGGTACTTGGATTAAGTGAACTATGATATTGATCAACAACTATTGAACTAACACTGAACACAGATTATGAACTCATTGTAGTAATAGGAATGTTCAAAACATCATGTGCAACGGAAGCAACTTGAGGATAATTGCATCAATTCCCTCTACAATGTGCTAAAATATCCAAATCGAATTTAACATCCATTCTTGGTTCTTCCAAATAAAAATGCAGTTAAGATTTTTGTTGACTTAATCCAAACTCATCATTTAAAGTAGTGAACTCCTACAAAATAACAAAGTAGTTAATGTATTTATAAATCCAACATTATATAAAATTAATAATAATACAACTAAGACAATCATATAAAATGCAAGTTACCCCCATAATTTCATCATTTATTTTGAACTAACAAAATGATGATATGAGAACAACAACGAAGATGAAAAAATTGACCATTACAAAGAAGTGCATTATTCAATATCAATTATGATTGAAGTAAGTCAACACATACATTATTTGAAGCTGCATTATCCAATATCAAAGAAAATATCTTGTTCTCATACCCCATTAAGATAACATAAAAAATTATTTATTGGATAAAACCACACTAGTATGAGGAGCACGCATGAGACAGAAATTCAACGTCTTCTTTTACAAAACCCATTCTTCATCACATAAATGGCATGTAAGAGAAATATAACCATCTGTGATAAATGAACTCTAACAATCAGAAGTTTAGCTCAATCTACCAGGTGTTTTTTCCAACATATACTTAATCTTTATCTTTTCTCTTTCACATATTTTTAAGATATCGGACTTCCATATGTTTCTAGTAATTAACTTCACATCCCATGAAGACATTGAAAATAACTGTAATGCACTCATATTCAAAAAATCGGAAAGGCAAATTATAAATCTCAAAATTTTTATTTTCAAATTTTGAGCAAAAGTGAATTAAATATTATTTGACTTACATCACGTGTGCTATTTCTAGGACATGTTTCTAAATAACAATTCAAATTTCCAGTTCCATTCTTACTTGAGACTTTAGGATACATATCCACATAATGTTTGCATCCACAAGTTGTCACACCATTTGTAATAGAAACAATGATTTCATAGTGTTCCCAACCTTTGTTTCTTTTATTATTTTGTAGCATGTTTGTTGAACTTGAAGTGAAATTCCCTTCTAAATCAATAACTTTCTTTGGATTGATGTCTCGAGTTCCATCCATGTTATTGCTACATAACTTCCTAAAACTTCATAACTAATAATCATCAATGCTTTTTATTTCAAATTACCTTCACGGTGCCATTTTTTGTGTAGTCCACCTCCGCCATTGATCAGAGCAATATTGTGTGAAGAGTGAGCACAAATCTACTTCAATCTCGCAGCCGGAGAAGGTAATTGGCCTAATAAATCATTAATTAATTGCACCAAGTAAGATCCTCAGAGGTTTTTTTTCCCTTGTCTGATGGTCCACGTGAATTAAATATATGTGGATGATGGCAGAGGTGTAGTGTACCTTCCATAATTTTGTAAAGCGCAAGGAGCAAATGCGAGGAGAGAAATGGCGGAGCTTTTCGACGACGGCAGAATCTCCATTGTATGCCCACTCCGACGTTAGCTTCTTGAGCGCCCCAGTATTATCACATTTCTAATTAATAAAGAAAAGATTTCAAATCCCTCCAATTCTGACTCTCAAAATTATATACATATAGAGGAATACATATACTTCAATATATTATCTGTCCTTTTGTATTTTGTAATACATAAATAAATTATCAGCTTACAATAAGAATACTTCATTTCATTAGAGTTTTGGGAAAATAATTCCAATTTGGGCCAATGAATATAGACATTTCCCTAATATAATATTAAGTTAAGATGGTATTGACTATTGATGTATTGCATTTGCATCATACACACAAAATGGATTTACTTAAATAGTTTAATTTGATTCTTTTCATAGTAATCGGTGAAGTGAGCATGCAACTTCATAAATAATAGTCATCAATGCTTTTTTATTTCAAATTACTTCACATACATTTTCTCAATTTTAAGAAACATAATAGTGATTCAAACTTCTCCAATTAAAATACTCCTTTATTAGTCAAATTAAATATACTAGCGGATTATCACTCAAAATTAACATCAGATCGATAATAATAACTAAATTAATAATTTCACTATCAAGTAAAATATGAAAAGGGCCATTTGTGCCAAAACTAAAATATGGCTCGTTGTATTTGCCCAGCCATCTCTTTCGACCAATAGACCATAACATAGACACAATTGTTGAAAGGCTAAAGGTCTTACAACAAGTTTAACATAATATATGTTTGTTCATAAATGTGATATAAGTCAAATGTATACACACTGTAAAAATATTTTTAGTATACAAATCCCAACACTGACACTCCCTACTTTCTGTGTTGTAGTACCGTACGGAGCACTGAAGTAGGTAGATTTTTCTACAACAAGTTTAACATAATATATGTTTGTTCATAAATGTGATATAAGTCAAATGTATACACACTGTAAAAATATTTTTAGTATACAAATCCCAACACTGACACTCCCTACTTTCAGTGTTGTAGTACCGTACGGAGCACTGAAGTAGGTAGATTTTTCTACCTTGTGTCAGAACAACTCTTTTTTTTCAGTCTAAGGAATCTAGTTGATGTCATTGATGAGAGTAAAAATTGATTTAGATTGTGAATTGTATATGAGAATGAGAGAAAAATAAATATTTTATTGAAGATTGAATAAGATTGGGATTATTAATATAAATAGGCTTGTAGTATTTCATTAAATGGTGGTTGGATTGAGGTTATAGATATAAACAGCTTTGTAGTATTTCATTTGACACGAACTGAGTCATGCTATACAGAGTTTGCATCATATAATGTACATCAATCCATTTTCCGTTTTCCTTTTTTATTTTTTAAATAATTATAGCTAAGGAACTTAATTTTGGGAACGAATCTGTAATTCATTTATCTCGGTTTATTCAAATACAAATACATTCCTTCAAATGATATTATATTTTAAAATATTAAAATGTCCGATAATATAATAACATAATCATCCTTCTAAATATTATGATTTTAATATAATTTATTAATTTTTTTAATATTGTCATATCACTTTTAATATTTCCAAACAATCTCTCACTTTAAAACATAATAAAATTGGTAAACACACAATTTCTTTCATAAAATTGATTCAATAACTAGTGAATTGACCTGTTATTTTTTAACCAAAAATGTAAGAATAAAGTATTGTGGAGACCATAGCAAAATGTAGGTTGCTGTGGCAGCCTTTGGTATTTATCCTAGACTAAGGTAATGGAAAACAGAAATTATCTCCAATGTAGCCAATTGAACAAATAGAAAATACCAAAAATATTAATAATTATAATTTTTTTTTCTAGTTTCCTTTTTAGTATTTCACAAGATTAAAAAATTTGTTCTTCTTGATGTTTGACCTCGAGGAAATGACTGAATAATGAAAGTGATGTTGTGAATCAGTTGAAGTGCATTCATTCTTTTCTTCAATTTATTTACCGTAAATTTTATTTTATTACTATAATTTTTGAAATATATTATATAAGATATTTAAACTTAAAACTTTATAGAATATTAAGCATAAGATGTTTGAACTTTTAAATAGTTTATTAAAAAAATTGTTTTGTTATTTGTCAAAGGATATTTTATTAAAACAAATTTTCTGAGACTAATGAAAGCAGCCCCATTGATGTTTAATCAAAGCCCAATCAGTTAGTATAGTATAGAATCAGGTTTTTATATATCTTGCCTTGTATTCAAGAAGGATTATTATGAAAATAATTAATCTCTGTTATTGTGTCCTTTCTCTCAATTCTTTCTGTGAATAATTCTTCAAACATCTTCAACCCATTGCTAGTCTTGCTCGTATCAGGGCCGCTAAATAAGACATCAAAAATATCATCGTTTAGGTCAAGGAGGATGACGGTTTTAGCGTCTTCACTTATGGGCAATGGTGGAGGTCAATAACCCTATCATACTTGGAAACAATCAAATCTTCATTGTGAGTCTAAATTAATTCTTGAATCTTATATAATGCATGCTGATTGCTAAACATAAATATACTGCCAGGAGATCAGTAAGCAACTCTTTGAAAGTATATTCGCTTCTCTTAGCTACATCTTTCTTAAAGTCATAGAATGAAGGCGATAATGAGTTCAGGATTATATCGATCTTAGCCCGATCACTGATACATCCACCTCTACGTGTGAACCGATTCATGGTGTTATCCATCACCATCACATGTAATGTCACCGAACTACCATCAACCATTCTCTTACAAACAAGGTCTTTCACGAGATCACATCTGAGAGTTCGTTCCACTTCGCCATATGTAGCCACCAAGTCAGTCCAGACCGTAACAGAGCTACAATAGCACATGTACTTGAGTTTCAATTCTCTAGACAGGTTATCCAAGATTAACTTGTAGGTAAAATCTTCAGATGCCACCCATCTATCATAGAATTCCTTCTCATGTCTAGAGACTTTATGGTAACGTGGGGCAAGTGACTTCATAGTAAGAACAAACATGTGTTGCTTAGACAGGAGGATATACTCAATGAAGTATCTCCACTCAGGAAATTTTGGACCAGTTAAAGGATTGAGAGCAAGAATATGATCAATAGTAGACATAGACATATCTGAAACAAATAAATAATCTCAATAAGATAATACATGCAGAACATTCGAAAACAAATGCATTGAAAACCTCTTGATAAATCAAATACAAATATTTTCCACTAATAGCCCAAGAGTTCCCACCGCAAGCTACACTCGTAGACGTTTACGAAAACCCTCCCACTATTCACATGATTTAAATTGTTTGTCTAGAAATCCTAACAACTGCAGCCATGCACCTCCGAGAATTAGAAAGCTACACTCGTAGACGTTTACTAAGATGAGAGATACACCTACAGCCTAGGACAACTTTGTGGAGGTCTATGATTTTATTTAAAAAATACGCTTAGTATTTTTTATCCAAAAGGTTTCTTAAATGCGCACATAAATAATTTCTTGTCATTATATTTTCCTAAATTTTTGCATGTAATTAAACAAGCCCAAAAATTCTAAATATAATCCAGACAAGAAATTAATCACATTAGCATGCTTATAAAGCTGTAAATAATAAAGCAGTAAAACATGCTTTCCTATTATCTACACATGCTTATTGCGCAATTAATAAATCACATATCATACGAGGCAATTAAGACAAATAAAAATTTCTTATGGCCCCACAAAATAGGAAAATAAAATAATCCTATCTATTACAAAATTTGAAATTTGAATTTCAAAAATTTGTCCATTCTGTATAAGGCTTCTCCACTATCTCCTGACCTTCTGCTCCTCCGAGCTGAGTATTCACCTTAGTGATCTTTATTGGTCTGGTAGATAGAACCTCTGCCATTTCTGGATGGACATTCTTCAGCATGATCAACGAACGTTTCTTTCATATCTCAAAGTCTTCTGATGAGTACTTTGGAAGTTTCGTGATCTGAGCCATCTCTGTGTACCTAAGCCTAAAATACACAAAACAGAAACCAAGTGCAGAAAAATATAACCAAGCACAGAAAACAGAGATCTGGTCCTAAATGACTCAACACAACTGTAGTCAGCAAGAATTTTGGCGCGTGATACCACTTGTTAGTCCCGTAGTCAGAGTGCAATATGTGCAGCGAAAGGTTTGTGTATGCAGCGGAAGTAGATGTAAGCACAAGCATTGGTTCTTTAAACAGGGCAGAGTCAGTTTTGTGTGCAATTAGTTTAAGCTTAAGTCTCTGTTCCGTCTTAAGTCAGTTTCACAGTATTCTTCAATACTTGGACAAGTATTAAAGCAGCACACAAAGATTTTATAGTGGTTTGAATTTCAATATCCTACATCCACTCTTTAGACCTAAGGTCTGGATAATTTACTAAGTGATTACAAGCCTCCTTACGATCTATACACAGTCCGTGGCACCTCCGTCCTCCGGTCAGCTGTGGCACTCGCCAAGGAACTCCTTGTAGACTCAGTCTTCAGGTTGAAGTGGGGACGCACCCCGCAGCCTCCTTCCTGGTGGGTGAATGTTTACTAATTCTTCTCAGAATGGTTGGATGTTTAGAGGTTCTTCCCAGAACACAAGTGGTTGGCTATAAGAAAGAAGGCAATAGAAGATGCGGAATCTGCGTTGTCTATCACTGGATTCCGCGTCTTCTATTGATGTGTAGTCTAACAGGATTCGCTAATAGAAGACGCGGACGGCCGCGTCTTCTATATGGCCGCGTCTTCTATATGCTAAGCATATAGAAGACGCGGCATTCCGTGTCTTCTATGAAGATGCGACATTCCGCGTCTTCTATAAATATATAGAAGACACAGAATGCCGCGTCTTCTACTTTTTTTATATATAATTTTGAAAAACATCTAAAAACAATTATAATATTTCAAAAATAGAATAGCAACAATAATAACATACATGATGGCAACAAATACATAGAATCTCCATTTTTTTCACTAATAATTATAACAAAATTAAATGTACACATGATTTGAGTGCAAAAGTTAAGAATAAAAACTCCTAAAAAATAATTTAAGTACAAAAATTAAGAATAAAAACTCCTTAAATTGGCTTCAATCAGAGATGGGAGACTACCACTGACCCTTTGACATTTTTGACGACATGAAGCCGAAAATATTTTCACCTAAAGCCACTAACAACGTTAAATCATCTGTAGCTTCCCCAACATGCTGATAAGGAGAGGACACATGGATGATAGTGAAGGGTTTTCCCGTGAACCGAATCACCAAAACCAATTTGAACCGGATCGATTTATGGGTATTGTGCATAATTAAATACAAGATAAACCCTAGAATGCTCCTATGAATTTAATTACAAGAATTGTGGATTGAGGAATTACCGTTATTCCATCGAGTTTGAACCGATCTTTTGCGTTTGAATTTCCAACTTGAATTCAACCACGCAATCCGATTTAATCTGCGGAATCAGATATTAGAGATCTAATTTCTAAGATAAAATCGAAAATAACAAAGAAAAAGAAAGGAAAATCTTGTTCTCCAGATCAGATCTTCAGGGCTGTGTCCCAATGCTGTTCAGATCTACTACTGGTGAGGACTCCGTAGATCTGTGGCTTGAGCAGGACCAGAATCGAAATTCTCCTCCTCTTTCTCTCGAAAATGGCGCCCCTCTCTCTCTCTCTTAGGTTTAGGGTTTTCAACTCTGTTATGACTTATGAGAGAGAGCTGTCTATTTATAGACCTAGGGTTTTATCCCTAATGGGCTCATGGGCTCAATTCAGCATATTTATTTGGGCCAGACCTGGGACCTAATGCAAATAATAAAGTGGGCCTATAAATTAATTAATTCCCATGTCCACAACCCAGGACATAATTAATTAATTAATATTAATTCTTTTTCACCACAGAATTAATACTGACCTACCCCTTTATTACCACGTTATGAGAACGGGCTGCATTAATTGAGAATCTCCATATTTAAGGTTACACGACATCAATTAATTAATCGGAGCCTCTGACAAGCTCTAACTACAATTAATTAATATCTTATTATTTTTTAGTAGTACCACTCAGTCCTTATCACTTGTGCCTAAACTTAATCAGCCTGCAGGACTTTGACACGATGAATGTTATTGAGCTCCTCAGGGAATGTTGTTGGGAATTATCCCTAAAATCTCCCTTAGGACTTATTTGTAAAAGGTTTTGTTGGATCAAACCTTATTTAGTTGGTCGATCATTCGCTGAAATCTAGAGAGTCTAACACAACTTGTAAAGTCCTGTATAAGTTGTACATCGAGTTGTAATAGACTAGTGTGCTGAGAAGAATTCCTAGCAGACACAAAGCGGTTGATATCAGCATTCGACTCACAAACTGCTAGAGAAGCAAGCGGACAAAGGATCACTTACAAGTGGCTGAAAGAATTCTAGACAGAATGCTAAGATGATTAGCATTCGGATCCTTCAGCAATGGATAAAGAGTCGCAAACAATGGAAGTCAAAGGATCACAAGGAATATACTTGTAGCAGGTTCTAGCGTACCAAAACAAGAACAAAATTCGAAGCCGGACTGCCACTCTGACATAAAGTTCACGCAAAAGGATAAGACTTTCCCGAAGTGGTTAGGAAAGTACAAGTCAAAAATAAAAGTGAGTGCCACAGACAAACCTCTTCAGATCAAGGAGCCGTTGAGTCTAACGGATAAGGAGATTCAAAGTTTGAATCTCCACCTATAAAAGACAGTCTCAAAGATGAGAGAAAAGACTACTACTTCAAGAACTGCTTTCACGACTTACAATTGATCTTCTCACTTTACTCATTCACGAACGCTCAAGCTAGAGATTCCTTTGACAAAGTGAACTTTGAAAGTAGTCAGTTGAGAGCTGTACAAAAGTTTATCTAAAAGCTCCCAACAACCAGAAGTGTCGCTCATTGAAGTACTGACACTCCATTGAAGATATTCTTGATTGCATTCAAGGATATTTCAATCATTGAGATTCCTTTCATTCAAAAAGGAATCTAACAGTCGAACACCTGAAAAGGTTAAGACTAGAACGGGCGTCTAGCCACACTCAAGGAAAATCAGGAAGGGACTAAATCTTCCATATCAGGCAAGGTAGGAGTTTCGAAGGTGTGCCCTTGACCCCCAGCCAAACCTTACCAGAGAAGTTCAGACTCACGGAGGATAGCTGTCAAGTAGCCAGGCCGAAAGCTCACTGCCTACTTAACTGGAAAGGCGATTCCTTGTAATTTGTATACTTTTCTAGTGAAATTCTTAGCGATTCGGCTAAGGAGTGGACGTAGATCTATTTGATCGAACCACTATAAATCTTGTGTCCGTTTACTGTTTTATTAAGTTACTGCTCAAAGATCGATTTGAAACCTAGCAACAGAGTTGCTAGAGTATATCTGAACACAAACTTAAGTTATAACTTGAGCTAACTAACTTTTGGAAAATAACATTAAGTGCAAGAGACGTAAAACTATTCCGCTGCATTTTGTGTTAAGTTATCAATACGACGACTCTGATATTTCGGGACCAACAAATGTCCCCATCCTATTACTCGGATATGGTTACCTAAACCCAGTCTCAGGCGGTACTACACGAATTGCTGTTACCCAAGATGCGGATATACGATCACGTTACTTAGGCTCTCCACCATGGCAAGTCAAAGCAACAGTCAACTCATGCAAACCCCTGAACCTTCGTTAGGGTTTGGACTCAATCAATATAACGAGATCTTGTATTCGCTGATGTCAGACAGACGAATACATCTCACTGTGGTCCATCAATACGCCACCCCTGCGTACCAGCATGTCAAGTAACCAAGACAGACTACTTATTCCGACAATGTCCGTTTTTGTTTTCATGGAACTTCCACACTAGCTAGTTTTTAGGACTAATGCCACATATTTCTCGTTTTCTTACCGTGTGCACGTGTTAATGTATCTACGAGTGATGTAATAATATAATTTATTAACATTAAGACAGTAATTGGGGGTTTGTCCAAATGCAATTGTTTAAATAATTTTGTATAAAAGTGTGTATGAGTTGGAGAAAAGGACTACACAACCTGCATTCCAAAGTCTTTATTGCCATTCAATAAAGGGCAACCACTTCACCTCTAACATGATTGTCACTACTTTGCAAATATATAATCCTACTTTTCTGACATTTTAACTACTAATTTTTTTTTGTTGTTGAGTTATCAAACTTTTATAACACCTCTGTCCAGGATTGAAAATGCACAATCTAGTGCAAAAAAAATACAACTGTTCGGAGCATTTTTTTATGCAAGATTGATACATTTTTTAAAAATGCACAAACTTCACATATAAAATATTATTGAATTCAGATTTTGATAAATAATAAATAAATTGCACAACTTCCGCATATAAAATGACTAGTTAATCAATTCTGCAATAAAAATAGTACATTTTTTAGTCATGACAAATGCATTTCGTAGTTAGCATATAAAGATGAGTTAGTATATGATCATATTTCTAGATATGATATTTATTTATATATGAGATGCAAGTGCTTGAATGTCTTCAAAGAGACATTAAACTTAACTTCATTGTCATCTTCTTACAACAAACTAACAAATCCTAAGAAATTTACAAACCTAAATAAATACTAATACTAATCCAAGATGTGTGAGAGTTCTGATTGGAGTCTAAATGAAGTGCAATTTCTACATACAATCAACAAAGCTCAAACTCCATTTCTGAGTGAACAAATCATTCACACAGCAATCACAATCTATGACAAGGATATGCATTGGTTTAAATGAGATTGTGAAAATTCGCAAAGGTTTGGGCGGGTTTCTATAAGTTTAGGTGGGTTTGATGGATTGAACATTTGTATAACATAGAATTCTATATTTTTAGTTTTAATATTCAAGAGTTTAGGTAAGTTTGAATGGTTTAAGCAAAGTTTGAAACGGTTAGAGTGAGTTGCAAGGGTTTGGGCGGGTTTCAAAGGGTTGGGGGTAGTTAGCATGGGTTTTAGCGGGTTTAAACGGGTTTAGTTGGGTTTGAAGGATTCATCATTTTTAAAAACTAGTTACCTTTTTTTTTTAATTGAATATTGAAGGATTTGTGAGGGTTTAAATGGTTTAAACGTTTCAACAAAATTTGGCAAATTCAATGAAGTTATTTGTATAACTAGTAACGAAAGTAAATAAGTTTGCGCTTAGTAAAGGAGGGGGAGTAAATTAAATATTTTCATAAAATATTTCAATGATATAGTAAACTCGATCCAAGCAGCTTCACACTGCCTTTTTCCTTCTTCCTCGTTCGAAGCTTTGATCGACGATCTTTCCACGGTGGTGGCGAATAGACTTAGAGTCGCTTCATGTCTACAAAAATTATAACAATGTTAAAAAAAATCCTAGCAACTTTCTCTAGCTAAAAAAAAGCTCAATGAGTGATTACGTTACTGGTAACATATTTTGTGTTTGGATAAATTTGCGCCTAGTGAAGGATGGAGAGTAAATTAAATATTTATTGATATAAATAGATTTTTGAAATAAATTTCAACAAAAAATCCGTTAAAATTGCAGTATATTGAAAATTTTTGGTACGATAGTTATTGAGGTTCGAAATTGGGCTTAGCCTCAACAACAATTGTATACCAAATGAATGTTATGATTATGGTATACAAATTGTCATATCGAAAACTCGGCATATTGAGAAAATAGTACTGTGTATTGCAAAATAGTATACAATATGGTAAAAAAAAAATCAGTATGCTTTGTCGAACTATCCCGAGAAGTGTAATAGCAATTACCCAAAATTAAATGGAATAATTTTGAGCACGAATGTGAACAACCATAATCATGAGTGAAGGAAGCTAAGAATTGTCTGAATTAGGAAGTGGGAAACTGTTGAACACTCTGTCAATGTTGGAGAAACAGAAAAACTCATGAACCTGGAAACTGTTGCAGGCCATTGGCTGATGAGTGCATGATTGCTGAACAGATGTATCAATTTGAAAATGTATATATTGATTGTATGGGAATATCGTTGAAACAGATAAGAAAATTAATCAGCATCAATCTCTGGGTGAAAGCTAGAGAGGGGGGGGCCATGCATTATTGTTGGGATTTGGGACACGAGGGTTGTTTATCTCAAGTGAAAAACAACAGACATTCAAGGGTTCGGACAACCTGGTTGGTGCCCCCCTCATTTTCTTTCATACTAGATTCAGATGAATTTATGTATGATGCTTGCTTGTCAATCACTTTTCAACTTTTCTTTTTCTTTTCATCATTTCATTACAAATTTTCAAAGAGGAGATTAATTTTCAGAAAATCTCCATCCATGTTCCTTTTCATTATTATTGCTACTCGTTTTTGTGTTGGTGGATATGGAGTCTTTTTTCACACACACTCATAAGCATTCAACTGTTGCAATTATATAGAGATGAAATACCATCTTCAAAATGCACTATTCACTACCCTTTTTCCAAAAGAATAAAAAATAAAAAATTGTGTCTTTAATTTACGAAAAGGAAATACAAATTTTTGATTGGATGATAAGTATTATTATTTTTTTATCTAAAATGCCTTTATTAAACTCTCGCACACAAATAAATCTAAGAAATTTCGAACCCATAATCCCTTGATCATAGGAAAGGTTGCTTAATGCATAGCATCTTAAAAACTTTTTATCATGTGATTAAGCTTAAATTTGACACCGTTTTAAATTACCAAACATAATTCAAGTTTGCACCATTATAATTTTTTGTGTTAACTATTGTCAATTATGATCATACTAAACTGTCACAACTTATCGAGTCATACTAAGTATTTAAAAAATATGTATACATTTATTCATTATTTCCCGAATTATCGACAATAAATTAATAAAATAGAAAATTCAACCGAGTTTGGTGAGGGCCAGAGAAAAAAAATAAAAAAGCGAATAAATAGAGTCTAGAAAAGTTAAATTAGAATCGCAAAATGTTATGCAATCGCATTAAATAGGAAATTACTGGGTGTCGGATTAAGATCTACTCAAATTAAAACCACTTAGTGGATAAGATAATATTAAAATTAATCAGGAATTCACAATCACCACTTTGCTTGATTTACTAATTATAAAGAATTTATACGTGGTTGCTTCTTAGATTGTTTAAGAATCAACAATAATATAATATAAATGACCCAAACAAATACTCCACATGAATATTATTGAAATAATAAGGAATCATCGGAACCCACGCAACTCAACTGATACCAATGTCTACAATCAATATCTTTGATTTTGGAGTGTAATGGTTAAATCCTTTAAATAGTTATTAACTAGAGAGGGTATATAATAAAATTTAGTAGGTAATGATGTGTGAGAGCATAATTTGACTAACATGTGACTGAAGATAAGATGTAATGATGGGATCTAGAATTTGTGAATTATTAAGCAGGCCTGATGTGTATGTTTTTTAATAATAATAATAATCATAATAATGAAGCCTATGTGGAAAAATCAGGCTTGTTTATAGTCAAGCATGAATCGAAATTGGAATGCGTGGCTTCCTCATTAGTGGCCCCAAATTACAAGAAAATTCATGAAGTGACAAAATGAGGATAATTTCAGTGGGCCAATCACAAAATCAAGAATTTAATCAACATTATATGATACACAAATTATATTGAGAATAAATATATATATTAGATGTATATTTAGTGATCCTTCTTAGACAGTGGCGGATCCAGAAAATTTTCATGAGGGGGTTGAAATTTTTTTTCTCTCCACTGGATTTCAATCACTTCGTATCAATTTTTTTTTCTAATTTTTTCCATTTTTTCTTCTTTACGAGGGGGGCTAGTGCAGAAAATACAGGATTACGATACTATAAAACCAAAAAAAAAAATCCGGCTACGGGGGCTGGAGCCCCCCTAGCCCCTTAATAGATCTGCCTCTGTTCTTACACATACTACATCTAATCAAGAATATATGATCAAATATATATATTTTTAATAATTTAGTCTAGTATGAATTATTATAGCATGATCATCTATCCAAAAATAGAGATTATGCCTATATTATTTGATTTTTAAAAGAAATAGATATATAATCATGTAGATTTTATCTTTGAGCTGCACTGCTACGCATTATTTGGTAAAAAAAAAAAAAATCCATAACGAGTATTTTCTTTCTTTTTAATTTATAGATTTGGTAATTAATATGCATAGGATATTTGAATTGTGCATATTTATTATTGAAATGGAAAAGGAAATCATTTGCCGCGTGGCAAGATTGTTGTGAACATTATCTTAGCCCAAACTTCTCTACCCACGTGGCAATATATATATATATATATATATATATATATATATATATAGGGAGAGGATCCTATGCTAAAGGATCGTTTGTGCTAAAATGCTAATAATGCTTAATTAGTTAATGTAATATGCTTGTTTAGTTATTATATTATGCTTCATTGAATTGCATAACCACCCACATAAAAAATGAATAACTACCAATTAAAAAAATTCAATCTTGACCATTCATCCATCAAAATCAAGGGCTAGAATTTATTCTTATTTAATATCTTTTCATTTTTTAGTATTTGATCTCTTCCCTATATATATATATATATATGTTAGATCATATGAGAATAGATGTTAATGTAAGAAATGAGTTACAAGATCTGCGGTCATACTTTAATAATTTCCGTTTTCATTTTATCCTCCGCGAACTTCATTATTACATATTTAAGGATATCATTGTCATTTAGCCTGATGGTATCTCCCTCAAATAATTTTCATTTTCATTTTATCCTCCGTGAACTTCATTATTACATATTTGGATCTGTAATTCCTTTTCATTTCAATTTTTCATAAGATTTCGATTACCTTGTTGAGTCATCCAATACTCTAAAATTAAATTAAATTTTATTATTATTTAATTGAATTTTCTAATTTAATGAAGTTTTAAATAGATCAAAGGAACTTAACATATTCTTCTGAAAAATTGATTTTACTTTTATTTAATTTAATTTTTCCTATTTATTGAATTATAGAGGAGATAAAATGAAGAGAATTGTTTCTAAAAATTTGATTTTTTTTCTTTTAATGATGTATATAGGAGATAAAATGAAGAGAATTAAAATATTTTTTTCGAAAAATTAATTTTATTTTTATTTAATTTAATCTTTTCCATTTAATGAAGTATAGAGGAGATAAAATGAAGAGAACTGTTTCTAAAAATTTTATTTTTTTTCATTTAATGATGTATATAGAAGATAAAATGAAGAGTATTGAAATCATTTTTTCCAAAAAATTAATTTTATTTTTATTTAATTTATTTTATAATGAACTACAATTGAGATAAAATGAAAAATAACTAAGATATAATGAAGAACTGCTAAGATAAAATGCATGTCACGTGTAACATCAAAATTCACATCGAATTTATTTTATAATGAATCACAATTGAGATAAAATGAAGAATAACTAAGATATAATGAAGAATTGCAAAGATAAAATGCATGTCACGTGTAACATCAAAATTCGAATCGAATTTATTTTATAATGATTCGCAATTGAGATAAAATGAAGTATAACTAAGATAAAATGAAGTATATAATACATAAAATGAACAAAACATAACTTTTGCGCCCTGTACGTTCGTAATGACCATGTTGCCCTTTAATGAAGTAAAATGAGGATAATATGCCGCATTTTTTGTTAAAGCTCTTGTGTAATCTGGATCGTTGATGTTGTTAAATCTATGGACGAGATTTATTCTCATTTCTCATGATAAGGGTTATTCTCACCAGTTCAGCCCCTATATATATATATATATATATATATGAGATCATGTGAGAAAAATTTCCCTATGAGAAAAAGAATGAATAATATCCATTAGATCTAAATAAATTAATGGTTGATATGCAATCAAGCAACAACTAAAACATAATCGAGCAATTGCTCGATTGTGTTTTAGTTGTTGCTTGATTACTATGTTGAATGATTGTATTTCAGTTATTGTTTGATTTTATATCAACCATTAATTTATCTAGATCTAATGGATATTATTCATTCTTTTTTCTCACATGAGACTTTTTATTACCTGATCCACTCCCTATATATATATATATATATATATATGGCTATGACAATAAGAGACATTTATAAATCAAAACTTGAAAAAAATAAATTATGAAAAGGTGTTGTAAGATAACTAAATATGCATACACAAAAACACAATAATGGAAAACACATGCATATATAATGTAATATACTCAAAGAAGTAATTGATAATTATGTATGCTTCATTTTTCTACAATGTGTTTTGTTTACAAGGAAAAAGCATATATAATAAAATTTGAATTAAGAACATAAATAGATTAATAGTGGTAAAATAAAATTAATTAATTTAGACATTGATAGGAGAGAGAGATGCACGTGGGGGAGATAAGGTTGGTAATTCGATAATGTCGGGAGGGTGGGTATACTATTTGGACCTTTGGGGTTTATTTTTTCTCATTTAGCAACAATTAATTTTAATTATGGCCGACACCCACAAATTTCTCATCACACTATCTTGTCTCCTCAATTCTTTCTTTATTCTTTTTCTTCCCAATCAAACTAACTAAGCACTATTTTAAAAAAAATTAATATAAAGCGGTTTATTATATAAATACTTTGTTGCTTCGGATTTATAAAATTATACACATCGAGAGAAGGATGGTTTGGGACGTGCCCTACCCGAATTCAGCAGAAAAATAAAATTAAAAATGCAGTTATTATGGGGCGGTGGACATCTTCCTTTTGAGGTTTGATGTTAATGGATAGGGAGTGGGTTCAATCCCTCCTACCAACAACCCGCCAGCTTGGGGCTGGAGAGGGGCTGCGGCCCCAACACCGAGGGTAGATGCCCGTGCCCCGAGGGGAAGCTGTGGGTTGGCTCAAGTGGTGACATCTTCCCCTTAAGGAATGATGTTAAAGGGTAGGGAGTGAGTTCGATCCCTCCTACCAACAACCCGCCAGTTTGGGGCTGGAGAGGGGCTGCGGCCCCAATACCGAGGGTAGACGCCCGTGTCCTGAAGGGTAGGTGTGGGTTGGAGTGCATCGGACTGCAGGCCATTGTTCTCAAGGGGAAGGTGTTACACCCTAAACCATATTGAATATAAGGTGAAAAAGTATTTTTCGGCCTCTACATGTAAGATTTGGTATACGAAATAAAAACAAAAAAAAAATTGATGTTGGGATTCATGCTCGGTAAAAGTTTTCGAAAAATGCAAAAAAAATAAACAAATCAAATTTCTTTGCATGTATTAGAATGTCAATATTTTTCTGGGGAAAAATTTGTATGAGACTAATGTACGTCTTTTGATGTGAATGGATCTAAACTTTCATTTTAACAAGATTTTTTAATAAATGATATATTTTTATTTGGTAGATGATGCATTTAATCCTTATCGTAAACGATACATTTTTATTCAAAAAATAATGTATTCAATTTTTATGTTTGAGATAATATATTTTTATTTAGTAAATGATATATAAAATCTCTTTTATAATATGGATTTGTAAGATCTATTTCATATAATTTCTATGTGAAACCGTCTCTCACAAGTAAGTGAATCGTAATATGTTTTATATTAATTACTATTAATTCTATATATTTCTCTATTGAAAAAAAATATATATAGTTTTCTATTACGTAACAACCAGGGGCGGATCTACTAAGGGGCTGGGGGGCTGCCCCCTAGTCGGAATTTTTTTTCGTTTTTATAGTATCGTGACCCTGAATTTTCTGGGTTAGCCCCCTCGTAAAGAAGATAAAATGAATGAAAATAAGAAGAAAAAATATGATACGAAGGGATTGAAGTTCAGTGGAAGTTCAATGAAGGCAAAAAAAAATTCACCCCCCTCAAAAAAAAATTCTGAATCCGCCACTGGTAACAACCGTCGTCTGAAAATGATAAAAATATATATTGTCGTGGCTGTCATATGATATCATTTTAACCTAATACCTTCAAACACATCAAATTATCTTTAATTTAAGCAAATACTTAATATAACAATAAATATCAAAACTATAACAATTTGTCTATTAATACATTCCTTTTTTTTACTTAATATTAAATAATAAGTAAACACTAATATAAATAAAAATAAATAAATAAATAAACCATGTTTGTTAACCGAAAAATGATCTCTTGCAGTTTGACCGAATATAAACGTGGCCAGTTTGATTTCAACAGTTTATGTGGATTTATGTGCTTAGTTGGAGAACATAAACAAAATATACATAAATTAATTAACATATTTAATTATGTTGTTTGGTTTTAAGACATTCGATTTTAACAATGTTATCTCTGTAATAAAATTACAAACATGATTAATTCGGCAATTAATATAAGGCATTTAGGGTCAAGACAGTTTTGTGTCAACTAACCTCCAACGATGATCAGCCCAAAAAACAAGTGGAAGAAACAACCAATTCTAACAATAATTAACTTCATCTTAAAGTCTTATTTGAGCACGTCATTGTGGCTTAAAACGGCCATCAACGAATAATTAAGCACCGTTAATTTCTTAATCAAAAGATTTGATAAGCATGCTTCACAGATATTGCTTGTTGAAAAAAGAGTTTGACCGATCACAAAAGGAGATTTTTCCATCATTGTATTGTAAGTTTTGTAAATTACTTTTTCCCTATTTAAATTGCATCGGCAATGATTTTTCTTTTATATTGGAGTAAAAACACTAAATAAATTATGAACAATATCTATGAGATCGCCTTAAAAGGAAAAGGGTTTAGACTAATGAGCACAGATTTTGCTGCTCGCCACTTTAATAATTGCTTGATAGGTATGTCATAATAATCTCGCTTTTCTGAATTATTACGGTCGTCCAATTAATCATTTGGAAGAATGGTAATTTAGACTTCGAATAAAAGCCTTCTTTGAAAAATTCGTACACATGAGCTTGATTACAGCAAGATGTTTTCATCACTACACCATAAGAACTCTTAGTGATATTTAATAAATAACAAGTTTGAGGAGGGTAAATTTGGAGACTTTTATTATTTTTTATATCTTTGAGACTTCCTTTAAAGGGAATTTTAATAATCATGCAATGCAAAGAAAAAGCAAAATAAGATGAAAAATCTCGATAAAGGATGAAGATGAAGAAGAAGAGCGTGAAAAAGAGAAGAAAAAAGGCAAATAGATTGAAAAAAACAAACAAATCACGAATCTTAAAACGAAGGACTAAATTGAGTCTAGCTAATTATATCTCGAAAACAAATAGAGATCAGTGATTAAGCTTGTCTTCTCACAGTCTGCTTCATTGAGAAAATGGCTGAGATCTTAATTTTGATTTGTATTATTCTAAGATTCAAGAACTTACCAAGTGATCAGTTCCACACATATCGATCTGGTTAGAAGTGTGTATGCCCAGGCAATTTAATGAATCTTAATTCAGTTTCTTGAATCCTCCCAACATTAATGATAGATAGATATAGATAGATAGTAGCTAGATATATAGCAGAAGCTAAAAATGGAAGTTGAGTTGAATCAAAAATATAATAGTCCCATTGATATATATCAATAGCTTCTATATATATAATACAAGAAGGCCACTAGGCCAATGATTACAAAATTGTAGGCTAACTTACGCCGTAACATATCTATTTACATTCTAACCATATATCTTAACATCTCATGAGTTGCAGTTGCATATATCAATCATGATAGCAAAGAAGCATAACAACACATCGTCGAATGATGTAAAGTTTAGCCCTTTGTTCTCTCAGTACACCTGCGAAGCCTCTGCTAGAGACTGATCTTCTCTTGCTGCTGCTCATCTTCATCTTTCTAGAATGTTGTTGTGTTTTTCTTGCTAGAGAGAGAGAGAGAGAGGAGTAGGAGTTTGTGTTGGTTAAGGTTTCGAGTGAGAATCGTGGAAGGAAGGGGGGGGATTCTTATAGGGTGTGTGGTGGTCGAGTATGGGACATCAAAGGGCGTGCAGTGCCCCCTATCTCGCCGCACTGTTCCCTTCTGGGTCCCACCCCTCTACTTCTAATTTTATGCAATTTCTTTTCATATTCGCTTTTCAATCTACAATGTCTTACTCTTACCCAATTTGGATCATTGTTGTGCACATAGGCACAACAATAAGTATTGTTATTCACATGAATAAAAACATAACCTAAAATCTAGGTTAATAAAATATAAGATAAATTTAAATTTGTGGTTTAAACATGCACAACATTTCCTGCTGTGGCTATATGTACAGCAGAGGATCCAAATCCACTCTTACCAATAAATAGGGACGAGCACCAGTCAAATCACTTTCGAGCAACTTAGAATCAGTTTCAAATTCGAGTTCAAGCTATTCGAGTAATTATTGAGTTCGAGCTTCATGATACTTGATTCAATAGGTTCGTAAGCCTTATCGAGCTCGAGCTTAAATCGTCAAGTTGGATTCGAACTAAGTTTACGAGCCTTATTTAACCTAATATGATTTAAATTTTTTTCTTCAATTTATTATTTAATAATAAATAATTTAAATAAAAATAATAAATTGAGCTCGAACTTGAAGATTTGAGCTCAAATTTAGAATTTTCGAGTCGAGCTTGAGCTTAGTCCTTCCTAAGAATTCTCCAAATACTCCCTCCGTTCCAATTATATAGTCCACTTTGATCTTTCACGTTTGTCAAAAATTATTTAATATTTAAACAAACTTCCAACATTACCCTTATTTAAAACATTAATTAACCTCTCATTTTCATAATATTACATTTAATATTCTCATTTTCCAAGATTATTCAGGGATGTAATGGTAAATGATCATATAAAAACAATACTAAATATAGAAACTGGACTATATAATTGAAACACCCTAAAATAGTAACCCGGACTATATAATCGGAACGGAGGGAGTATAACTTTTAAAATACATCAAATATTTTCTTTCAAATTATTATTAACACTATTTGATCTATTTTGTTTTATTTTATGTTACTTAAGCTTTGGTTACCACTAATTGATGATTATGATCATAAGTTTGAATTAGATTAGAATTGTTGCATCATATATACTTCCCTTGACATGACTGCATACGTGGGGGTAAGCTCAAAGGTCTTCTTTGCCATTATGGTATATATGTTCATCATATATATATACGACTACATTCTTATTCTTATTCTTATCTAAATGAAATAGGAAAATTCATTCTTAATGAGGAAATTTCGAGTGTGCCTCTTCACTGATGTAACAAGAGATGTCGAAATTGATCTTAATTTCCCCTTCTATTTAAAATCATTTTTGAATTTGTAGTTTCATATTGTTGGCTTATTTTTCTTTCTCGAGCATAAGCTCAAGAGGGAATGTTGAATTCAATCGAATTTTTGTATGTCAAGTTATTAGTTTGATTCTTTAACCCATACTAGGCATATTAATCTACAGAATGAAAAATAAAAAAACAATTATAATCATATATCGAACATATTTTCTGCAGGAATGGATCAACGATCTTGAGATGAAAACTCCGAAATATTTATACATAAATATTCATTCTATTATTATTATTATTATATTTATTATTATTATTATTATTATTATTATTACTACTACCTCCGTCCCGCCTGAATAGGCCCTTTTCATTTTGACACATTAATTTCGGAGCTAGTGTTTAGTAGCTAATTGTGGTTAATAATAAAATTGGCAATCGTAATTAACTTATTCTTAAATAAGTTAATTACGATTGCCAATTTTATTATTAACCACAATTAGCTACTAAACACTAGCTCCGAAATTAATGTGTCAAAATGAAAAGGGTGTATTATGGGGCTGAGGGAATATTAAATAGGGTTACCATCCAACGTAGTGGGGTCGGCCAGTACTTGATTCTAGCAACATTTTTGCGTAGTTTATGTATATATCTATAAATATTGCAATACTTTAAGGATAAGCTATCCAAATATGTGTATGTATATAAAAATAATTTTCTTGAATTTGGATTATTAATGGTATAATATATTATTGTTATTTTATAGAATTTGTATCCAAGTAAACAGGCAGCAAGACAAGGGATTGAGGAGCCCTATCCTACTTGACAAAAACCACATCTCAAATACCCTTTTATTGCACAATTTTGTTTCATCACTGCCAGCTTTTGACTAACCATCTTTATAGGTAATAAATAGGTCAAATGTCATTTCTCACATTAACTATTATTCTAGGATAATTTGCTTTATGTCTCCATCAACCAACCACTATATATATATATATATATATATATATATTATTGTATCATTTTAATTTTTAGTTAAAGAAGTTGAACTTTGATCTTAAATACATGAACAACGAATTAATTTTATACCCTTTTTGCAGTAGATAGAAATTAGAAACGATTGTGGTGCACTGTGATTAATTGGAGTAGTAATTAAAAAGATTATAATGAAAAGAAGAGTGAATCCCCACGTGAATTACGAATTGCCGTGCCCATATTCTTCTTGAAAACTAGTAAATAAACCGAGTAAAAGTCATGTCTAGGCTGGAACCAATAATTTAAATATTATGGATTAATGCTGTTGTAAATCAAATGCTCAAAACCCAAGTGATAGGATTATATATAATTAATCTGACATATGAAAAGTAATTAAACCCACTTGTTGTTCCACCCATTTCCCCAACATTACCCCTAATTTTTAATCACCATAAACAGCCTTTCTTTTCCAACATTGTCAATCTTCATTATTGTGTGCTCTGCAGCTTGTTCATAAATCATCTTCTAGCATCACGAACAATTACCAGTCCCCCTATTCGAGATGTAGTGATGAAAGTCATCCATTTAAAGTATATATGTAAATAATCCTTAGAAATGCAATATACGTACTTGATATATATCCATTCATAATATTTGAATAAATGTAGTGTATGTAATCGTAATAAGCTCAAAATAAGCAAGTAGGCATTTAAAAATAAGCTCATATTTAGTTATCATAAGATCACATTAACTTCTCCAAATTACGATCATATATATGCATATATAAATTATGGTGAATAAAACAATTGTCGAATAATGGAATAATTGATCAATGGTCATGGAGAGAAATGGCGATCATAATTATTTGATTCATAATAATAATAATAAAATGAAAGAATTCCAGGCGTACTTGAAGTGTCCCATACATATATAATTATAATTATATACTGTATTAATTAATAAAGTCGAGAAAAGGGATCGATGATGCATGTGGGTTGTACTCAAACAACAAGCTCATGCTTCCGCACGTGAAGGTCTCGTGGTTGGTGCCACTGTTGCCCCTCCAATTCTTGACATAATCTAATTCATTATTCTTTTTTATCAACCCTAATTTCTAGTTAAATATCTTAGTCTAACACTACCTGTTCGTTCCATCAATGCTCTAACTTTGATTCATATAGGAGTATTTTTTATGAGAATAAAGTGCGATAAATCGAGGGTTGCCTCTCTAGCATCTCAGTATCTTACCAACTTTCTTTATTATATACTATACATACTAATTTTATACCCACGTATTGTGTGTACTAACAGTATTAATAAAGTCTTTTTTTTTATGATTTTTGAATATAATTCATAAATTATAAATATGTATACATAATTTTAGTGATTATCCAAAATATATATAATTTTTCATAATAAGTAAATAAAATTATATTCAAATTATTATTTAAATTTCAAGAATTTAATATAACATAATTATAGTCAAAATTTTATGATATTACATATTTTTTAAAATTTATATAATATGATCATTTGATCTGAGGTGTAAAATCAATTATATTTAAACTATAGTATTTTAAAAATAAGAAAAAATTTGATAATTAATTAAAATTTGAGATAAAAAATTATAATTATCAATTATTAATTTTAAGATAGTATGAAATAGTTTATAAATAATAGTGATATAAAATATAGCTATGTTGTTAAATAAAAATAAATTAAAAATAATATTAATGTTGGTGTGATAGTTCTTAGAGGAAAAATTAAATAAGTGATTTTTTTTTTGGTTTTAAATATTATAGTAGATAGGATGGTTTTAATGAGAACTAATAAGTCTCAAGAACTTAGGAATTGAATAATGTATTGTTGGTCAGAGATCAAAGTTGATGTACGACAGAAATTTGTTTAATCAGGATAGCTCGTCACAAACTGGTTGTTGCTCATCAGTTTATATTTCAGAAAATGTTTTGTTTAGCAAGTTGAGGTTAAGTCAAAGTTCAGATATACTAACACAAAGAATGTGCTGAGTTTTAAATCCTTGCAAGAAGATAAATAAAGCAGTAAAGTGCAAAATAATTTATAGAGGTTCGGAGCTTAAAGTCCTATGTCCTCTTTTTAGACCAAGGTTTGGAAATCACTAAGCTTACAAAATACAAAGAGCTCACGATCTATTGCTAGCTGGTAAATGGAAATGTCTACCAGTCCACTAGCTCACTCGCCTAGATCTTCTTCTTCCTTCCAGCCTCGCAGACTTGGAGTGTGGGCACACTACGCAACCTCCTTCTCTAATGTTGGGAACTTCAAGGTTTTCCTGGAACCGTCGAATTTGTGGCTAAACGCTCGTGAGAGTTCCGGCTTGGAGATGAGCAGAAACTATTGTGTTCTTACTTACAGAGTAAGAAAACCAAGAGATAACTCTAGTTGAGAGGATACGAGCAACGTGTCCAAAGATGGCACATAGTTAGCTTTTGGAAAGCCTCGAAACTTGAAATCCTGAAGTCTGAAATAAGAGCTTTCGTAAGTGATTTCTGTAACGCCCTAATTTCTTAAAAGTAAAATAATAAAGAATAATTGCATAAAATGGGCACGTCACTTTTATTTAAAATAAACTTGCAAAAATAATTTTTTTAAAATAAATAAAGTAAACTATAATTTTATCTAAATTCTCCTTCCATCATCGATCTCCGCCCCTAGCACACAGCCTTGCCTTAACTTGAAAAAATGTAATAACTTGTGGTGAGGGTTATTAGCTTAGTGGTGGAAGTGTTTATCCGAGTTATACAATTATAACAAGTATAATGTACAGCTCGTGGCTGAAAGAGGACATATGTAGCCCGTCGGCTAAAATTCATAATCTGTCGGCTGATAATAGGTGTACCTGCAAGAATAACATAGATAAATTAAATGTACTACACATAAATCCCCACATTAACTTGAACTTCATTTGAAAAGCGAACAAATAGTTGTTAGTTCCACGCGCCTCTAAATAATAATAATAATAATATAAAATAATAATAATAATAATAATAATAATAATAATAATAATAATAATAATAATAATAATAATATCAAGTATACTCAGCCCATTAGAAACAAAATAAGTAGCCAAACTTATATTTAATATTTTTAAAATATGCAGACCAACAAGACTTAATTAACATAAATAGGATAACATGATACAAAATACTCAGCCCAACATGAGTAATTAAAATGAGATGGCCTATAACTCACTCCAAATAGACCAACACCTAACCCTTCTTCTTCTCCCTCTAACGTGGTGCACGTCGATCAATACGGAGGTTGGATGTCGATCGAAAGAAGCAGGGAAGAAGAAGGCTCGACACACATGCAACAAAAAAACCAGTCAAATACTAATTTAATTCCTTGCAAGGTGGAAATCATAAAAGTATTGCAAATCTTTTTGTTTGACAATTTACAAAGTTTCTTATCGAATTCCCTTTATCCTTTCGGTCTCAAGAGCAATTCAATAACTCCAAAAAATCCACAGATTAATTTCTATGATCTAATTCTTTCTTTTTAAGACAAGAATGATTAACCATATTATGAAATTCCTTCCTGTTAATAATTATCACCTTTTAAATCTCAAATTAATTAACTAGCAACCTAAATAAATGGCCAACAAATCCAGGTTGAGAATTTAGCACTGAATTTCATAAACCAAGCAAAGAAAGACATTAGATTAAATTAATCCAATAAACATGCAGTCAGGATAGAATTTATAACCATGGAATATGATAAATAAATTAGTTCATGCTATTCATAATTAAAAACATTATGAAAAGATAAAACCTGAAATAAACTTGCATTGATTCAAAACAGTGTCAAGAGATTGATCCAGATTTAAGAATTCTGTCTCCAATCTCCAAATCACAATGACAATTAAAATCTTTCTTAAGAAATAATTAAAATTCAGAAAATAAGGTGTCTAATCCTAAAAACTCGAATTACATGTGTTTATATAATTGTAGTAATGATCTCCACAAGGTATACGATAATACATGGTAGAATTCCCCCAAAAAACATAAATTTCCCTAGCCCACAAATCCATGTCGACCGACAAAGCCATGCATCGGTCGATGCATTTCTTTCCATCGACACATCCTCCGTCGTGCGTCATGTCAGCATTGAACATCCATGTCGACCGATGCAAGTCCGCGTCTGTTGACATGCCTCTTTATGTCAACTTCAAGGCTCGATCGACTTGCCTCCTCCCATCGACCTCTGTGTCGATCGACGCGTGCCTGCGTCGATCGAAACAGATATCTCAAAAAAATTATCCATTTTCATCTTTATGCAAAATTGGTTTATTTTCCAGCAAGAACTCACCACCAACAACACATAAATATACTATGATGCACAAATAAACATGATAATCATGCAACTTGAACACTAAATAAGCTAGAAACTAATTGATAAGTTAGCGAAATCACGAACTTATCATTCATCACTCGAAAAATAAGCGCATCGACATCAGATATCACTTCATTCGAAATCATGTGGAAAAGAAGGATGTTTTGGTGGAGTATATCCGAATTGAAAATCAACTCGCAAATATCTTTACAAAGCCACTTCCCGAAGAAAGATTTAGAGAGCTATGCATCAAGCTCAGTCTTCTTGATTTTGACGAAATATCATATGAAGAAGAATGAGTCCAATCTCTCATTCTTGGTTTTCTGAAGAAGCGGAATAAAACTGAGTCAAAGCTCTCAATTTGATATTCTGAGAAGAATTAAACTGGACACATTCTCCAGTTTAATTAAGCTTTACAGCTTCTGCCACATTGGCAACCAAATAGAGAGTAGACCAGTTTGTCGACTTAGCAAACTTGGACAAAGCGGGAGATTCAAAGCGTCGTGACCACAGTCAACATGCAACATTAAATGCAACATTACCGCTCCACAGAAAATGGAGGAATAAGAAGCAGACATGTCAAAGATTTAGAAACATGCATCGCGTGCACAAAATGGAGACTAATTCTCCTAAATATTCGGGACGTTCAACATCAAGAGGACCGAACCGTCAAAGAAGAGGAAATCACTCTCTATACAATGAGATCTCTGGAAGCCATTGAAGTTATCACAAAATACACTTATCAATTCCAGATCTCTTCCCATGTAATATCCTCTTGAATTCCTCTCCCTCTCTCAATCACTCCAACTCTCAAATGACATCTTCCATCATATAACCGGAGATCAACCAAGATGCCTACGAGCAAAGAGACTTTGTTGTTGTTCAGTTGGAAGGGAAGATCATCATTCTATCACAAAGTTTCTATCTGAAACGATTTTCTTGTTGCTCGGCTCTCCGCTTTCAGCGAGAATTTTTACCTCAGAGCCAAAAGGAATAAGGATATCCTTATCGTGAGTCCACGACTTTTTCAACATAAGATATATGATGAATAGTCAGGTGAGCCTGAGGAGGACTTTTTTACGTCATACTGAATAGAAAAATTCCTTGTGGCTTGGTATTATGCGAGATTCACCAATATCTTCATGAAGTATCTTGACTAGGTCACTGTTTCCCCTATCCTCTCTCGGGCACCAGTTGAGATGAAGAATGTGAAGGGAAATAGAGAAGGGGCTACCAGAAGCTAGGTGATGCATCTACCATGTCACTCTTGCTTGTCTCTGGTCAAGCTTTGCTTCTAGTTGAGGGCTAGCTGGAACTTAGTGAAACATAAGCAGTTCTTAGAACAACTTGTGTAATTCTTTGTGCTAGTCGACTCAGAGGGGTCGTCATAGTACAAGTGGCAAGACTCTTTTTTGGTGATAGATTACAGATGGAGATTGATGGCGAAATCAATCCAACTGGAGCACCGCCTTAAACTAGTGGTGAGACTAGTGGAGGTGAGGATGAGGTAAGCTGACAGATGAATAGGTTTTCCCTGAATTCCATCACCAGCTTTAGAGAAGGAAGATGAGGCTAAGAAGTTAGCAGGGGACAAGAAGAAGATGAGATCACTCCCAGAAGCAGAAGATGGAGCTTATTGCTTTTCGTTGTAATTGTAATTTACTGTTGTACAAAGTTGTGAGAATTTAAAGTCTACGTTTATTTTGAAGACAATTACTTTTTGTCTCAAAATGTTTACCTAATTTTAAAACTGACGCTACACATCAAGGTGTAATCAATTTTTCGCCCTTAAACTTAACCGAGAAATATCTCTTAAATAATTAAGGGGAAGAATTTTTAGGGCAGGCTCAGTAATCAAGGTGTTCAGTCTTTGAGTATTAGATTATGATAGAATATTTTATGTGAACACAAAATTGACCATTTACGAGCTCAATAGCAGTGGTTTTTTACAACATCAAAATGGGGGGGAATTGTTAGGATGCATTCCTACATATTTGTTATTTTGATGTGTCAAAAGAATGTATAGAAACCACCAAGTAGAAGTGTCTCTAGTTTAGCTTAGTTAGCATAAAAAATGTAAAGTCCTGTTACGATTTGCATTGAGTTGTAATAGAGCTGACAAAGCTGACCAAGACAAATTGGGTGGAAATCCAAAAGCCCTGTTTGGATGGTGTGGAGTAAGGAGAGACCGACGTCTAGGGGTGTGCACGTTGGTCGGTTTAAGGGGCAAAGTACGGACCAAACCAATAGGTACGGTTTGAAATTTTTTCAAACCAAACCAGCCAAATAATTATTTCAAACCAAACCAGCCAAACCATATTAAAACGGTTTGGTTCGGCCGGTTTATACGGTTTGAAGATTATTCAACTAATAATATTACAAAAAATGAAACTTGTATATCAATTTTATTATTAGATATTAATTAAATAATGATACACAAAATAAAACTAATATAAATATATCTAGCTTGTCATTAATTATAAATATGAGATAAGTAATAAATAAATAATATTATGGTTGCAAGAAACAATTAAATATAAGTTGATTTATAAGGTTACAATTCAAAAAAATATAATCATCAAACATATATATCAATATAATTGATATTTTAGCTTTCTATCAAATAATATTTTATTATTATTATTATATTTAAAATTATATTATTTATACGGCTGGTCCGGCCAAAATGACCGGTTTCATCCTGCAAACCGTCAGCCAAACCAAATCATCCGGTTTGAGATTTTTCAAACCAACCCGGCCAATCATTTTTCTGAAACCAGCCAAATCGACCAAATTAATTTGGTTTGGCCAGTTTGACCGGTTTCGGCCGAACCGTGCACACCCCTACCGACGTCTAGTTTGGAGCTGGTGACTCAGAGAAATTGACCGAAGACACCAACCTGGATCATCTCCAGTTTACATAATCAGTTCTTACTCTCACGAAGAGACAAAGAGAACAATTCAGAGGAATCACAGAAGACTGGTATTTAAGAATGGAGATGTATTAAAGACAGACGAAGAAGTAACTAGTTTAGATTCCTCGGACTAGAAGAGTCGTTCTGATACAAAAGCAGAATACCAACATCCTAGAAAAGTACATAGTAGGTGCAAAACTTTTGAAAAAGTTACTTGCTCCCGTCAGAATAGAGACGCATCAGATTGGACATATGCTCAAATATCGCTAAATGGCTATAATTTTAAAACCTCTCCTACTTAGTCTATAAATAGACAAAGTACTGAAGAGAGGTTATGATACGATCCTCGCCGGTAAGGTTTAGATCGCAGCCCAGGAACAAGAGTTGACACGACGCGGAAACGACTCAAACATAGCTGGAACGGAAACGAAAATAGGATGGAAGTCCAACAACACTTATTCGACCCTTCAAATGACGTATTCCAGACGAATCTCATATACACCCCAAGAAGCTGAAGAACTATCGACTCTTCAAATGATGTATTCCAGACGAATCTCATATACGCCCCAAGAAACTGAAGAACTAATGATGAAGGATGGTAGAAGATACCACAATCGGATGTGTAAGTCCGATTGATAAGTCAAAATTGAATTTCAAGGTACTCCACAGAAATTCAAGAGCTTTCAGATAATTGGAGAATAAAACTCACGAATATTATTAAATTGAAAACTGAATTACAATGAAAATATGAAGCCCTATTTATAGGGAGAAAATCAAATCTCTAAACTTAATCTATCTAGGAAAATAAATCTAAAAACCAAATCAAATCTATCAAGATATACAACAAATATATCTTGATATCTTTGTAATAAAACAAATCTAAATCATAACAAATCTAGAAATCAAATCAAATCAAATCTTATCAAGATATATCAAATTTTCTATAATATCTTCAACAAATCTTCTTGAAATATCTTGAAATATCTTGCTAACTGAATATCCATCAGGTTACGAACTTAAACGAACTCTAACAAACTCAGACAAACTTGAATGATCTTGAACAAACTCTGACGAAGAGTTTCAATCTCTCAATATTTCTAACAAGTTCGCACATATCCTACCGTGTGTCATTTCTTGAACACGAGACTCACAACTTCTAAGCTCGAGTTACTGTATTGGTGTTCTTTCTCTCCTTGAAAGAATACAACAATCACTGCAAATCTCCATCAGTGATTCTTACAGACATTTAGCCAATCAGTTCGACAGTTCACAAGGAACTATATAGCTCTCAACTCCGGATGAGGAGGTTGTGTGGTGTGCTCGAGTGAGCAAGTGAACTGGTAGACATTGGTATCTACCAACTAGCGATAGATCGCGAGACTGACACAACTCTAGATTTGACCTCATTTGAGTCCTTCTTATGTCTTTTATTTAGTGTTTTAGTCCATTTGTGTAGTAGAGTCGAGGGTGTTTTGCTTAATTGTTTCAGGATGGAGAAAGATGAGGAATTGACTATTTCCAGATGAATTTGGAACTGTTGAGGGGAATTACCCAAGTGGGCTACCCCAAGGACTGGGACGGATCAACATATTCAGATGCAGTGGACGACACCTCCTTATATTGGGTAATTCGATATAAAGACTGGAAATGGAAAGTGTTGAAGTTGCTGTGAAAATCAGTATGTCGGAATCCGGAGCTAATATCAAGGCGAAATCTGCGGGATCAAGTTGGGCAAAGGAAGGAAAGGTTCTAAATATGGAAAGTGCGTATCAACTAGGATCTGAGCATATTCCTTGCGTGGAATTAGTAGTTGCTGCTTGTGGCGAATAAGGCTAGTATATAAGTCATAAACAATATTTATTTTGCATCTTATCATCTAGTTTTATATAGTTTATGTTCTAAATACTTTTATATTTTCCGATAAAGAATTGAAACCATTGTAGTATTGAAGGTTCCTATTACTTAAATAATATTATGAATTTTGGTAAGCCATTTATCGTTGTTTCCTTTGTTTATTTTATGTCTAGCTAAACGCATAGTTCAGGGTGAATGAATTGATGTGTTGAGTTGAGATGTAGAAGTGTGATGTTTCAGTTTTACTAACTTGGTCGAGACAAGTTTGTCTCGGTTCATCATCCTTTGATTTATTCCTAGGGATTTCAGGGTCTCTAGCTAGTTAATCATTTGGGTTATTTGGGATGGCTACCCGAGTATGTCAGTGAACTGGGCAACCAAGGTAGGGTAGCTTTAGCTGAGTGAACTCACGAGAGGCAAAACCATTGTGATAAGGGGCTGGAAGGGTAATGTTAGGTTGAGCCATGCAGGAAACTAGTGCGGTTAGTCTAGTGTTAGAATGGGTTCCCAGATCTTAATGCAACTCCGAAAGCACTAGGGTTGGGGTGGAAAACTATAATAAAAGGAGAATTGGGCAACTGCGGTTAGCCTTAACTGTTCGGATGAACAAGACAAGTCATCAGAAGTTGGGCACTTGTAGGATAATTAATAGGTAGAAACTTTGTTATTGACTAAGGGGCAAGAACTCAAGTGGAAATCTAGTGACAATAGGTATTCCATGTAGTCCTTTTTCTCTTAAGAACACTCCTTGTAGTGACAGTACGTGTAGTTCAGTTCTTAGAAGGTAACCTGGAATCCATCTACCTGCCATTTGACCAATTGCACGAAGCCGATGAACACCAATATCAACAACTCAATATTGACATTCATTCACCTTGAACACCTTATTATATTTGATATTCTCTTTTGAGCATTTGCAGTTTAACTATAAAATGTAAATCAACTGCTTTAGTTGGATTCTCGTGACACAGAAGGTTGCAAGGCTTAACTCCACTCTCTGTGGGATCGACCATGACTCGAATTGACTATCTACATAGTATTAGGGCAAGGATAAACCTAGTGGCCAGAATTGGGCACTTTGTATTCTTGACGCGAAATGACACCGCATTAGAGACCCGTCTGTAACGGAGGCTTAGTGAATTTCCTGACTACGGTCTGAAGAGAGGATCGATATAGAACTTTAGGTTCCAAATCTCTATAAATTCCTTGTTTTTTACTGCTTTCTTACATTTCTGCAAGGTTTTTGAAACTCAACACATTCTAACATTAAACTATATTCAAACTAAACATAAAACTATCTACTCACTCACAAATTGTTTTTAGAAACACAAACTGGTCAAGAACCACCAGTTTGTGAGTGCAAATTTAGATCTTAAAATTCTCGTTGCACACTATATATACTCTGATCTCGGGACCAATAATTGTGAACCTAATTACATTATAAAATTGATCATGCTTAATCATTATTTCTATTATACTTTCTTGTAATTATGTTTGATGTTCATTATTTTATTTTTGTTATTTTTAAAATTACGTTATAAATGTATAAGTCTTATGCTTAATTAGTCCAATCTTTCCATGTTTTTATAGTATTTCGTTCAAATATGATAATTTTTTTTATATTATATAATGCTTATTTCAATATAAAAATATTATGAAAGGATTTCGTATTGTAACATCATACTTTTTTGAGATATTTCTTATTCTTTTTTAAACTATACCTTATGCTTTATTATGTATTACATTGTGTTTAGATTTTCTTTTCGTGTCTTATTTCATGCGTAAATAATCTAACAATGAATAAGTATAAACTCTAAGATTGAATATTTAGTAGCCAATAAATGAATAAGCATAACTAATTACATGATAAAATTAGGATAATAAACTGTAAAAAGAATAAAGCATAAACCAACAAATAATAAGCATAAACTACCATATGGAAAAGCATAATTTGTAATATGATATGCAAAAAAATTAACATAATTAAGCATAGTTTTCTAATATTGAATATCATAAATTATGATTTTAAAAAGCATAAATTCTAACACTAAAAACATTAAACATGCAAAAGTATTTGCATAAGAATTTTTGAAAATAAAAAAAAATGTGTAAATCGTTAAAGATATTTCAACGAAAATATTATTTATCATGTAAAAGAACAACAAATCTCATTTGTTGATTAATGGAAACAAATCTTATAAAATAAGCAAAAATAAAATCAATTGAGATTTAAAAAATTGATTATAAATAAGGTTACATGACGGCCAATGCCATGTTGGCGTGCTCAACATCCTTGTATATTCATAATGCTGAGAAAGATACAATTATCATTATTTTAAATTACCTAAATAACCTTTACTTACTAAAATCTGTAACTCTCCCTAAAAAATTGCTAGCAGCCTGATTTTAAATAAATTGATCCCAACCATCTATCTGTAACTTAATTTTAGCACCTTATATATATATACACACTAACATGCTGGTGTAAAGCTAGTTAAACAGATATGATACAGAACTGTAAAGATTGATATAGTAATAAATATATACATAACTATTGTTGATTTCTTGATGCAATTTCATGAGATATTTTTACTTTTTTTTAATCTCTATATAGTGTTAGATCAACAAGACCACATCAAAATTTACAATAACAATGCAAGAGTTGTGTATATTTGCAGAAACTACTCCTCTCTTGGAATCCACCTGCTCCACCAGTATCTCTTCCTCTGCCGGTTGAGTTCATCGACGCTGTCATTGATCGTACGAATGATCTTCCGCTGCAGCCGCAGAGCCGACGCCAGGGCATTCCTCTCCACACTCGCCTTCTTCGACGGCTGGATTTCCTGCACGCCAACAATGTTTGAACAAAGCAACCAAATCTCATCGACTGATTGTCTAGAGTCTGACCTTCAGCTCCTGCAGCTGAGCCTCCGTGAAGCCGCCGTCCTTCTGCGTGCCCGACTTGGCCATCAGCTGAATAACCCACTTGGCAGCCTCGCTGTAGTCCTGCTGGGTGGCGCGGAACAGTTGCAGCCGCAGGCTCTGCATGAAGGACAGAGCCAGCAGGCCTTCTTTGTCGAAGTAGGGATGAGCCAGAGCTGTTTTGGCACTGATTCTTTGGCGTGCTTTGTAACGAACCATGGATGTTAGAAGCTCCCACCCTATTCCTCCATCCAAATCCAGCAACTCAAATCCACGTCGTAGATCCGGGCCAGCACGAGGCTCCACGGTGTTTCTCCACGCAGTTAGATCGTATTCGCATCTCTTCAACTGACGGTTGAACTGTATGAGGGCGCTGTCAGTTCGCAGCCCGGGAAACGCCTGCATGAAAATATGTCACAAGAACAAGAACAGAGCAACACATTAAGACTATCTTCAACCGTATACACGAATTCGTAGGTAGGCAGCAGCACTGGTAAGAATAGTCACTGAATGGAGTGGTAGTTACTAGTCTCATCGATTGCTTAGTGCTTACCATTTGTAAGAATATGAGACCAGCGCTGTAGATGTCAAATCTGTCGGGAAGATTCAACTGGTTGCATCAAATAGAATGAGATGTTAATAAATGAAAACGGATTATATAAAGCTAAGATAGAGTGAAATCAGTAGAATACCTGCCACAAAACAGGGGAAAGTGCAGTAGCAACAGGAGCAGATGGAGCGGAGGGTGTTTGAGTACTCATAATGTATTGTTCAGGTGCCGCATATCTGAAGGGGATACAAATAAATGATTCGGTTTCACTCGTACGATTTTCAAGCATAAGTTTTTATAAGGGAAATACCTTCAAGATTGTAACTGATCCAGACAAACTTTTATGAACACTTGGATATCAAATTATAGAACATAGCCCCATACAAGTAGTGAACCTCTAGAAGCTTTTCCTAAATCTAACTGCTATTAGTGAAAGCATGAGCTTTAAGCATACAGTGTTGTTCCAAAAAATTGTAGTTTCACCTCTAGTTTTTATAGTCTTTTGTGATACATTATGCAATTGAACTTCTACCCTAGAAGCACAATTACGGTAAGATATTTGGTGATAAAGAGTGCATAAAACCTCAGTCATGGAAAGAGCTAGTTTGATTGATTTCTCATTGCCATAAGAAAATTCTGTAGTGAAAGAAAAGACCTGGGATCCAATAGAAACTCTTTGGGAATATAATTGATGCCGACTCTCAAATCTGCAGCTGCTCCAAGATCAATGATTTTGAATGTACGAGAACCTGTTTCAGTTTTGGTCAAGGAGTATGTTAAATAACTGCTAATCATATACTAGAAGAAATACAGTGTCAGTTGAATTCATGTGTTGATGTCACCTTCGGAGAAGATGATGTTTTGGGGCTTAATATCTCTATGAACTATTCCTGTCGAGTGCAGACTGTCCAAAGCAAACAGGAGTTGTCTCATGATAGTCTGTATGATTCTGTTTTCCCTCTCGAGCCCCTTAGGCAAGTCTTGATCCTCTCCAAGAATCATTGCTTCTACCTGATTGTCAAGGTAGGATTTGTATCAATTTCATTGAAAGTTTATAGTTGAAAATACTCAAAATTGGCCTAAAACTCGATGCAAGAACTTCGCAGTAAACACCTATGTTTTTGCTCATTTGAAAGCAGCAGAAAACGAGGGAGCTCACTGCTCATTGAGGTTATATTGGATATGGCATAACATTGTAGCACTCAAACAATTCAAGAGAAATGTGAATTTAATTCAAGATGCAGGGCAATTCATGAGAGCTTGTGATTGAAGAAAGTACCAACATTGTAAGGAAATTCTTTACTCTGAGTTAAATCAGCAAGTGTAGATTCTCCCTCAAATTTCCATATCAGCCAATATTCAGCACCTTTCTTCGCAGAAGTCTAGCATAGATACAACATAAATGTAAAACTTGAGGAGCTCAAGATTTTAATGGGGCAATACCTGCAAGATAATGACAGAACTGGAGTGCCATAGCAAACCTCAAGAAAGCCGTACAAAAAATCAGCACAGCTATTTGCACAAGCCCTTCTAACACGCTCATTCATCCATATCTCCACCGCCCCGTATTCAGTTGCCTTTTTCACAACTATCTCACCATCCTATACTTACAAAACAAGAAATCACAATGGCACCTTATTCCTCACAAAACTCTGAGGCTACATAGAAATCTTTACAAAGCCTACTCCACAATACAAGAGAAAATGCTACGAAACCGAAACAAATGCTAAGCCTCAATGTAATAACATAACAAGCTATATAAGCCCCTATATAAAAATATGAAACATGAAATTGATCTTTGAAGTTTGTAAGGAACTTTCGAAATAACATACTTTGGAAGACGGCTTCTTATCCAATGAAGCCCTATAAACCACTCCAAAAGACCCCTCGCCCAACTTCTTCCCTAAAACGATGTCGTCCTGCAAGGAAATCACACAGTCAGGACCTCTACAAGCCACAGCAATCACTCATCAACTATCCCAACAACTCAAATAAACAAAAATCATCAAATCCCTAACCTTTTTAAAAGTAGGTCTAAAGATTCTTTCAACAAAGGCAAGAACAAACATATCAAAGAATCCAGGCGCCACACCAGGAGTAGCCCAAAGGTAAGAGATAGTACCCAAAGCTAAAATAACACCGGGAACAGTAGGTGAAATCCCAGTTGATTTCGGAAGAGTGCTTCTGTAAATGATATCCCCACACTCCATAACTGTGCAGGGCAATCCAACCCCAACTCCCAGAAACAGATCGTGAACAAAATTGAATATTTCGCCTCCCGAGGCAAGCACTAGGAGATTCTTGGACCTGGGAGTGCAGAATCTCTTGTGGACAGTGGATTCAGAGAGAGTTTTGAAATTAAGCTTTTTGCCCAGAAATGAAGAGAAGGGTTTGGAGTTGAAGGTGTGGAGTTTCACTCCACTTACTCCAAACCCAGTGTTAGTGCCAACTGTAGCCATTGAGAGTTTTCAGCATAAACAGGTTGTTGTTGTTGTTGTTTGAGATTGCTGTTGGATGAAGGGGGCAATCATCGGGGGTTCAGTTCATTTCTTTTGTTTTTTCTATGAAATCTTGTGTGAGATAAACTGTTAATGTTGTGATATTTAAAATTATTTGGTTAAAGATTCAGTTAGTTTAGGTATTTTATGTGGAGGGAAGGGATGGCGCATGAGATGGGAATTCAATATAGACCACAAGTGACACATAGGCTTCTCGCATACATTCCTTAACAAATCAAATTAAATAATTAATAATGTCTTCTTCTTTTCTTTTCCTAATGGACAGATATTACTAAAGCTAGATTAGAAAAATAAATAAAATTGTCAATTACAACAGTAAGTTAAAAATAAATAAATATATTTGTAATTATTATATTCTGGACACTTGGACTGAAACAGTACGGCCTGGTTTTGTTGGGCCTTAAAATAGAGAAAATTTTAAAATTATACCCAAATTTTAAGATGTAGAAACAAAAAAAAGCAAGAGTTTTTTTGTTGTGGAAGTTTGTAGACTTATTGTTTGTGATGCAGATGGTTTGTACAAAGCAAAAACCATCTTTAATATAGACGGCTTATAGTCAGATTAATTAAAAAAAAAAATACAGTCAGCTCAAAAAGGTCGATTTGGTGACGATGGGATTTATTGATTATGCACTTACTTGGTCGGATCAGTTCATGTGTGAAAAGAGGAGGTATCACGAAAGGTTTAAAGCTAATAATGAGGTAACATTTTATACCTGATTATTACAATCAACAATTGCATTACAAGTTGTGGAATTTGAGGCAAGGATCTAAAAGTGTGGAAGACTACTACTAAGAGATGGAAGAAGCCAAGATTCGAGCATCAGTGAGGATCAAGAAATAACAATGGAATTTTTTTTTTGCTTGATTGAATTGGGAGATCCAAGAAAGATTGGAGTTGCAACATTATGAGGAGTTGGAGGACATGGTTCACATGGCCATCAAAATTGAGAATCAGTTCAAAAGAAAGAGGATTTATAACAAAAATATGTTAGACAGTTATTTCTCATTTGAAAGCTTCAATCATTGGTGGAACAGACATTGATGGCATTAGAATTTGAGTCAATGAGTGCTTCAATTCAAGAGTCCAAAGATAATGATATGACACATACACCTGTGGAGGATTCTATTGAAAATAAGGACGAGAACGAGGATTCGGCTGCACTCAAAATCATTACCAATCCAGTTTTAGGTAGACAAAGCCATTTCCAGGAGATCAAGGAAGAAGACATAGTAGTTCATACTACATCAGAGAATCTTGATAAAGTTAAGGAAGAGATCTTTATTAATTTGTATTCATTGTTGTTACTAGTAAAACTTTGAGTCAAATGGATGTACAAGAGGGTTCGAAATTAGAGAAGGCAGTGGAGGAGAATGTAGAGAAGAACATAGTTCGAAAACTCATTTTTGTGAGACCTATTGATTTTAAAAGAAAGGTGCATGAGACTAAGCAATTGCTAGAGTTTGAACATGATGATACGCCGAATAAGCCAACCAAGAGCAATGTAAGATGGTTAATTTAATCCGATGCAGACTTGGATTTGAGGACAAATCCTTTTGCAGAGGAGGGGAATGATGAGAATCAAGGTGGTCCGAAAATTGAAGAATTTAATTAAGTCATTTGGACTTAATTAGATTATTGAAGGGTCCAAAATTGAAGAATTTAATTAAGTCATCTGGACTTAATTAAATTATTGAAATTGAGATTTATGAGAGACAAAGATGTATCGTGATATCATTGAAGATAAGAGAAGATTTGATTTTTAGCATGATTTGATTTCTAGATTTGTTAGGATTTGATTTGATTTTATAGTTTGATTAGGATTAGATTTGATTTTCTCCCTATAAATAGAGCTTCATATTTTCATTGTAATTCAGTTTTCAGTTTAATAATATTCGCGAGTTTAATTCTCCAATTATCTGAAAGCTCAAGAATTTATGTGGATTACCTTGAAATTCGAATTGACTTATCAGTCGAACTTGCACATTCGATTGTGGTGTCTTCTACGATTTGGCTTCATTTGTTCTTCAGCTTCTTGGGGCGTATATGAGATTCGTCTAGATTGCGTAATTGCGTCGAATTAGGGTTGTTGAACTTCCACCCTATTGTCATTTTAGTTTTCAATTTTGTTCGAGTTGTGTTCGTGTCGTGTGAACTCTTATTCCACCCACGAACATCGTATCAAGCTGAGAAAGAGAAGGATGAGGAGATGGAGGAGATACTTATCACACCAGAAGAGCTACTGGAACTCTTATTCCACCCACGCTATGCAACTAATAATGATGCCATCTTTGTACATGAATATATCATCAAGAAAGCTGCGGAGAAGACCGTATATCTGGAGATTAGGCGCAAATATTCCAGATATGTCAGAGATTCTCTAGATCTAGAGGATGAGTTTCGAATGTGGAGGATCTTTGACTTTTGCAACAATCAGCTGGACCATGAAGAGCATTATATTCTATATGCCCGACTGGGCTTACATATTAGCGTTCAGAAGAAATTTAGGCTGATGAATGGATGGGCAAACATCCAAGGTCGAGGCAGCCCTCCGTCAAGCTGATCAAATGAAGGTTGAGGAAGATCAGGGCTTTCCGACAAGAGACTGGTACTCGTGGTCTCCCACCTCCGAAACTACCTAAGGGTCCTTTCCTCCAGTTCCGGAGAACCCTTTAAGGAGATGAGCTGATATATTCTCTGACCAAGCTGATACCAATCATCAAGATTCCTTGCTGGGGACCAAACTCTCGTGCTGATCAGATGTTGAGGAGATGTGAACAACTGAGAACAAGATTTGTTTTTGAGGAGGTTCGTATGTGAAGAGAGTGGCCGATCATGCCTTTTGTTTGCTCTGTGACTATAGTTCATGAACTAGAGGTACACTGCCCAATTGCCGTACTTACTCATGAAGTCCAAGCTGATACCTCCACCACCAAAGCCCAAGTTGAAGCCTCCACATCTCTTGCAATCAATCAAGTTGAGGCTTCCACTTCCCTCGCTCAAGCTCAACCTGTCAATACTTCTGATCTCCTGGCACACATAAATGAGCTTGTTGTTGATCAAGTCTAAACCCGCGTGGAAGCTACTGATGAAAGACTGGCAAAAGTTATAAATGAGAGAATGAAGATGGTGACCTCTACCATGACTACCTTTTTAGGTATGGTCGAAGAGGGGGGAGAATTTAAAAGAAAGGCCGAAGAGGGGCGCCTGAGGAGAGACGAAGAGAATAGGGTGAAGCTCCAAGCTGATATAGCCAATATGGTTGAACTGATCACCTCTCTCGGAAGCCTAGCAAAAGGTGCAAGTCCATCTGGAGCTACAAAGAAATAGCGTTGATCTCTAGTCTTCCTGTTTTTGAATTATTTTGCTTGTATAGACTCTTGTTAGTTTATTTCCCTATACTTGTAACCAATCTCATCTTAATGGAAAGAACTGACTTGTTGAAGACAATATCTTTTTGTCCAACAAATAGTCATACTTTTTGGAAGAACTTACACGATCTAGTGTAATCAGCATGCTTGTGAAGCTTTATCACAAGTATTTATTTATATTGTACTCTGATACTTAATTTTTTTTTTTGCTCTGAACTTACTTTGATATTTTTAATCGAGCAATATCTCTCCCAATTTAAGGGGAAAGATCTTAAGTAGAATAGACTAAATCTGAGGGGGGGGGGGGGGGAACTTTCCTTGAGCTTATAGTTTGATAGATAACACTTGTAAAAGCTCAGAGAGTCAGTCTCTCCTCTTGACCAGCTTAGTGGTTAGAAATGGTTAGATGACTTTGACCACACCAAAAATGGGGAACTTTTAAAGAAATTTGTTAGAATTTCCGCACCTTTTATGTTTTAGTGGCTCAAAGGTGATGTTTAGATCTAACCAGTTTGTCTCTAGATTAGTTCCAGTACGGTCTTAAAATGTAAAGTCCTGTATAGGCTTTTTTATCGAATTGTAAGCTAGAGCTGATCGAAGGCAGGCTGAAGGATCAGTCTGTAAGATGCGCAAGACTCAATCGACTAAGGTTCAAACCGAACTTACAAGTCTGGAATACATGAGTATAAAAATGACCAGTTTGGAATACACCAAGTATGGAACTGACCAGTCTGGGACTCACCAGTCCAGCTACCAAACATACCAATCTAGGAACCAAACCTAAACTGATTAATGACGTCATCAGCATGTACTTGCAAGTATGACGGCTTTAGTATGTAATCCTAGTTCCAGTCCCAGTGCATAGAGACAAGAAGTATTCATCTGAGGAACGTGCTAACAAGATCAGACTTTAAGGATTGGAGATTCTTTAAAGTCTGCGAACTCAAACTTATACTTCAGTCTAAGATTCCTCGGACTGGCCAGTCTAGATTTCTCAGACTGACCGAATACTGACGTTCTAATAAAAGGTGAACAGTTGCTGTCGAGATCAAAAAAAGCAGGAGAAGTACTGAACATTTCTGGAATAGCACCTACCTGCCCACCGATCACTACAGTAAATAGCGACTTCTGATTGGATGACATCCCCTTTATCTCTAACGACTAGAAGATTCAAACCTTTGATTCCTCACATATAAATACAGGAGGATTTCAACAAAAGAAGGTTACTTACCGAACACGAACCAAGCTTATGAATCTTCAAAGACTCGAAACTCAACTAACTTGTCTACACAACCGTTCGAGGCTATCTAAGCTTTTCAGTGTGTCATTGCTATGAACACGAGACTCAGAACTTCTAAGTTCTTGAGTTATCCTTTGGTAATCTTTCTCTCCAAGAAATATTACAACAGTCAAATACGTCTAGTACTTTAACTCTTACGGGCTTATTGTCGTAAGCCGATAGTTTCGGGGAAACTTTAAACACTACATTCCGGCGACGAGGAGGCTGTGTGGTGTGCCCACAGTTCGAGGAGTTGCGAAATGAAGTACGAGCAAGGACCAGACGAGTGAGCTTGTGGATTGGTGGACAAGACATTCACCAACAAGCGATAGATCGTAGGAGCACCTGTGTAATCCTAATCTTAGTGGATTTCCTGACTTTGAGTCTCAAGAGTGGACGTCGGACCTTTTGAGTCCGAACCACTATAAATCATTTGTCTTGTTTTTATTGCTTTCAGTTTATAAATTTACTTGTCTTTAAAACTTAATACTCAAGTGTTGAAGTATAGACTGAAACTGACGTCATACATACTCGGACTTAAGTACCAAATTAAGATTTAACAAACGAAGCTCACAATCAACCGTCTGTTAGGATAAGTTCAAGTTCATTAAACAATTATTTTCGCTGTGCAATCAAAACTTACTCTGAAAAATGGGGACTAACATTATATAAATTTCCACATATCAAAACCCTAAATTTATTGTGTCCACATATTTTATTATGAGTACATGAATTTCATTGACCTGAATCCGGGTAGGTTAGGATGGGGCTCATCGAGTTTAAGCTTATTTTGATTTTTAAGTCAGCTGATCAATTCTCAATTTCTCATATTGAATTATTAAATTTTGATTGCCAAGAATTAGATGCTACACCAGATTTATACTTATGGTTTTATGGTATTATAATTATCGATTACACTAATTAGATCAATCTTACATTTGATAATGAACTAATGCAGATTTAAAAGTACGTGGGCTTAATTATATTTCGTAAAATTATGTTTTATAATTTTATTTTATTTTTTGAAATATAATTTAAAAAACGATTCTAAGTTTGTAGGGACGAGCGACACCTGGCTATCACAAAACTGATTCAAAATTTGATTAATTTACTTGATTGTCATTGTTGATTGGAATAATACCCAAACATATTGAATAGAATTCTCCATAGATTGCAACTACGAATCAATTTCTTACTGTTGTGAACTTTATAAAATAAAAGTGTTTTTTTTACTTTTAAAAAAAAGAATTTATAGATGAGTAATTAAATGATTGGACCCCACCAATTTTGTAATGAAATATTTTATCATGGAAAAATTGGTAACAAAGAAGACTACAAGTGACCAAAGTAAGAGAAATCAATTGACTTAGGAAATTGAAATTAAAAGGAGAGATATTGTAAATATAAAAAGAATGGACAAATAAATTACAAATACAAAATGTAATGTGTCATCGAAATAAAGGCTATCGAGCCATTTTATTTCTTAGATAACCTTTCAATTAATTAATTTGTTAGCTGTTGTGAATCGAATCCTTCATATATCGCAGATAAACAATAATAGAGAGAAAATAATTGAGAGAACAAGATGAAGAGGAAAATAGAGAATATTATTAATAATTGATGTCTAGAGAATTACAATATCATGTCCTATATATAAGGGTGAAATCATATTATCTATAAGAATCTAGAAAGATATGTACAAAGATATGATATATATCTCTAAAGTATATCTTAAGTAATGTCCACTAAATAATTATATTTATAACACTCCCCCTTGGACATTACTTCGTTATGTTCATGCCTCGTTAAAAACCTCGCCGAAAACCCTATGGGATAAAACAGTCGAGGAAAAGAGTACATGACATACGTTTATTCATGTGTTGCACTAGATGCCTCATTAAAAACCTTAACCAAGAAAACCCAATGGCAAAAAACTCAGCAAGGGAAAAAGAGTACATCTATTTAGCCTTTTGGGCATAATGTAAACCTTCAAGGTTTAATTTTAAAAATGTTGCTCCCCCTCAAAACAATGATATTCAATATCTTCATGATTAGTTTGAATTTGTCACTTCATTCAACATAATAATATTATAATTATAAACGATACAATATTATCCATATTTGTAATAATCTTCAGGATTATCACAAGATCAAACATTCTGAAAAACAATCATTTTTGGGGAGTTGATGTGGATAAATGAATACAAGTAACAAATATCATTAAGTATATCTAGTGTACACACTAATCATTTATGCAACACAAGTTTATTATCCTCACACTGGAGGATGAAGAATATTTCAGGTATCATAATATCATACGATATTTTGTAACTCTCCAAAAAAATATCATATATGAGTGGTTTAGAAAAATATTCAAACTGATAAGAAATGTCAATACCACAATAGAGAACAAAATAAGAAGTACGAGATCTATAATTATCAAGATCAAATAAATATTCCTTTATTCATTTAGACCACCAATGTCATACTTGGTTTCTTATAGATATACCAAGATTTGTATACCTTGAAGATAACAAATAATGTGCTTATTTCAATATCTCTTTGTAAGAGAAGCACAAAGTCTTGCTAGCAAGATAATTTTGAATATTGTATCAGGCCTGATAAAATATAGTGTACAAAAGACACTTAAATTGAGAACTTCTGGTCCAAAAATATCATGTTATCTTCTTTAAGTCTAAATGAGACGTTATCCACTTCTGGGGATCAAATGACATTGGTGTTCTGAATAAGATATAATAGATCTCTCTAGAACTCTTACACATCGACTGGTGTCATAAATAATAATAACTCTTTCGAGGGATTGTCGATCTGCAGGTCGACATAATACTTGGTCTTATCCAAGTCTTTTTATTTCATACTCCGTCTTTAGGCATGAATTAATTTTCAAGTTAATATATTCCTTCTTCAGGAGGAATTTATGCAGTGATCTCATCACTATATATGTTGCGATCTATTTTCTATAAAATCCATCAGGGATTTAATATAAATATTATCGTACAATGACTCATATTATAATGTAGTCATGAAATTTAGTAACTGCACATATAAATATATTTTCTGCCATAGAAATCAAGTAGCGAAACATTATGTCATTCAAATAGGAGAGTAATTTATTTAAAATCAAGTATGGGTCTCTGCGAATAACCCTTGAGATTTTAATCTCGCTTTATATTTTACCACCTCATAGTAATCATTATATCCTGCAGGGATAATATTCATGAGCGAGTTAATCTCTATTCCAATTGCTCATTTTTACATTTTTTTTTGTTAATCATAATGCTTCTAGCATTTAAGCTCTGGATCCAGATTGGAGCAATTGTGGAATAAGTATGTTGTCGACAACTATAAAGTTTATGTTCTTCTCCTTTACTTATAGTATTCATGGCATTATCTGATTTTTATCATTTCCAATAATATTTTAATGTATTTGTTCCGCAATCCCCAATAATTTTATTATTTGGTGCACGTGCTAATGTATTGGGATTCGTGTCTTCAGGACAATCCTCTTCGAGAGGTCACATATTCCTCTTCAGGGGTCACTGGAGTGTTATTTATATATTTGATTTTATTGACCGCGGATTTTTAATTTATGCACCAATAGGTATCTCATACTTCTGGTATGAAGTCTCCAATACTTCTGGTATTAAGGAGTTTCATTCATTTGGTCCATTAGGGTCTTTAATTATTTATGATGCATAAGTTCAATCACTCCACTATATACGATAGATGCATTTATAAATGCATATGGCAGATTGTTTGCTAAACATTGCAAGTTTTGATTCATTCATGTGTGGCTTTAACTATGAAGATCTTTTTATTATTTTACATTTTTCGGCATTCCATTATCTTTGGGCTTATATCTCCCCCTAATGCCGACAAATGATCTTCTTTATGTTTACAATCAACGTACTCTATAATAGGCTACTAAGGCTTATTTATAGACGGAGATTTTTGTACAACGTATATTTTTATATTACGTTGAGAGCCCTTATAGGTATACTTTGGTGGTGATATACAAATATAGACTGTAATAAAATGATTCGCAGATGGAAAATGATTATTTATTTACCACACTATTATATGGGGGATAGTCACAATATGCAGTTGGTCGGATTTAAAGGAATAATGACCATGAAATTCGAAAACGACCCTAATATTTGATAAATTGGTCCAAATATATCTTCTGAAAGATAAATTTTTATTTGTATATGATATCATATTATGATAATCCGACACATTATAGTAATATGCCCAATAAGACCCTAGTACTCATGCCATAAGATTAAAAATTATGGGTCATTAAATTTTATTTTCATCGTAACATGATAATTAAGTTGAATAAATACATAAAAAAATATTCAAGTAAATAAAACTCAGTAATTTCATTGTGCATAGATAATTAAAAGAAGTTCTTAATAAGTTCATAAAAGAAAATCAAAATAACAATAAAAGGGAATGCAAAACATAAGAAATCCTAAAGATATTTAAAGGAATTTAAAAGTTCAATTTGTTTTGATTTTTATCCTGAATGAGCTCATCATTCAATAAGTCATCATTATCTTCATCATAATTGATAACCAAGTTTGCTTCAGGCAAATCTTGGGTATTTTTACCCTTACTTTCTTTTAACATTCTTTGATATGTTTCCACTAAGTGCAAAGGAGTACGGCATATGCGAGACCAATGACCATCACATCCACACCTATAACAAACTTTCTTGTCACTTGCTTGTTGAGATGAATTTGCCTTTTGTAGGTGTGGTTTATTGTCATTCCTTCTTCCATAACCTTGAGATCTATTGTTGTATCCATGATCTCGGTCATCCAAATGTGACCAGTCTCTTCTACCATGAATGTATCCTCGACCTCGTCCTCTACCTCTGGTAGCATTGTATTGTTGGACAATAACATGTGCTTCAGGCACAACTTGCGAACCAACAGGTCTTGCATTATGATTTCTCATAAGAAGTTGGTCATGTTTTTCTACTACAAGTAAAGCAGATATGAGTTCAGAATGCTTAGCATAATTTTTTTTTTTGCTCTGTACTACTGCTGGAGTACAAGTTTGCTAGCATGAAATATTGATATAGTTTTTTCTATCAGTTCAACTTCTGTAATTTTCTGCTTACAGAGTTTTAGTTGCGATACTATGCGGTGCAAAGCTGAATTATATTCAGTTACAGACTTAAAATCCATAAATCGCAAATTCAACCAATCATATTGTACTTGAGGTAGGACTATAGATCTTTGTTGATCAAAGCGATCGTTCATGGATTGCCATAACACAACGGGGTCTTATATTCGTTTTTGAGGTCTTTATTCAAATGGTGGCAAAGAAAGATCAGAGCTTTTGCCTTCTGGGCAGAGCTACTTGAAGAGCCTTGGATTATAATCTCGCTTAGATCATATAATGTAAGATGAATCTCAACATCTAAAGCCCACTTTAAATAATTATTGTCATCAAGGGCGAGCTCATCAAATTCTTTCTTGGTGATGTCAGACATTTTCAAACTACATAAATTATGCAATAATAATTATCACTAATACAACATAATATCAAAAATCTATGACCAGATAATTAGATATGAAAATAATATCAAGTGGACGTACAAAGATTGTGTAATGTATCCAAAGTAAATGCAATCTTTTAGCCATATGATGCATTTATATATGACACTGGAACTCACACAATGTTAATACATTTATATGCATCATTCCTGTACATGCTGATATAATTATGCCTTAAACAAATCCATTAAAGACAAATAAATAGAGAAAGACAGTTTAATAATTTTGAGAGTTGTAACTTCTATAAATGATATATTTTCACAAATATTTAAAAATATTCTCCCAAAATATTATATGCTTCTGTCGAATACAAACTCAATAGTTTAAACAGACTAAAATATAAACATAAACTATTAATCTTAAAATCCTGAAAATTAATGTATCGTCTCATATACACTAATTTTGGTTACCCAACAAGTACAACAATGACTTAAGCCATAAATCATATAAACAAGCCTTTTGCAATTCTAAGATTTCAAGGAGTTCATCTGTTTATTTTATTTTATTATTATTATTAATTTTTAATTTAATAAAATTTGCATATTTAATATTGGGTATGAGCCCTAACGTTATTTTATATTTCCATTATGATTTCACGGCCTACGCATTGAAAATCTCATTAAATTAATGGCAATTACAAGCGATAGAATATATATAATCTACAAAGTAATAAACAATGATTTTGTCACCATAAATATGCATTTGTCTACCGTGGCGGCGGCGCTAATTCCGTTTTATGGAAGTGGGCAATAGGGGTGTACATGGTTTGGTCCAAACCGGCCAAACCGGCCAAACCGAAATGATTTGGCCGGTTTGGCCGGTTTGACAAGTGCGAAAATCGGCCGGCCGGACCGTAAGTTTCAAACCGTATTAATTGGTTTGGTCCACGGTTTGAGTAGAGAAACCGGCCGTTTGGACCGGACCGGACCGTTTATATTAATAATAAATATTTAAATTATATTTTATACTAAAAGCATAAATATAGTACATTTAGTATAGTGGTTCTATCTAGATTTTAGTTTTTAAGAGGTATGAGATCAAATTCTCTATGCAACATAATATAATTTTTATTTTTCTCATACATTTTTATTTATTTTTTAAAATCTAAAAGAAAACCTAAACTATCAAATATTTCAATCTCATTTTAATTCTTTTTCTAAATTTTATTTATTTTCTGAAATATAAAATAAATCTTAAATTATCCAATATTCCAATCTCACAATTTTATTCAAATGTCTCTCTTTACCTTTTTTGTCTTCTCTATTCTCTGGGCAAGCTTCGTCGTTATCGTATCTCATTAATTTCACCATACTATTATTTTTTAGAATGTGATATGAACTATTATTTTTTTTATGTCATTAATTGTTTGTTTTTATTAAGATTGTCTCGTACATTGCCGATGAGAGCCACTATTAGTTTTTTTTTAATTTCTCAAATAAATTGTAGCTAAAAATATGAGATTTTTCTACGTTTTGACTTTGCCCGTTAACGTCGTATTTCAAACCGTTAAACCGGCCGAACCAAACCGTTTTATTTGGTTTGGTTTGGTTTGGTTTGAAATATTAATTTGGCCGGTTTGGTTTGAGAATTTTTCAAACCGTATTATTTGGTTTGGTCCATACTTCAACCCTCAAACCGGCCAAACCGGACCGTGTACACCCCTAGTGGGCAACAATTGATAAAGAAAATTGGGGGCAATCAACATATATAGTTTTGCGCTTTTTTTTTTTTTTCGCCAATGAATTATATACCCGAATAAATTGATTAGCCGTGAGTAAACAAAACAAAATAGAGGACTCACCGGAAAAACAAAATAACAAATCCGTAGATTTTGCAGAATTAATGAAGTGAAGGAAGAAAATTACCTTGCAGACAAGATTCTTTTCTAGGGCAACTCCAAAATATTTATAAGAACCGGTAGAATAATCTTGCTGATAATGTGTTGTGAATCGAATCCTTCATATATCGCAGATAAACAATAATAAAGAGAAAATAATTGAGAGAACAAGATGAAGAGGAAAATAGAGAATATTATTAATAATTTATGTCTAGAGAATTACAATATCATGTCCTATATATAAGGGTGAAATCATATTATCTATAAGAATCTAGAAAGATATGTACAAAGATATGATATATATCTCTAAAGTATATCTTAAGTAATGCCCACCAAATAATTATATTTAGGCAAAGTCTCAGATGAGACGGTCTCATCATTTTTATTGTGAGACGAATTTAATGAAATGATGTATTTCTTTATTGCAAATGACGTTTCACCATTTTTATTGTAATATGAGTTTAATGAAATGATGTATTTCTTTATTGCAAACGATGTATTTCTTTGTTACAAATAATGTAATTCTTAAAAATGAAATGATGTATTTAACTTATTGAAATGATGTATTAAGGTCCGTCTCACAATAAAAAAATAGTGAGACCGTCTCTCAGGAGACCAACTCTTATATTTATTATTCATTGATATGTGGAGAATTACAATATGATGTCCTATATATAAGGATGAAATCATATCTTCTACAGAAATCTAGAAAGTTATGTATATATCTCTAAAGTATATCTTAAGTAATGTCCACCAAATAAATATATTTATAACACTCCCCCTTGGACATTACTTCGTTATGTTCATGCCTCGTTAAAAACCTCGCCGAAAACCCTATGGGATAAAACAGTCGAGGACCATTTTAACACTGAATACATATAATTTGTAAGTACTAAACTTACTAGGAGGTTATAATTTGATAGATAAAACTTAATTTTAATTTTAAATAACTATCTAAAATATATAATTTTTTTTGTTTAGTAAGATAATAAAATAAAGTTTTATATATTTATTCACACATGAGGCGGATATAAATTTAGTTGTTGATTGAAATAATACCCAAATATTGCATAGAATTCTCCAAAAATGGCAACTACAAGGAGAAGATAATGATTGCTTACAGGGATTCACCATTTTACCATAATTATTGATTAGATTAATATGGTTTCAGGATTTATGAAGTACAAAATAAATAAATAAATAATGAAGTGCAACGTTGCATGAGTGGCCCCAACCCAAACTAGTATAAAATAATTAATTAATGATAATCATTATATATATTTTCAATTATATTTTGCTGTTATCAATGACAGATCGGACACCCGAATCAATAATCCGCTTTCACTCTACTATTCAGTTTTAAATTTCTTTCCAGTTTTATTTTTGATTTCCGTGTATTGAATCATATTGAATTAGCTTTTAAGTTTTTTTTTTTTTTGTCTAGAAAAGCTTTTCGATTATTTTCTGCATGTTATGTATATTTGTTTATATTTAATCATCAATCTTGTTACAAATTTTAACAATAATTTCAGTAAACGGAATTCATCTTGCCCATGTCCACTCGTAGTGGATTACTGGGTTACAATGTTAACTTATAAATTTAGTTCTATGTTTCTATTGAATATTTCTTTTTTAATTTGTTTCAATTAAAATGTCTGATCAATCACAACCCTCCAAATTCCTAACATGAAACAGTTGATATGGCTTTGTAATTCTCGCACATCCACTCCTCCTCATTGAAATTAAGTATTAATGAACCAAATCGAAACTACATTAAAGAAACTCAATACAAATTGTGAGATGTTCTTGTTAAACTTGTCTGATGCATCACATATTATTATTATTATTATTAAAAATTTGCGTTATGCAGGCCTAAACGGTTTAAGCGGGTTTTATCCTACCCAAATGGGTTGACCCTGTTAAACTAATTTAGATTTCTAGGATCTTTAACTTATATGATTCATCCAATTTAAATAATTACATAAGGAGGGATAATATAAATGCCTTCATCCAAAGCTATAACTTTAAACTTCTCTTTTAATTTCTCCAACCTTTATTTATTTCCCCCTCTTCCTTTAGTTCTATAATGTTTCTACTTTGATGGTGCGTAGAGAAGAGGATTAGAGACCTCTATTTATAGTGATAAATTTCATATGTTGTGTCATTTACAAAAGGACACAACATTTCACTTATGTCTCCAAGAGTTGCATCCTTTCATTTAATCTTTAATTATTTTATTCTTTTATATGAAATGATGCAACTCTTCATTTCAATCCTCAAAGATTGTGTCCATTCATTTTATTCTAAATGTTGTAATATATTACACAATAAGGTACAACATTTAATAAAATAAGATTATTCATTTAAAGGGAGAGAGAAGGGAATTAAAACCCATAACTCTATTTCTTTAATACTTAATAGCCATCATCTTAAGTAAAATAATATAGAGTCATATACTTTAATTATATGGGCCATCATATATGATTATTATAAAAAATAATCTAACAGACCCATCTCAAATAGGGTTTATTAATCCCAATTAGGGTATATTATATAGGTTTGAGCTTGAGTTTATGGATAAAACCTACGTTTAGGCCTGCCTAACCCATAATTTTCCATTATTATTATTATTATTATTATTATTATTATTATTATTAATTTGGTTTTGATGTCACTAACTCAACCAAAAAGATTGTCATTTCACAAAATGTTATTGTCATATGAAGACAATAAGAATGGAAGCACAAGACAAGCATTAGTGAATTAATAATTTACTAAATAATCTATATATTTTTTTAATCTATACATTGAGAGAGAAAGAGCATGTCACGGGTCAAACCTACCACCACCACCACTCAAATCTCCATAAGCATCCAACATATATTTCTGTACAAAATATAATATAGAATCATTATAAAGAGTTATGATCCAGTGCTAAAATTAAAGTTTGTGTTAAATAGGAATAAATTTTAACCATTAGATTAATAGCATCAATGGTTGAGATTAAAGCATAAAAAATTAAAAAACTAAGCATAATTTTTGTTTGTGCTTAATTACTTTATAAATCATGTTTAATTAATTCGATTAAGCATTATTTATAAAACAAAAAAATATAAAATCTGAAAAATATTTAATCTCAATCATTAATTTTTTAGATAAATGGTGTAGATTCATTTTTATTTAGTGTGAACTAACTTTTAGGATATGATGGACTTTTCATAATAAATATCATCATTTAATATTGGATTTAATAATAATAATAATATAAAATTTTGTCATAATTTAATATTGGACTTAATAATAATAATAATAATAATAATAATAATAATAATAATAATAATACGATTTTGTCAGATTGCTTCAACTCAAAGAACCTGTATAAGAACTACATGCGGCTTCCATGCATGATAATGATATGATACCGGCTTCAATTCCCAATGCTTCAAAACTCGAATCGCACATCACAACTACCCTTTTTCTTTTTCTTTTTCTTTTTTTTTTTAAAATTAACACTTAATATTATTGATTTTGATCTCAAAAACATCAAGATTAAATTAAACAAATACGCATCGGATAAACAATTAATATGTATTAAGTAATAAGGAGGAGAAAATATCATATATTATAATCTGGGGTGGACCGACAACATGTATGAATAGAGATTTTTTTAAGGAGTGCAAATAATATTTATTTGAAAATTAAGACTCATTAATGTATGTGTATATATATATATATATATATATATTTATTGAAACTCGGATAGGCTGAAATTAATGTGAGAGAGTAGGGGACCCATTAATTTAAGTAAAGCATGAAAACCCTAAATGGTTAAATTTAAGCTTTCCGATATTTTTATATAGGTGGGGTGGTCCGACTGCTGCTACGATTTAAATGCTATAACCAATAAATAAATTCACGGATTCTCTTCTCTCCGATTATTATTAATTTGCACCAGTTTTAGCTTAACGGCACCTCAATGTTTGAGTTTGACTCACTCTATCTACAGTACTTGTGTTGGCTTAATTATGGAGTATATAAAACACATGTATAATTAATTACAAAAATACTACTAGCTAGTAGATTTGCACTTGTGTGAGGAAAATTAAAATAAATGAATGAATGCTGCAAATAAAATAAATAAATGATGCATCATTTCATATCATATATCCCTGTCAAAATTATGTCGTCGTCTCGTTGCATTAGCTTCAGCTGGTTTCACACACAGCTGCAACTGCAAGTGCGCCACTCACTAGCTATGTCCATCCTCCAACGCCATCTCCTCCTCCTTCTCTTATCTCTCCTCCCACTCTCCCTGTCTCTCTCTACCCCTTTCAGTAAGTAGTATACGCGTATCTATGCCCCTTGTGACTTCTATGACTCTCACTCACTCCTTTTCTTTTTCGCAGACTACAGCATACATATTGACTGCGGCAGCCACGCCGACTCCACCGACGCCTTCCACACCACCTGGCTATCCGACCGTTTCTACTCCGCTGGCGCTACCACCGTTGTCTCCGAGCCGCTCCACTTCCAGCGCCTGCACGAGAAAACGCTCCGCTATTTCCCCATCTCCTCCGGCAAGAAGAACTGCTATTCCATCCCCGCTCCCGCCGCTGCCCGATACTACCTTCGCACTTTTACCGTCTACGACAATTTCGACGGCAAGTCGCACTCCCCCTCCTTCGACGTCTCCGTCGAGGGCACTCTCGTCTTTTCCTGGCGATCCCCGTGGCCTGAAATCATCTCCCGCTCCGGCGCCTACACCGACCTCTTCTTCTACCATAGCGACTCCGCTGTCGATGTTTGCTTCTACAGCATCGCCACCGATTCTCCTCTCATATCGTCGCTGCAACTTACTCAAATTGACAACAACGCCTATCCTTTCGACTACGGAAAGAACTCGAGCAACTATGTCCTCATAAACTATGGCCGGTTCTCACCCGGCTCCGATCAATGGGGCCCCGGATTCAGCAACGACACCGACGTCTTCGGTCGGTCGTGGCTGTCCGACACCGAATTCCGGTTGAAATCCGTGTCCGTCACTAACGGAGCAACAATTAAAGCGATTTCGGCAATTAAGAAAGTGGCCGGTGCTGAAATAAGCCCGAATTACTTCCCGGAAAAGCTCTATCAAACAGCAATCACGGCATTCAAAGTAGGAGGCGGCGGCGGTGGGGTGCTGGAGTACGAGCTTCCGGTGGACGCCAAGTTGGACTACTTACTATGGTTTCACTTCGCGGAGATTGACGTGAGCGTGACGAAGGCTGGGCAGAGGGTGTTCGATGTAGTGGTGAATGGAGAGAATGTGACTAGGGTGGATGTGTTCAAGGAAGTTGGGAGTTTCACTGCATATGATTTCGGCTTTGTCGTCAAGAACTTGAGTAGTACTACTTTGAGCGTGAGGCTGGAGCCAGTGGCAAACGCTCCTGTGATTTGTGGGCTTGAGAATTATGCAATTGTGCCAATTGATCTCCGGACTTCGCCTGATCAGGGTATGTGCTTTGCATAATTGTTTGATGCTGCTTTGCGCTATGATTGTTAGTTGATATTGAAGAATAGAGGGTGTGAATGTAGTCAGACATTATTGATAACGCTTTCCTGATTTGGGTTGTTAGGAATTTTTATTTGATTGCTATAATAGGTTTGCTTAGTGCTTGTGACGTTTACGTGGGTAATGTTAAAGAGGAAAACTAAGCTTGTTGGTTGCAGTTTTAGATGCAATCCGTAAAACAGTCTTGTGATAGTATGGAGCAAAAACTTTGCAGTTGTTGCTATGAAAGCCCTGAAGGAGTCGCTTCATGTGCCGGACAGGATGGGCTGGAATGGAGATCCTTGTGCCCCAACCGTGTGGGATGCGTGGGAAGGTGTTACTTGTCATCCCACAAAGGATGAATCTCACCTCATTGTGACTCAAATGTAAGAAGTGGTTCTTCTCTTTGTTAGGTTTCAGAAGCTGTTGATGGAATTTGTGAAGAATATTACTCTGGATTTTGTTGCTAACTGTCGATTTCTATGCTATTTCGTTGCTGCTCACCCTGAGTGTGTATTTAGAGTTAAAGAAAAGGCAATCCAATCTGTCTACTTTTATGAAGGTTCTAGAACTGTTCTCTGTGTGGAATTTGTTCACATGCCTAACAAAATATGAATTATGTTATATGTTGGCATTACCAGAGATCTCGGAAGCCAAGGATTGAAAGGTTATATCAGTGACCAGATTGGCCTCTTGACAAACTTGGTAAGCCTGTAAGTATCCATGCTTAATTTCTTGTTTGTTGTTCATTCATATAAGAGTTTCTGGTCCAATTAAATGCGGTAATTATTTTTAAGCCTTGAAAGTGGTCAATACAGCTTATTAGCAACAGAGAAATTAAGATATCACATTAAGTTTCTTTTGTGAAGTTTGGCCAATATTTGATATCTTGATTGTTGTCTGCCGGTGAGCCTTGAAACAAGTTATAGAAATGTAGTACTAATTAGCGGAGTTACATGTGCCTATCTTGGATGTGACAAATTTCTTCTAAATGGTTCTGCTCTGTGATTTTCATTTAGATCATTAGCTCTTCTACAAAATTATAACTACTGAGATCAGCCATCATGTTAAGTATTTCGGTTCTTAGTCTTGAAAATGGTCAATACAGCTTATTAGCAACTGAGAAAGATATCACATAAAGATTCTCTTGTGAAGTTTGGCCAATTTTTGATATCTTGATTGTTATCTGCCGGTGACATAAATACTCGAACATATTTCCTTCAATTCACTGAGCCTTGAAACGAGTTATAGAAATGTAGTGCTAGTGTTAGAGGAGTTACATGCGCCTTCTTGGATGTCACGGATTTCTTCAAAATGGTTCTGCTCTTTGATTTCCAGTAAAATCATTAGCTCTTCTACAAAATTATAACTAACTGAGATTAGCCATCATGTTAAGTGTTTCGATTCTTAGAGCCAGGTAGTTGGGATAATGTTGTTCTGCTGATTTTCTACTTACATTTTTCATTTCTAATTACTTCAATTTTCAACAATTAGTCCATTATAGTCCACAATTTTTGTCTTCTTGACTAAATTATAATCGTAAATGCAGGAACTTGAGTTCTAATTCCTTGGGAGGTAGTTTACCCGCAGGATTGGGTCAACAGTCGCTGGTGAAACTGTAAGATAACTTTCTCTAACAGCATTTATAGATCTGCTCAACTATTCAAGTTTTGTTTGGATGTATTGTTGTAGATTTGGGCTCACTTTTCTGTAGCTTATGTGCAATGTAATTGGCTTTCATTTGATTTGCATTGTATAGGGATTTAATGTAGAACAAGAAACAAACAGTGTTTGAATGCCTTTTGTTGTCCCTATACTAATACAGTGCTGTAGCATTTAGCTTTTTATTTTATCCTCCTTTTATACTTCTATATTTATTTGCTCTGTCAATGCAGGGACTTGTCGAATAACAAGTTTACCGGATTCATACCTGACAGCCTAACTTCGTCTAGTTTGCAACTCATGTAAGTCCTGGCCCGTTTGTATTCTTATATGAGGAATTTGCACTATGAAGAAAGTGGATAATGGGCATATTTGACTTCAAATCTGAATAATCTGTGAAAATTCATCAAATCTGAGTATATCAACTTTTTCTTGATACATGTTCCTCATCTTCTCAGGTTCTTGAATGATAACTTATTGGAAGGGGAAGTTCCAGAGAAATTGTATTCGATTGGAGTCCATGGTGGAGCCATAGAGTAAATCTCTCTAAACTACACTAGACCTTAGTAAATCTTGCCAGCTAGTTTGTAGTGACTACATTTCTAATAGGTGTATTGCTATGAAATTGCAGCCTTTCTGGTAATAAAGGGCTATGCGGATTACCTTCTCTGCCCAAGTGTTCTCTCCTTTGGGGTAAAAATGGCTTATCCACTGGTGGCAAGCTTGCTATAGCTCTGTCATGTCTGATTGTTGTTTCTTCTCTTGCACTTTTGTACTACTTCTGCATTAAGAGGCGGCGCAGCGACTACGACTTTGCCCTGCCTCACGAACTAGCTTGTAAGTTCTCTCTCTAACCAACTAACTTCAAACTTCTTCTTAACCAAATGAAGAAGAAGATTGATTGGTATTGGTAATCTGCATTTGCTCATTGTGATCTGATCTGCCTTTTGTTTGGGCAGCGCTGTCTGCGAAAAGAAACAGATATCAGAGACAGAAATCGTTGATGGCTCTTGAAATGGAAAGCCAACATGCCAAAGGGTTCATTCCAACATAAGGTGGGAATTGATATTGATTCACAGTTTGAGAATATTTTTGATCGGTTTGAAGATGGAGGAAGTTTATACATTGGAAAAACCATCCATCCATCCATCCAAATTGCTTATCAGCTTTTGATTGATTGTCTAAGATGTGTACAGTTTACGTTATCCCAGTTGATAGGAAAATAATTCTAAGGCCATACGGGTGATCCATCATTTACTCCCAACTTTTCATTCCATATCGCTATCATTTTTTTAATATTCATTATTCTACTTTTTCATCTCTGATTACTTGGATCAAGTTTTAGGAACATATATATATATATTTTTTTAATTAGTCATAGACGCATCGCTTTTTTTTTTTTTTTTAGGAACCCAAAAATATTAAGTGGGCATTTCATAGCAGACTTTGAATGCGTTGTGGCCCAATTTGGATCAGAAATTGCTTCTCCTTGTCTGAACCAAAAGTATAATTAGTTAGTCAGATATTGCACAAGTAATAAAAAATGGCTTAGGCCCAATCACTAAGGCCCATGCTGCATGCACTTTTTTCAATATTTTTGGCTAATATACATGGAGGGATATCGATGGGCTAGCCCGTTGGGTTTCGAATTAGTCATATGGCTATTTGTTTTGCGCTGATTTGGCTATGGTTGTGTTGTACTAGGTTGTTGAAGATGTGGCATTCTAGGTGGATAATAAAAAATAAAAAAAACAGCGACCCAAGCCATCCTGCAACCCTCTGCAACCCAACACAAAAGTAAAGTGGTCCAACCAGAAGCTGCCAAGTGTCAGCTTCTGGTTGGATGATTATATATTATATAATTTTATTTTAAAATTCATATAAAACAAATAATTAAATAAAAAATATATATATAAATTATATCAAAATTTATCATTTTTTCTTCAATAAATAGAGTAATATTGATATATTTTCAAAAACTAATCAAATATGTTCTTTTGCTTACATTACTTCTAAAATCCTCCAATTTTGAAGTTATGAATCCAATCATTTAAAATATAAAAAAATTGAATAAATTTTAATAAAAAATAATTTCTAAAATTAAAATAAGTTAATATAAATAATATATATTAATAAAATAAAATGAAAACAAAATAGATCGTAGGTTGTATGAAAGTCATTGTAGTGAGTTAAAATTAAATTAGGTTGTGGGTTGTATATGTGGCGGAGAGAGAAATTTAAAAAGTTGAGTTGTATTGGGTTGTTGAGGTTGTTGTAGTGAATAGTCTGAAGTCTTTTCAGGCTAAAACATACCGACCCTAATTCTTCGATTTGTGTGCAAGCCAGTCGGGTATGGAATCATATATTCATCAATCTTATTATTAAAAAGTGCATTACTTCTATATTTTATCAAGATTAAATAATTTTAAAGAATTTTATTATTTATTAAAAATTAAATAGGGTCTCATGCTATTCACACTAAATTTTTTTTTGGGCCAAAACATTTCAATTCAAATTCGCATATTTGGTTCGGTTTAATCAATACAACCTACGGGTTTCAAGTTAAATTAACATGGATCCCGACATTAACATACATACCAAATATCAATGGGTACATGCACTTTATGTAGAATGAGATGTTACACAAGAATTAGTTAAATATCACTCAACAAAAAAGTCCGTGCAGATGAAATAAGATGCGAGATTGAAGCATACAAACTCGGAATGTAAGCTAATTATACATGTAATGTAGTGTGTTAGGGTATTCATGAATTTGGAGAAAATAAAAAGGGTGAGTAGTGGATGTAGATGAAGACATATCCGATCCATTAGTGACCATCTATCTATCTCTCTATGTATGTATGTGCAGAGAGTTGTGGACAAAAGCATAGGTAGACAGACACAAGTACATAAGTACATGGCATATATATATAGAATTAGTTAAGATGTGACTTATGTTTCTTTTTCTCCAACCCATCAATTATTTTCATCGTAATGGGGTCTCTGATATACCTGATTTCTTGCATGGTACAATGAATGTGCACGATCATTCCAAAAAAAAAAAAAAAAAAACTCCCCCGGCCAGCTCCAATCCCAACTCAATTTTGAGGTTCTATGGATCACCTTCCTTGGCCCCATCGCTTTATCACAGAGTTGTCTATTCTACTTTGATGCATTCTTATCTCAAATCAGATTATTACCAGCAAACCTTAGATTCATTAATGTTGTTGCTAGAACTAGAACTAGAATCATGAACCCGAGCATGAGTTGAATTAAGATCATTTACTGAACTGTAAATCGATCGATGAACAACAGACAATTAATTATGTTAAAACCACAGGCAACAAAGTCTGCTAATAAGCAGAAAAAAGTTACAAGAACCTTTATGGTTAGAAATATTGTCAAAATTAAAGCTGATCATTGATACTTCTTAAGTTTTATGTAATGCAATGCAATGATAGAATTCAACAAGCTATAAAAAAGTTTAGATCTCATTCTATTATTAATCCGTTGCTATAAAAAATCAAAGATTTAATCATGAACTATTCTACTTAACAAACTATTGAGGTTGCAATAAACAAAAGTGTAAAGGAAATTATTTCTTCATATCATTCTGCAACCAAAAACGAATTACAGACGATATATGCAACGAAAAAGAGAAGAGCCGTGCATATCACATGTTCAGCACGTGAACTCTAACAGAACAAAAACGCAAGAAAGATATAAAAGCGTGATACACTTTATTACAACAAAGCTGAAATAAAAAATAAATAGCTAAAACCCTTCTCGCCCAAACCATGCATGCAGCCTTTGATATCTTCATGCATACGTGAACTTCGATCATCTCCACATACGCAGCTCAGCCACATCCTCAACACCCCCCCCTCAAGATGGAGGCGGTGCAAATCCACCACTCCCATTTTGCACAACAGACGGTGAAAATGCGGCCCTGAAAGTTGTTTCGTGAAAAAATCAACAAGATGGAGCTCACTTCGTACATGTTTAGGCTGTAAGAAACCAGAACTATATAGATCACGGACATGATGGCAGTCAAGCACAATGTGTTTTGTACGCTCATGGAAGACGTGGTTCCTTGTAATCTGAAGCGCAGCAAGATTATTACAATTAGGGGTGTAAATGAACCAAATTGTTTGTGAGCTACTCAGATCTCAATTCGAAAAAGCTCGTTCGAGTTCGTTTAGTAAAGCTCGTTTATTAAATGAACCAAACTTGAGCATCATAGTATTCGACTCGTGAGCTCGTGAGCAGGCTCGTTAGCTAAAATTAGTAAGAAATATAAAATAATTACTTTTATAAAAATAATATTTTCATGATTTAAGAGTAACAATAATGATAAATCTATCTAATAATGAAAAATATTTAGAATATGAGCATGAATATGATATTTTTTTTGGAATAAATAACCTTTTCTTGAAAATAATAATGAAAATCTTAAATATATTCTAAATTTAGAAAGTTCGTTTAGGCTCAATAAAAGCTCGAAGCTCGACTCGAAACTAAACGAGTCAAACTTGAGCACGACACTACTCGACTCGACTTGGTTCGATTACACCCCTAATCAAAATAAAGAGGAAAAGGCAACTGATAGGGAACATGTAGATCCTACAACATGTATGAGAGCCACTGTAATTCCTTGGCTGTTGCACTAAGCGCCCTATACTCGGCTTCAGCGCTTGATAGGGCGATGGTAGATTGCTTTTTACAGCGCTGATATGTGCGTAAAATGACCTATTTTTCGATGTGTGAGCGTGCATGTTTGCGGCCATTTTACTCTCATATCATATGTATTTGTTGTTCTTTTGTTGTGTTTTCGTGTTTTTTGTGTTTTGAATGTTGTAGGATAGGTTTTGAGCATAAACTAGCATTTTTGGTGGAGTTTTGGAGAAAAATCGCACGAGTTTGGAGTTTGGAGGCGTCGACCGGCCGAGCCAAGCTGGACAAAGAGCTCGACCGACCGAGCTGAGTCTGCTCGACCGAGCCTTGCCAACAGAGAGATGGCTCGGTCGAGCTAAATCCGACTGGGCGAGCCAGAACGAGATTTCCAGCAATTTGGCGGTTTCCAGCTTCGACCGGGCGAGCCATACTTCGACCGGGCAATCCGAGGCCCTGTTTGCTCATCTATAAAAGGGGGAAATTCAGTTATTTGGAGAACTTTTGCCATTTTTACATTAGATCTAGTTAGGAGTTCCCCTATATTCCAATTTCCATCACGATTCCATCTCAATTCTAGAGTATCAAGGAGCTTAATTCATCAATCCTTGGAGGAGAATTGAAGATCCAAGGGGGTAGATCAAGACCTAACAAATCCAATTGGGGAAGATTCCACTTTCTACTTATCAATTGTAATGGATGTATTTGATTTCAACTTTGTATTGTTACAATTGAGAGGTATGATGCTCTAATTCAATTTGGATGTTGATTTGAACAAGGATGCATGAAAATTAAGGTTGATAATTGTTTGTTTACTTTCCTTTGAGAGCTTGAATTGCACTAGAACTTGTTCCTTACCTCTTAGGTGTAGGTAATAGCCAACTTAGGAGGTAGTTGACGTGAACGCTGCAGCCAACACGCGGGCGGAATCGTCGTGAATAGTGTAGATTCATACGATTTTAGTTCCAATCCATGTGCGGTGCTAGGTCGAAGGGCAATAATTGACGTTCTATTTGGAGTGGTCTAGGGCTTAATAACGTAGCTGTTTGCAAGTTTTAGTATCATCAACCGTTAGCTCGCCGTGACAAGGGGTTAACGAGTGTAGGGTCGATTGCTCAATCTCTTAGGGATTAAAATGTGTTTACATCAATGATTAACCTAATTGGATTACATCTACATTTATTTCAACATCCTATCTACCTCATTTGAGTATTTGTTTGTTTTAGTTTACCAAAGTGTGGAGAGAATTGATTTGATTGATTGAGATTGAATGTTAATTGTTGGTTTAATTCATTGTTTGTTAAATGTTGTTAGCATAGGTTTAAACTGAATGCCTAGATTGATAGAAATAACTCAACGATTTTATCTTACCTAGCTATTAGACTTTGCTATAGTATCCCGGTAATCTAGCGCGGCGAAGGGAAGAAGGACCTGGATTTGACAAATTTTATTCTTGTGTAGCTAGGAGTTTAATTTTGATTGATTTTTTAGCCGCATCAAGCGCCACGAGATAAGCGAACATCCAAGGAAGATGCAAAACCCGGTAAGAGATTTGCGAGAAACTTTGCAAGTGCCCGAGTCAGCATCTGAATAACTGACCAAATGAAGAGCATTATGAGCTGGTAGAAACAAACCAAGGGAAGGATGAGACTTCAAATATCGTAAGACATGCATAGCACTATCCCAATGGATTTCCCGAGGAGACCCGACATATTGGCTTAACTGTTGTGTAGCAAAGGCTAAGTCAGGGCGTGTCATGCCTAAATAAAGTAACTGTCCCACGAGCTTACGATATTGTTCAACATTTTCAAAGAGAGGAGAATCTGTAGTGGCAAGATCAACTCCTATGGGCAGAGGAGTTGAAGCAACACGGCAGCCCAGCAGACCTGCTTGGTCAATGATATCTAGAATGTATTTGCGTTGACAAATATACAAACCGGCATCTCCTCGAGCCAGCTCCATGCCAAGAAAGTAACGGGCTTCACCCAAGTCCTTAATAGTGAAATGTGTGTGTAGGTAATCCTTCAGAGCCGTGATGACATCCAAATCAGACCCCACAATTAGAACATCATCAAGATAGATTAAGATGGCCAACTTGGTTGTAGGAGACATATTGATGAACAGTCAAGGATCATGTGGTGATTGTGATAAACCAAACTTCAATAAAAGATCTCGTAAACTCGGTATTCCATTCACGAGAGGCCTGTTTCAAACCATATAAGCTGCGTACAAGCTTACAAACTTGTCCATTCGTAGCCTCGTGATATCCCTGAGGAGGAGTGATGTAAATATCTTCAGTTAAGAATCCATGCAAAAATGCATTATTAACATCAATTTGTTGTATATACCACCCATTAGAAACAGCTAAAGTGAGCAAAAGTCGAACAGTAACATGTTTAGCAACTGGAGAAAAAACTTCTTCGTAATCGAGACCATATTTTTATTTAAACCCTTTAGCAACCAACCGTGCCTTAAAGCGTTCTATAGATCCATCAGCCTTTAGTTTAACTTTGTACACCCATTTTGAATCAATGGCAGTCTTTCCTTGAGGAAGATTAGTGAGAACCCAAGTCCCATTGGTTTTAAGAGCAGCAAGCTCATTGTTCATTGCCTCTACCCATTCTACATACTTACTTGCTTCAGCATATGATTGTGGTTCCTTAAGGTCAGATACATGAACCAAGAATCCCACAAAAGATGGAGTAAAAGGTGAGGAAGTAACATATGGAAATGTAATTGGAGTGAGTGATGATACCTCAATAGATACAGTATGGGAAATTTGATCTAGACAAGGAGCAACAAAATCGTGGGTCCAATTAGGAGGCTTGATAACCCTTCTTTGTCTAGTTACAGCAATACAATCTGCAGGAGGAGAGGTAACAAAATCAGGAGAGTGAGTATGAGAATTAAGAGGAAAAGAAGGTGGAGAATGTAAAGAAGAAGGTATTTTAGGCGTAGTTGCAGGAGATTCAGAGATAGATAGAGTGTCCGGACTATGTTTAGGTGTGGCTGAAGGAGAAGCATCTGGTGGTGTGGGAAAATCTGTGGCAGGAGAGGAAACAAAAATAGCAGGAGTGGAGATAGAAGGTGATGAAGTAAGTGAAAATGTAGGGTTATGAAAAGGAAAATTGTGCTGGATAAAATGAACATCCCTGCTATACAAGATCTTTTCATTGTGTAAGTCATAAAGAGTGTACCCTCTTTTACCTGCTGCAGACCCTAGAGATATGCATGTCACACTTCGGCTGTCAAATTTTTGTCTACCAGGTATGATATTGGCTGCATAACACAAACATCCAAAAGGTATGAAGTCATCTTGAGAGATTTCTTTGTTGAACAACACAGCATGTGGAGTTTTCCAACCTAGATGTGCAACTGGTAGTCAATTTAGAATCCATGTGGCATGCAGCAGAGAATATGGCCAAAGTTTATGAGGTAATTTGCTCTGAAACATGAGTGCTCTAGCTGTCTGCAATAAGGTCCTATGCTTCCTCTCAACTACCCCATTCTGCTGTGGGGTATAAGCACAAGTTGTTTGGTAAATAATTCCCTGCTCATCAAATATATCCCTCATTCTCTTGTTTACAAATTCAGTCCCATTATCACTTCTCACTCTCTTCACCTTGGTATTGAATTGAGTTTCCACCAAGTTCAGAAAATCACATACAATCTCAGACACTTGCTATTTAGAATTTAACAGAAAAATCCAAGTACAACGACTGTGGTCTTCAACAATGGTGAGCATGTATGTTGTATTCGTAATAGAATGTGCTCTATAAGGTCCCCATAAGTCTATGTGAATCAGCTCAAAGGCAGTTTCTGACTTATGTCCTTGTGATGGAAATGCATCTCTGCTTTGTTTAGCTTGATGACAGATCTCACATGCAATTATAGGATCACAATTATCTGTGTAGCAGAGCTGTTTTATTCTAGGAATGTGCTTCATAGTAGACTGATAATGGGATACATAATAAGAACTTGACTCCATATCCACAGCAGGCTCTGTGGATGATTCAGCTTCCTTTTGATTGACATTGAATGCATGCCCAGATTCTTGTCTTGGTCTAGGACCCTTAAACCACTCAGGATAGCCATGCAACTTGAAGCATTCCTTAGCTTCATGTCCTGTCCCTCGATAGTGGTTACATTTCAGTTTCTTTCTTTCTTCTTTGCTCAACCAGGGTTTAATTGGGACACCTGGCTTCCTCGTTCTGTTGACACCTGAAGGCAGTCGATTAGATGTGTACATTGCCATATCAGCGGGCATGACATGTAAAGATGCAACATGTTTGTGATCTTCATCCTGTAGAACCAATGAGTAAGCCTTGCTAACTGTAGGTAAGGGATCTAACAATAGGATTTGACTTCTCACAGCATCAAACGAGTCATTAAGTCCCATTAGAAATTTCATAGTCCTCTTCTTGTCCTCAATCTTACTCAAAGCCCCACAAGTGCAATAATACTCAAATTGTGCAGTGAGAATGCCAATTTCATCCCAAAGCGAATTGAGTGAGTTGAAGTAATTAATGACTGTGCGATCCTTGCATACAGTTGGCTAACTCACGTTCTAACTGATATAGTTTAGGACCAACACACCTATCAAACCGAGATTCAAGCTCAGCCCATAACCTAGCCGCATTTTCAATGTATTGAAAATCAGGAGCTAGCTCTTTGGACACAGAGTTTAGGATCCAAGTGTACACCATGTAATCAGCTTTTATCCAAGCATTATAGATAGGGGAAATAAGAGATGGTTCAGGAAAAGACCCATCAATAAATCGCAGTTTATTTCTCCCACTCAAGGCCCGTTTGATGCCACGACCCCAGGTAAAGAAATTGTTACCTGTCAGCACGACGGGAACGAGCTGCAAGGAGGTATGGTCGTTCGGGTGAATAGCGAGCACATCCTGTGAACTCTGGTTTTGGGGATTCTCAGCCATGGACTCACGCTCAATCCGTTCACGTTCGTCACCTCCAAGCGAAGAGAATGGGTTATCAGAGAGCTGATCATCGTCGTACGTAGAAGACTCACCACCTTGTTCGTCAGCGAGCACACTCCGCCATGACTGCTTTTTAGTTTTCTTCTTCTTCTTGCCCATAAAAGCAAAGAATCATGATCAGGATTGTAACCTGGCTATAGATACCATATTGAGGTTGCAATAAACAAAAGTGTAAAGGAAATTATTTCTTCATATCATTCTACAACCAAAAACAAATTACAGATGATATATGCAACGAAAAAGAGAAGAGCCGTGCATATCACATGTTCAGCATGTGAACTCTAACAGAATAAAAACGCAAGAAAGATATAAAAGCGTGATACGCTTTATTACAACAAAGCTGAAAAAAAAAAAAAAAAAAACCCTTCTCGCCCAAACGATGCATGCAGCCTTTGATATCTTCGTGCATACGTGAACTCCGATCATCTCCACATACGCAGCTCAGCCACATCCTCAACACAAGCTAATAACTGATTGAGGTAATCGACATGGCTCACACAAGATTGCAGTGATTTTTGTAAATATCCACAATTTCTACAAATTAATTAACATTATGCTGCATGATTGAGTTAATTATATATATATATATATATAGGAGGGATCATGTAAAAGAAATCCCGATGTGAAAAAAGAATGAATCATGTCTATCAGATCTAAAAAAATCAATGGTTGATATTGAATCAAGCAACAACTAAAATGCAATCAAGCAACAACTAAAGCACAATCAAGCAATGCCATGAATGCAATCAAGCATCTTTCTCACGTTCTCACGTTAAGAGTTTTCTCACTGGATCCTATATATATATATATATATATATATATATATATATATACACACACATTATCAAAGAATTAACTTTAATCATACATAACACACTCTTTAGCAAAAATAACACCTCTAGAAATCACACAATACTGTTAATTTATGGTTCATATATTATGTATGCCAATTCAAATTAGTGATATTACAAATTGCTCCAATTTTCTTTTAAAACATTAATTGTATGCTCCATGAACATGTATCTCATTTTGGACTAAAAAAAGATGACAACATTTCGTATTTGCATGAAACAAAATATATTAATTATAAGTGTTGACGTCCAATAAATCTACGTCCGAGGGGAGGCAGAATTGACTCGGTCATTATGATTTAATTACAAGTTAAGATCAAGACAATGCAATCAAATTCAACCCAACATTAATGTCAAAAATTAACATTATTCATATACTTATTTATTTAATTTCAAAATCATCGCATAATATTATTTATGCATATGGCTCTGACTTTTAACTCCAGAAATTAGGCAGCAAAATAGTGAGGTTGACAATTCTATAACGAGAAAACCATGACTTTTCTAAGCTTTCATGCAGAAAATAAATTAAAAACAATATATATCTGTCTTGTTGAGAGTAATTTCAACTTCCAGGCTGCAATTATCATAATTTTAATCAACATAATATTCTTTTTTGACTAAACGAATCACAATCAAATCTCTGGCTGATTATTATATTTATATATGTGAACTAACCTAATTTTGAATTAATTCGCTTAATAAACTATGTCTATATATAATTTATGGAGGTCTACATCTTATGTTGGTTAATTAAACATGCAATTAGTCTTTTATTATTTATGACTATAGTTTCTTGATTGTTACACTTGATCTGAGCTTCGCCACGTCGACATTGAGATTACCACCACTAATTAATCTTTTTTTTTTAATTAAGAGCCTAGGTTAGGTGGGATGCATGATATCAAAAGTTTTTATTTGATGCACCCCAGCATTATTGATTTGAAATATCTGTTATAATAATTTCTTATTTTTCTAGTGTTTTGTCACATGCTATCAATATTTAATTGTAATAACTAATTAAATGATGTTATGCTAATTTGAATAATCTAATCATATATTTTAATATTATTGACACCCATCCTCTAAATATGAACAAAATTAATAAATATGTCATATTGAAAGTGGGAAATTCATATATGGTACAAACTCATGAATCTTGATTAATTCATAAAATTAATTTCACAAAACATTGTGCTCTTGTCATCGATATTTTCCTAATTCACTATACCGAAATGTGAAGGAAAAAATATATATTAAACGTATTATATTGCTTTTTGTGAAAAATATTAGCTTTTGAGCCTATTATTTGCATGAACTTGTCGCTTGATTTTTCGATGATTAGAGTATATATTGGTTATAAGAAAAACACATTTAATTTGCGTACAGAAATGAATTATTTTGAAGAAAATTTTAAAAATATATGTTTTTTGATGAATTAAAAGACTGAGTCAATCTGATACTCAAAATTGAATACATTTGTACGAATCGTAAAATAAATGTTGAACCTCCAACGCCATTGATGAACAAGTTGACCTAGCCATAACTTTTCCATGCAAAACCCGATCAGAAAATAATGTTAAAAATTGTAACAACTTGCATTAAAACTCATGAATTATTTCAACTACAATACCAATATGTAAGTCCGTGACATGATAATAGATAATACCGCAATCTATCATACACGCATATAATTTAATTTGCGTAAATTCAACTTAGTGGACCTCGTAGTTTGTAACAAAGTCTCACTCTTCCCCTATGCAACTTGCTTTATATATTTCCTCACCCCCACCAAACCCCATATATATTCATGATATATATATATACAATCAATTGTAGAATTTGCATGTCTTGTACGTTTATATTTTAGTGCATTTCCATCAGCAATAATACAAGAAAGTTTGTTCACTTCAATTCTCCCCTTAAATGAAAAATATACACTATCGTCTTTGAAATTTCAGATTTTAAGAGATGTTATAGTTGAATTACCAATTTTTGGCACTTTTTTTTTTAAATTACTATGTCATGAATGAAGTAATTAAACATTGTGCGCTCTGAGATGAATGACATAAGGTTATTTTTTAGGGATTGGGTACACAATTTAAATCGGAAAGAGTATCCACATGGACCACATCACGATTCTATTCCATGATTGATTGATCATAAGTAAAGTGCTAAATCACTATGCTATAAGGTTAAGACGACTTTAGGGCTTTTTATGCAATCTCTTACAACAATAACCCTAATAGTACCTTTCACCCTGAAATGAAGTACGAGATATTATTACTCCCTCCGTCCCACTCTATTAGTCCCATTTGCCTTTTTGGTTTGTCCCACTCTATTAGTCCCATTTCCTAAAATAGCAAACTTTTTCACACTCATCAATAAAATATTAATTCCACTACACTCACAAACATTGGTTACTGAAACCACGACCCAACAAACACAAAATATAGAAATTTTATGATGGGTCGATCGACACATTAACGATTTGATATAAACATTCTATCACATACGGTAACGATATGATATCCATGAATTGATGGGCACTAAAAAAACACGGATAGTAATAAATGGGATGCGCATATATATCATATATGGGTAGTTGCGGAATGAAATGGGTATTTTGTATATGGATGTTTGGTTTAATAAATTAATGGAGGAGGTGTTAATAGTTAAGGTGAAAAAAGTAGTAATAAATTTATAGTAGATGGGGATAGGGAATGCTTATCCGCAACAGAAGATAACATATAATCCCAACTTGCCCATCACCGATGTTGACTTGGCACCCCCCCTTCTGTTTGTGCGTGCCATGTCGGCAACCCCCTCCCCTCCCCTCCATTTCATTTCTACATAAATTAGGGAAAACTTATCCAACACTAGATATATATATATAACATATTCATTAATTGCTTAGGGTTTTGTTATTATATGCATATCTACAATATTAATCTGACTATTTATATATATACATATGTATGTTTTATAAGTTAAACCAATGGGGAAGTTTAAGTAATTAATTTGATCGATGTAGCAAACCATGGTGATGATGGTGGTCCCTTGTTCAAATTGACAGTCCAGCTCTCGTCAACAAAAGCAACTTGGCTGCCTGCATAATGCACTCCCCAACTTGCACCCCTCTTTCTACCCCCTATTGCACCTATATATATCATTTTTATTCTCCATAATTTTCTTTACTTTTTCCCCAGAACTTATTTGTTTTTTTCTGCCTTTTAATTTATTATTATGGGCCTCATTTTACATTTATATGTTTATTGACTTTTTCAGATGCTAATTCATACTAGCTACCAGACTCATTCAACTTTTTATTTTATATATATATATATATATATATATATATATATATATTAAGTGATAGAAGTATATATTTTTGGGGGGTGGGGGTGGGGGGTCACATGAGTTTCCTTCATGCTGGGTTTTATTTAATTTCCCAAAGTCTTCTATCCCTGACAACAAACTGAGCCCTAAAATTCTAACAGACAACGACATCCTCCGCATTCATCTTTTGACAATTTTCCAATTTTACCTAAATTTTTATATTTCTTTGAAAACTCTATAGTGATTAGGTTTTCATGTTGCGAAATGTATTCACTCAAACAAATGCCATTGTATGCGTCACACGAGATGCTTGTTTCATCTAGGTTACGTTATTTATTAAGCTTCAACTAAATGAATATAATTCATAATCATGAGTTTATTTGTTGGCCCAATTGATTAAAAAATTATAAAAACACAAATTAAAAAAAAAAGAAAATATAAGAAATTTTAAAGTTTTATTTCTTATAAAAAAACTGTTACAAATTATATGAAAATTGAATATTTTTACCGATATATTTATATCTTCTTTATTAGATTAGATTTTTATCCAAATCACATAAAAAATCAAATCTTTTAAAATCAATAAGTAAATCTTCAACATTATTTACCAATTATTTTTTTGTTATATATAAAAACTAGCTACTTATAGAACTAATAAGTTAATGAAATTTGAAAACAAGCTAGATATAGCTCTCACAACTTAAAAAACAGATTAACAACATAATTGTGTCATTAAAGCGAGAGTTGAATAATCATGATTTTTGTTAATAAATTGGTTAGAATTCATGGAAAAATGTGCGATTGATTCGATGGGTTGACCTGGAATGGCGAGTCTTCGTCCACGTCGGTGACTATACATATATATTAAGCAACAGTCAAAGATATGCTTCAGTTTTTTTAATTTAATATATTCCTAAATTACATTTCTTTTTTTTACAAAATACCCTATACATATACTCCCTCCGTCCCATTACAATTGTCGCATTTCTTTTCGGCACGGAGATTAAGAGTTGTGAGTGTAGAATGAGTTAGTGGGGTTAATATTTTATTGTTGAGTGTGAAAAAGTTGCTATTTTTGGAAAGGTGACAATTTGGTTGGGACGCCCAATTTGGTAAGTATGACAATTCAAGTGGGATGGAGGGAGTATTTCTTAAAGAAACAGTTGAAGAAAATAATTAAAAGAAGTGTTTTATGTAGAAGAAGAAAAAGCGTTAGTTGTGTGCGGTAGTGATAAAGAAAACAAGTTGGAAGAAATAGATGCAAATGAAAGGCATAGTCCAGACGCGTATCATCATTGCTCTCATTTTTTTGACAATTATTATTATTATTATTATTATTATTATTATTATTGTTGTTGTTGTTGTTGTTGTTATTGTTGTTGTTGATGATGGTGAAATTCGATAACAACAGGAAACAAAGAAAGAATACTCATGATGAAAAATTTTATAATTTTATTGCAAATTAATTTTGAAGGAAGAAAATGTCATCCCTTTTACAATAACAACACACGTATTTATAGGAAATAAATCCTAAATTACAAAGAAATAAGATATGATATGGCAAAATATATCTGAATCTTGTTTTGGCTAAATAAATACATCTTTTCCCATATAAATCTCGAGTAGATATAGTCAGATTTCGCTCAAATAAGAAACAAGATACGTGCAAGATTCCTCCCTTATTTGCCTATCGTAATGATGCTTCGAGAGACTGCAATTAATAGTGGTTCAACCATTTATTAGTAGTCCGATTGAGAGTGGTTCGATCACTTAATAGTAGTCCGACCACTTGACAGTGGTTCGAGCGCTTCATCAAACCGGCCTTAGTTGAGTTTCTTAGGCTCCTCGAGGCAAAGTCGTTCGAAGTGAGGCTCCTCGAGGTGAAGTAGCTCAAGTAGTCGGGCAGCTCCCGTCCTTAGAGGATTTTCAAGTGACATCACTGACTCTCTTGGACTGTTCGTAATTGTACTGGTCTTGGATCGTAAGAGCAACTTGATCAATTGCCCAAGTGAATTGGCCGAATGTTCGGATCGATGGTAATCGGATCGCTGGACTTGGTTTTACTTATCAGGCCGCATTTATTTGTAAATGGACCAAACTGAACGAGATCATTTTGGGGCTCAACAATAAGCCCCCAACTTTATCGAAATCAAGCTTGTTTCGATAAAGGTGAGTGTTTTGTCGGTTGATGTAAGGAATTCCATGCTTCTTTTACGATCAAACCATGACATAAGTTTGGGGAGCGATAGAGGGATTTTGTGCCACTCCTCTATCGTATCGCCCCCAAGAGCTAACATGGAGGTTTCTTCTACCCCTCTCCAACCAGCTCTCTGACGTGAAAGAGAAAGGCACGACTGCCAATCTTTCTCGTATTAGTTGATGAAATGCCTTGAAGCAACGAGTGTGATTGACAAGGTGGGGCTCCGAACGATATGTTGCAGGAGTGAACCCAAAAGAGATTGCAGGTAGCGACCCTGAATCTCCCGACACGCGGGTTGGCTTCGTATTGCAAGTGGGCAAATACAGAAGAATCGGATGAATTCGGATTTTGTGGATCTGGCAGGGAGTGAATCACTGTGCCAAGATCAATTCAAGTGGTCATGCGGTTTAAGGTTGACTATTTAGAAAGATAACCCTCACGACGTTGCCACTCGAGGCTAGGCACGTGCCGCTAGAATTCGAAATCCCCGAGTGCCCTAGCGATATGAGATTTGCTTCATCCAGGGGTAGCCTCTGTGTAAGAAGGCTAAATAAGGTAGGCTCAAAGCACTCAAACCGAGATGATCTTGTATTTGTTCTTGCAAGTATAGTGATGCGACATAAATTGAGTTAGCTTCTACGAGGGGGTCGTAGCACCTCGATTCTGGTAGCAGGAGCTTCGAGGGCATGCTGTTTTGAGAAGAACAATCATGTCGTTGAAGCTTGATTGCGGTGGTACGGACGGACCAGGCGTGCTCATACCGACTAAAGCTTCAAGGAGATCAACATGAGGCCGAGCGGTGATTGAGTTCTTCGTGAATTTCAAGGTCAAGAAGTGTCGTTTAGGTTTCCCCGTGATTAGGGTAGGGACACGCATCGCATCGCGAGTGGCTCACCTCTGAGGCCCGTTACGTTTCCTGAAATCCCACTCTATAAATAGGCCGATTCTGCACTCGCACTTCATTTTCCTTCCTCCGCTCTCTTTGTTCTCTAACCTAGGCAATTTCTGACGTAGCTCATCGTCGCAGCGTCGCCTCCTCCTTCGGCATTCCGCTTGACCTGTTCTTCATCTTCCAGTGAGTTGTGTCCGCTACTCTTTTATTTAATTTATGGAAAACCCTCAAGAACTACCGGGGTCCGAACAAGTGGAAGGCTGCTCAAACCATGGCTCTGGTGGCTCGAGACAAGCGAGTGCTTCGAGCGCTAGTTCTTCTAGCTCAAACCAGTCGGGCTCTTCAGACTCTCAAGGTTTGCACCGTGGGATTTTTGGAGAGATACGACGATAACTTCCAAGGGGCACCATCTTCCTCCACTGGATCCTATCGCTTTGCGTGGATCCAGTGGTGCATCGAGTGAACAACCACCCTCACTGACCTCCTCGAGGTTACATGGATTTTTGTGCCAAGTAATTCCAGTACGCGACCAGCCTTCCCTTGCATTCATTTTGTATCAATACTCTGCCACTACTAAATTGCTCCTATCCAACTTGCTCCGATGGGCTGGAGGCACATGATGAGCACCCTACTGATTTTTAACGATGTCGGCCTCGAGCAGCCTACCGTCCGAGAATGATCCGAGCTTTACAATCTCCATAGTCAGTCAAATGAGAGCTACTATTATTTCTCAAAGCACTCGGGTAATTCGAAACCGCTCGTACAAAGGTGCTCCACAATTCTGCCAACTGGGTGAATGAGTTTATCTTCGTACCGATCCCTCAGGAGCAATCCGAGCTCTCTGGGGTCCTATGAGTCACTACGAGTAAGTTTTTACATGCGTTTTTCCTCCAGTTGTTCTCACTGACTTTTTGTTATGCGTAGGGCACCCACATTTCGCGCAAATGGATGAAGAGCGAGCCAGAATTCGAGTTGCTTATTTGCATCCTATAAATGATCCAGACCGCTTACTTCGAGGATGTTGGGCCGACATCTCGGTCATTCATGATATGTGTACACCGGAGGAGCTCATTCAATTCCAACAATAGAGGGCCGGGGATAAGAAGGAGGATACGAAATCGAAGAAAATTATCGGGAGGGATGGAGGCTTGAGCTTAGCTGGGGAGAAATCCACTACTCCAGAGAATTGACAGCTCAAGGACAACCCCCGTTCCGAGCAGGTGGAGATCAAAGAGCAGGAAACCCCTAAATCTCCCTCGTCTCGCAAATGGAGGCAAGAGGCGAAGGAGAAAGCCCCCACGCTTCGAGAGGAGAATATCCTGGATTCCTTGATGAAAAATGAACGTCGATTAACGACGGGCCAGGGGGGGCAATTTTTGACATTTTTTGTTGTGGTGTGGCCGGGTCCTCCCTGGTCGTCAGCAGTTGTGGCGATAAAGAAGTTCATGGGTCACGCCTATGCACAAGGAGAGGTATGCTCCTCAACTCATAGTTTTCTCTCGCACCACTTGCCTTTCGACTTTTTCTTCCTTCTGGATAATCGTAGATCCTTTTCTCCTTATGAGGGCCTTAAGGGCATGTGGAACTATTTTCCAATACCATGAGGGTTCTCGCTGATGAGATGAGGGACCGCAGGGCCCTTGAGAGGTAGTCGCCAGCTGACCCAGGATAGAGACGCAACAATGGATGCTCCTACGGCAAACGTCGATCTCTAGTCCTCAAAGCAGCTGGTTGAGTGGCTCGAGCACGAGAAGTAGTTGGCAATTGGGGAAACACTCTCTAAAAAATAGCATCGGGTGACTATCACCGAGTAGATCGTCAAGATGCGACAGGAGCTCGAGGTGGCCCGTGAAGGGATTTATCCGTGAACCGAATCACAAAATCCAAATAAGCCGGATCGATTTATAGTTTATTGTTCACCATACCAATTCACAAAACCCTAGCATGCTCCTATGAATTTAATGTGTGGATAATAGAGATTACCTTAATTTCCGTAGTCTCTATACCGATCTTTCGCGTTTGAATTCCAATACTTGAATCAACCACGCGATATTAATCAAATCTGCGGAAAAAGAAATTAGATAGATTCTAATTTCAAGATTCAATTAAAGAAAAGAGAAGAAGAGGAATTTGTTCCCCAGATTAGATCTTCAGGGCTGTATCCCAATGTTGTTCAGATCTGCTACTAGTGAGGATTTCACATATATGTAGTTGTGCAAGCCAGTATCGAAATTCTCCCCTTTTGCACTGATAGAAGCGTCACCTCTTGCTCTCTCTCTAGGGTTTCACTGATTTGAATTGTGTTACAACTTGTGAGGGAGAGTTGTCAATTTATAGACATAGGGTTTTAACGCCTGTTCGGACATACGGTTCCCACGGAAGATCAAGTTGGTGAGCCGTGTGAAGGGAAAATAATGGGCTGCTGGGCTCAATTCAACATATTTATTTTGGGCCAGACCTGGGACCTAATGCAAATAATAAAGTGGGACTATAAATTAATTAATTCTCATGTCTACAACCCAGGACATAATTAATTAATTAATATTAATTCTTTTTCACCACAGAATTAATACTGACCTACCCCTTTATTACCACGTTATGAGAACGTGCTGCATTTATTGAGAATCCCCATATTTAAGGTTACCGGACATTCATTAATTAATCGGAGCCCTTGACAAGCTCTACCTACAATTAATTAATATCTTATTTTCTTGAGTAGTACCACTCAAACCTTATCACTCGTGTCTGAACTTAATCAGCCTGCAGGACTTTGGCACGATGAATATTATTGAGCTCCTCGGGGAATGTCCCCATCCTATTACTCGAATATGGTTACCTAAACCCAGTCTCAGGCAGTACTACACGAACTGCTGTTACCCAAGATGCGATATACGAGCACGTTACTTAGGCTCTCCACCATGGCAAGTCAAAGCAACAGTCAATCCGTGCAAACCTCAGAACCTTCGTTAGGGTTTAGATTCAATCAAGAACGAGATCTTGTATTCGCTGATGTCAGACAGTCAAACACATCTCACTGTAGTCCATCAATACGCCACCCTTGCGTACCAGCATGTCAAGTAACCAAGATAGACTACTTATTTCGATAATGTCGCAGCCATCCGGACAGACGTATCCTCATACGTTGTCTCGGCTGTGATCAGGTTTATGTCTCACTAGGTCAAGTGATCATATTTTCTTCTGCGATCTACTACACGTCGTATGATCGTCCCTATCGGTGAGACAAGAGGATACCATTGTTACATGCATGTAAGTTTGTTTGACAGATAGGAGAAATAAACCGTTGTATACTCATTATAATAAATGCTTCTGTATACAAAACCCATCAGCCCGATCCTATGTCTAGGTTGCTCGAACTGCTCTGCACCGAGCTCAGACAAAGGCTGAGGGGCTGGATCTCTCTACGTTGCTCTTCATGCCACTTGGATCACGGTGTTTGACGATCGTGGCCCTTGCCAAGGTGAAAGCCAAGAGCACCGTGCTTGAGAAAAATTCTAACCTTGACTAGAGCTTCCTGGATCTGCTGGAGTCTGAGACGGATGGTTCTGAAGAGTCGGAGCATGATGTAGTGCAACATACTTAGAATAGGATGGATGAGCGCCCGGACATTGACCCCTCGAAGTCGTCAGCTGCTGCTTAGCTATTTTAGTTTCTGTTTGGTGGTTGTAAACTCGTTTTTATGAACTCATACACTAGGCTTTTTCTAGCTTTCTCGAGTGCTTTTGTAATTCGGACTCCTACCCTTATGTTTTGCTTTTTTAATTGATTTTTGCAATAAAGAGGTGGAGCTCGAGTGGATATTCTATAGCTTTGCAATGAGGTATATCCCTGCTCCAGGCCCCTTAGAATTATTGGAGCCGTCAACATGAAGGCTCCAGAATTCTATAGCTTTGTATGGGGATGACTCAATCTCGGCCTGTAGGTGGAGCTCGAGTGGATATTCAATGATGAAGTTTGCCAATATCTATGACTTTATGGTGGTTTGAGGCTCGAACTGGGGCACTAAGCCCCCCAGCTCGATCGCCAACTTCATCATCCTTCCTAACATGCTTGACTTTGAGAGGATGTAACATATTGGGAAGCTTGATATTATGACGATCTCGTGTGCTTCAAAATATGGGTGTAGCTTCCTTGAGGCCATTGATAACTGCAAAAAACAGCGAGCAAATAATATTTTTTACACCCTAAGGTGGTCGATCCCACAGGGACTGTGCAACGATAAATCCAAAGTACTAGTTATAATTCTTAGAACATAGAAGTTTGAGGAATTTGAAAAAGGGGTTTTGTTTTGTAAATTAAAGATAACAACTGCAGAAAATAAAGGGTTTTAAAAGCAATTAAAGGAAAGCACAGATCCTAGGGCAGATAATCTAATCATCAACATGCAAATATCAATCAACTCAGCAATGGGGAAAACATAGATTTTTGTGGATTAAATTCCTTGGTCAGGCAATTAAATCCTAGATTATTAATTAGGTCGACACAAATCCTGTCTCTCGACACAGAAACATCTGTCTGCGCAGTCTCACGGTTTTGGCCATAACTTTTGCTTCCGAACTTCGATTGACCCGATTCCAGTTGCGTTGGAAAGCTAACTCAAAGATCTTTCCATCCATGTGCTCCATTAGCTCAGATTCCATCTGTGGAAGAAGTCGTGACTGTTCCTTTGATCATCATCTGCTTTCGGTACGGGTTTCCATTGGATTTGGCCTAAAACCTGCAAAATTCACCCATCAAAGGCATAACACCCTCTAAAGTAGACTCATGCACAATAATAAGTAAAAACATAACACAAAGCACTTGAAACAATGGAGAAAAATATAGATAAGTGAGTATAATTATGAGCTTATCAGCCATCACCAAGGCTAGGATATATCAATTTCTCGAGAAAGAGGGGCGGTAAATTTCTCCCGATGGTCATAGTTTTTGAATCATCCTCCTCGTCGAGGGCAATTTTTTCAGTGGCTTTAGCCTCTTCGACCGCACCAATGGTGTGGAGAGTGACTACATAGCAACCTCTCGCTGTGTGATGCTCTCATTTGATCGATCTCACTCCCCAGGGCGTGGGGAAATTGATCACTTAGTGGAAGGATGATGGTACCACCTGCAGCTCGTGTATCCAAGGCCTGCCCACAATGGTATTGTAGCACGAGTTCGAATCCAATCTGGGGTAAGTTGCTCGCCGCTAAACCCCACCAACTAAGTTATACTTGGCCGCAAATTCTTTTCCAATATCCCCATGCCTTGGAATGCATTCATGAATGTTAAGTTCGAGGATGCACCATTATCTACGAGTATTCTTTTGACTCTGCAGTTGGCGATGAGCAATTTGATGACTAGTGCATCATCGTGAGGGTGCCTAACTCCTTCAGAATCTTCCAAGCTGAATGTGATTTTCTCCTGTGACAGTTAGGTGGGTCTTACTATATTCACGCTCCTCGTCTGATCGTTCTTTGCTTCTCAGCAATACCGCTTATAAACGTTCTGAGATGACCCTGCTAGCGGGGGTCCTCCTACTATTACATGGATGGTGGCTAGGGGGTTCTCAACTGTAGCCCCCTTGTCCTTGACCCTCTTCCTAATATTCCATTTGCATGGGGCATCTCGAAGGTGCCGGAGGTATCCCTGGTTGAGGAGCCTTTGGATTTCTTTGAAAAATTCCCTGCACTCAATTGTTTTATATCCATAGCCCTGGTGGAAGACATAATACTCTTCGGGTGTTTTTTTTTATCGCTGTTGCTTAGCGCATTTGTGGGTCACCTGACTTGATTGCACAAGGATAGCATCTCCTGGATTGCCACCATGGGGCTAGCCCGTAGACCATAGGGCGGTGGGACCGAACAATCTGCTTGTTGCATGTTACTTTGCCTCTGCCCGATCCGTGTGGTGTACGGTTGAAAGCGGCTCGAACGAGCTTCACTGCATTTTTCAACTCGATGGGGTTGTTTGTCCTTATCCCTCTTGCCAAAATTTTTTTCTTCGATTTTCTGTCTCATTTGGGCTTCTGCTCTTGCCAAGATTTTGGAGTTACTGGAGCAAGGATACTTCACCAATTTCTAAAAGAGGTTCGAACTTCGCTTTAGTCCCTTTTTGAAGGTCGAGATGACCGTTTCTTTGGAGCAACTTGGAATGACAACTTTTATCTTGTTGAATCTTCTTATGAACTGCTGGAGTGATTCACCATCTTTTTGCACGACTAAGTAAAGGTCGTTCGACCGTTTCAACATCCTCTTGCTGATTGAGAATTATTGCGAGAAGAACCTGTGTAGTTCGGCAAAGGATGCGATGCTATTGGTCTTGAGGTGCATAAACCATTGCAGTGCAGATCCCTCAAGGCATGCGCCGAAGCTTCTACACATGCATGCCTCCTGGACCTCCTCCGAAATAGAGGCGGTTTGCATATTGAATTTGTACAGAATCATAAATTATTCGGGGTCTGTCGTCTTGTCATAAGGTCTGATCATGGGAGCTGCAAATTTGGCCCAAATCCGAGCGCCCACGATCCTTCGAACAATTGGGGAATCGACGTAACTCCCCTCCGCTATTACAGTTGGGGCGATTGGTACCCCTGGCACCGTGCTCAGTAATTTCATAATCTCCTCCAGGCGAGCATCCAGCATCTCGACACAGTCATCCCGCCTCTCCTCGTGTGGGTGGTGATTGGATGAACGGTCCGAGCTATCCGTCCGGGTGGTGCTTCACCCCCTAGGTTGGTTTCTCCCATCTACTGGTTGCTCTGGTTCTGAAGTAGGATGAGTTGGCCCCTCAGTCGGTCGACGTGAAGAGTTGCACGACGACTCTGCTCCAGGAGGAATTCCATTTCCTCTTGGATTTGGCGCATGTCGGTTTTGAACTGGGTCCGGTACTGGATTGAACCATGTCGTCGATGTCTTCCCGATGCGAATGATGCTGCTGACTCCTAGACTGTTCTTCCATCTCTTTCTTTTCCCACAGACGGTGCCAATTGTTGATGGGTGAAATCCGATAAGAACGGAAAATAAAGAAAGAATACTCAAGATGAAAATGAATAATAATTTTATTGCTTATTAATTTTGAAGGGAGAAAATTCCATCCCTTTTACAATAACAACACTAGTATTTATAGAAGAGAAATCCTAGATTACAAGGAAATAAGATATGATATGGCAAGATATATCCAAATTTTGTTTTTCCTAAATAAACATGTCATTTTCTTTATAAATCTCGAGTAGATATAGTTAAATCTCGCCCAAATAGGAAACAAGATACGTGTAGGATTCTCCCCTTATTTGTCTGTCGTAATGGTGATTCGAGAGGCTGCAACTGAGAGTGGTTCGACCACTTATTAGTAGTCCGACCATTTGAGAGTGATTCGAGCATTCATCAAACCGACCTTGGTTGGGTTTCCTAGGCTTATCGAGACGAAGCCGTTCGAAGTGAGGCTCCTCGAGGTGAAGCAACTCGAGTAGTGCAAACAGCTCATGTCCTTAGCGGAGTTTCAAGTGACATCACTAACTTTCTTGGACTGGGCTTCGATCGTAAGAGCGACTCGATCAATTACTCAAGTGGATTTGGCCGCATGTTCGGATTGATGGTAATCAGATCGCTAGACTTAATTTTACTTATTAGGCTGCATTTATTTGTAAATATGCCAAAATAAACGAGATCATTTTGGGCTCAACAGTTATTATTATTACTCCCTCTGTCCCGATCAAATGGGCTCCTTTGACCCGGCACGATAACCAATGTTTGTGAGTGGTAGTTGAATTAATATTTTATTGATGTGTGTGAAAAATTTGTTATTTTAGGAATGTGGCCTAATAGAATGGGACAGACGAAAACGGAAAGAGTGCCCAATAAACTGGGATGGAGGGAGTATTATTATTATTGTCCAGTTATATATTTATAATATATTTCATTCCGTCGTTTTGTTTTTATTTATTTATTTGCAAAACGCATGACATTATGCCTTCCTGAATCCTGATTTATAAAGAAAAAGAAAATTCAACTCTTAATTTCTTCTCGTGGTTTTGATTTCAAAACTTCATAAATGAGAATCATTATTAAAAAGTTAGTCGTTAAAGTCCTCCTAATACATTAAATGATAATAAACTCCGTTCAGTTTAGTTGATCAATGATGAATATTTAATTTAATCCGTTTTTATTTTAACTTAAATTTACGCTTAATTGGATTTATAAAATTTTGCAATAGTACCAATGTCATATGTGTATTATATTTAAGTTAACATTTTGATATATATCCTACAATATCTTCGGGGTAAAATATCATAAATACCCATTTTGGAAAATTTTAAAAAGCATAAAAATTCTACTTTTATAAATCATTCATCATTTAAATATAGTGAAGTTCCTTTTTTTTATCCTCCATTTTGAGACCTATATACAAGTATAATCAACCTTTTTTTTTTAAGAAAAAGAAATCGTTTTCTCAAAAGTAATAAACTTGGAATAAGCACATAGTAGCAGACATGAATATTTTATACAAACACCCATATGTAATCATTATCTAGATATGATGGGATGATGATCAAAAGCATTACTACACTATCAGAATTTAATCAGCCAACTAATTAATAAGTCATGTGCCGAAATTAGTCACCTTTTTTAATCCACAAACCACATCTCTATTATTTTTTTGATGGAAGCAAATCCCATTTCTTGTCACACTATTCTGTGATAATTTTAAAAAATAATGCTTCCAATCAAAGAGCCAAGCCAACTAGTAGACAGCTCAAACTATAGAGTCCGTGATGCCTTCTACTTTTATTTATTGTTTATTATTTATTATTACTTTTTTAATCAACGCAACGCGCCACCATTAGTTAAGCAGTGGTGAGGTAAGGATAAAGTCGCGTTTCTCATCTCTCAGTCATGTAGAGTTGGAAAAACGCTTTTGTTGTGCAGACGTATGCCCGTCATTTTATGTCAGATTTATCATCGGATTATGTGGCGGTAGATATACATGAATCAACACACTTTTTTGCTTTCACACCAACTGGGATTTCATGGTGACATATGCAATATCTTTTAAAAAGAATAATAAAAAATGAAATAGAGAAAAGATCTATAAAAATATATATATATAGGGTGGGACCATAAAAAAACTTACACTATCTGTCTATCTTTTCCTCCTCGTTCCGTTTTAGGATTTTTGTTAGAAATTTTTTTTATTATTTTTTGTGTTTTGTCTGGTCAAAAAATTTAAGTCATCTTAGTCAGTTTTCAGCTTCTAGAGTTCTAAACTGTAATATTTGTATAGGATCAATCAAGTTGTAATAGAACTTAGGCTAAAGACCGAGCAAAGGAGAATGTTCGAGAACTGACTACCAGCACGCCTTGAAACTTGGTTTTCACCAAGTATAGTCTTAGCCGAAACTGAGTTGGAGCACTCACTATAAGGTTTTCCATACTGACAAGGAGAAGTCAGTATGAGGGCTTCCCTGTACTGACTAAGAGAAGTTAGTATTAGGGTTTTCCATACTGATCAGGAAAAATCAGTATGAGGGTGTTTTCCATACTGACTGTGGATAGCCAATATGAGGGTCTACCATACTGACTAAGCTATACTGACCTTGGGAAGTCAGTATAAGAGCATCTATCTTTAAAGCACGAGCTATTCGAAAAGATATCGAAGCTCGATCAGACTTAGGCGTTTACATGCCCAAGTGAAAGTCAATACGAGGTTATCCAAACTTGGATCCCTCAAGCTGAAACTTAGTTTGACGTAGAGTTAGTGTATAGTACACTGACGCAGCAGAGCAGAGCAGAAAGCAGCCCTACGGCATGGGCTACGATTGGACAATATCTTCCATTAGTCTAACGTCTGGATTTATGTGTCTAACGGGCAGAAATTCAAAATGCCGGAGGAAATCCTCTATAAAAAGGTCTGCCCTTCAACCTTAAACGATTACGAAATCTAAAAGTCTTCACATGACAAAGGGCATTCTGCTAAGCCATCTATCTGCTACAACTCTCTGAGTTTCCATGTTTCTTAACACGAGAATTGAGACTTCGACTCAAGTTATACTCCGTGCTATCTTCTCCTAGCACGAGGCTGAAGCTTTTCTTTGGTGAATATATCTTTCTAAGATATATTCATAGCAGTCAGTTTCCTAGTCTGGGATACTGATTCTCACGGGCGTATGCCAACCACCTCAGTTCTGGGAAGAGCAGTAAACATCTAACCACCGGAAAGAAGGTTGCGGGGTATCGTCCTCACTTCAACCTGAAAACTAAGTCCACAAAGGAGTTCCTAGGCACGTGCCACATCTGACCGAAGGATGGAGGTGCCGACGGGCTGTGTATAGATCGTAAGGAGATTTGTATTTACTTAGTGAATAATCCAGACCTTGGGTCTGAAGGGTGGATTAGGATATTGAGATTTGAACCACTATAAATCTTGCGTGTTCTTTACTTCTTTACTTTTATTCCTGCTCTGTGTTTGTTTCACAAACCGACTATTGAAACCTTCAATAATTGTCCAAGTATTGAAGTGTATACTCTGTGAAACTGACTTAACAAAGAACATACCTAATTATACACACTAAACTAACTATACTCTGTTTATCCGAACAAGTGCAAGTGCTTTATTTATTGATTCCGTTTCTTATTCAAATCTTTCGCTGCACATAGTTGTACTCTAATTTCGGGACCAACAGTTGATCAAAAAATTATTCAAAAAAATAAATATTTAAAAAAAATTCAAATTATCCTTATTTAATAAAAAATAATTAATTTCTTTTTTTATTAATTGATCTTTCTTTTTATAAAATTGCTTTTATTTTCTAATTTGAATAATTAATTATGATTTATTTTCAAGATTATTGAATGGTGCATTTACAAATCACTATAAATAATAATACCAAATAAACAAATTAAATCATATAATTAGCACACTCTAAAATAATAAATGGAACAAATAGGGTATAAGATTTTAGTATCGAATAAGTTCTACCTATTATTGGATTTGAACCAATGACTCTCACTCTTTTTTTTTTATACATTGGCATGTAAATAAATTGAATTACCTTTTATATGAATTCTGAGGCACTATATATAATAGAGGGGATTTTGTGTTAGATCGTCCAATCAATTCTTTTATTATGGAGTTGGTCTCCCGAGTGATGGTCTTTCCATATTTTATTATGAGACTGACCTTAATACATCATTTCAATAAATTAAATACATCATATCATTTTTTAATATATTATTTTTCTGTGTAAATGATTAAATTATTTGTAATAAAGAAATACATCATTTTCAATAAAAAAAAATACATCATTTCAATAAATTTAATACATCATTAAACTCGTCTCACAATAAAAATAATAAGACGGTCTCATATAAGAGTTTGCCTTTAATATGAGTAAATACAAATAATATTATAAAAATTTATATAGAACAGAATATGAATATTATCAGGAAGTCTACAGATAATTTTAACTATACAAGTTTTTATACATGTATATATGATATATAATATTCAAAATAAATTAATAATTTGGTAAAGCATAAAGCAGTGGCAAATCTAAGTGAGAAAGTGGGGCTCCAACACGAAGACTTTTTTTATTTTTAATAGTGTAATGATTCCATATTACTTAGAGATAATCTCCTTTATTTTCAAATTGTGGGGAAGAAAAAGGATGAAAATAAGAAAAGAAAGCATAGAAGAGGGCAGAAAATGTACAAGAATAAAAAATTTATTTTAATTTTACTCTATTTGTATTTTTTTTGTTATGTAAAACTCCTAAAAAAAAAAATTCAGGATCCACCACTATATTTAAACAAAAATGATATGGATTAGGGCTAATGACGCAAGCATGGGCACTTTGCGAGACATAATCACTAGGCTTACCAAACCATGATGAGATAAGAAGAAATCTTAAAACTAATCCATATATATGTGCATGCAATAAAAGGGTGAATGAAACCATGATCTAGGCACTCACATGATGACTAAGCTCTGAAATTACACTACCTTTGTGAGGATATGATAGATGATAATCATGATTGATGACTATGAAGAGCACAAAACTTAACATAGACCTCTATCAAACTGCATCATGGTTTTTTATTTTGTATTAAAATATTTGCAAATATTTGTGGCAAACTAATTTTATATCTTAATCACTAAGCGCTACTCGAGTGTTCGAGTAGGCCTTAGCATTTGGATGATCTAATTATTTTCTAGGCATTAGTTAATCGATAAATTAATTTTTTATATTTAATATTTGTAATATATATTTATTAATAAATATAAATTTTAATTATTTATTTAAAAAATATATAAAATTGGTTGCATGAACTTATTCGGCAGCGACCATAGTTGGCCGCCTAGATCGGAGCCTAGGTGGTGTTTACTTGTCAAATCACCTAGACACCGGAATTTGAAGATTTTCAGTTTGGCTAGGAGCCGCCTAGCGCTTAGACAGTTCTAAATAGGGATTTCTATGATGTATTATTTATCAAGAGTATTATCAGTTTAGGACCTTAATTATCGATTTAGAACCTAAAAGATACATTCTTAATTTATATATTGAAAGATTGTCAAATTGTCAATTCATAATATATAACGGATCATAAATTAAAAATCTTAAAAATTTTCAAGTTTTAAACTGAGAACTCATCTTAAATTTTAAAAACATAATTAAACTATTTATTAAGTCAAGAAGTAACAATTATTTGCTATGCAAATAAAATACTAAAAGAAACTAAAATAAAACAAAATTTGAGAGTGTATATCTCTACTAGAAAGGTATCTTGGAATAGAATCCAATTTTGAGAGAATAAAAAATAAGAAATATTCATGATGGAATATCCTGATTTTAGATAACTACTGTTCCACCAACTAAATTAACAGCCAGAGTTCGAGATGAGGAATTGATTAGATTGGTGATGGGTAGAAGATAATGTAAAATAATGGGGTTTGATTATCCGTTGCATTAGTGTAAAAGGTGGAGAAAGATTTGAATTGACCCACTTCAATTTGATGCTTTATTTTAGTACAACAAATTAATATGAGTGACGTATATATATATTGTGATCATAAACAAATATCATGGTCCTACTCCAAGAGGAAGCTGCACCACATTAAAGATTGCAACAATTCTTCTCACAAATATATATCCCATTTTTTTTATTCAATGAATCAATAGTTTTTTAGTATCATTGAACAATTATGTAGGCATGTTTATCTCTTGTGATTCTCAATCTTTTATAAAGTAAGATTATGATTTGCATAGTTACATGCATGTTACAAAATCTTTTTGTTCGTTTATAAAATATAAAACATGAACAAAACCTAAATTATGAAGAAACTCTTAACCACTTTAAAATAAGTAAAAATATATTTAAAGAGAAGGTCTCAGGTTAGGCACGCCTAAATGGTTCAGGCGAGTTTTATCCTTAAACCCAACATAAACTCATCTAATATACCCTAATTGAGATTAATAAACCCTATTTAGGATGGGTTAACCTATTTGGGTATGGATAATTCCCGCCTAAACCGTTTAGACGTGCCTAACACAAATTTTTGTCATATTTAAATAATCACTTTAATTATCTAACAATCTTAAAGCCAATATTATATACACACTCAAGGATTGACAAAATAATAAAAACTTTCTCTGTATTTGTACATGAGATACCTATTTTCATTTTTCATGTTTCACTCACTATTCCAATATTAAATTATTATTTTTTATTTTTTAATTCATTATTGCTTAAATTAAATTTTCAAGTTCAAAACTATTGTACATCCTACCCAATAAGGGTATACAATATTGCAAGTTGAAAATTTTTATTTTTTTTTGTTATTTTCTTAAAATAATTTGAATTGTTTGAAAATCATTTTAATATAAATAAAAAGTTAAATATATTATTTCCGACTTGATATTTATTTTACTGAATTTGTTCATGATTTATACAAATATTCTAACTGAAAAATGATGTTATTATATCTGAAAAAGTAAGAATATTATCGGAAAATAATTAATTCTTGAATGTGGAAATAATATTCGTCGTGTAGATTAAAAAAATACTATTTAGAGCTTTTACTCTTAAAATAATACTCCCTCCGTCCCAAAACATTAGTCTTGTTTTCCTTTTTCGTCTGTCCCAAACATTAGTCTTGCTTTCCTAAAATGGAAAATTAATACACACTCATTAATAAAATACTAATTTCCTCTATCTCACCCGCATTGGTATCTGTGCCGGAATGAAACAAGACTAATGATCCGGGACGGAGGTAGTAACAATTTTATTACATGATGCATGATAAATGATGAAAGTAATGTGCTTTAATAAAGACAAGCGCAACATAAATATTTGTGGTGTATTGAGGAATAGGAAAGAAAGACCAAAAAAACATAACCGGCAAATATAAATAACCATAAACAAATGTTTAGATTATTCATTTTGGGAGCATGACGTGTAATAATCTGATTAATATATATCCGAAATTTGTGTTCGATATTTAATGAGACGTCATTCCATGTGTGCAATTGGTGGTTAGTAAAATATGTTGCCTTTTTTTTGTAGTATAAGAAAGTGACTTTATTTTGGGAATTTATGGTCTTTTTAATTCTATTGCTGACATTTGCCCTCTTCTATAGTGTTAATCCATTCCCTATCTACGTGGATTTCTGTTTATCCAAAAAAAAAAAAAAAAAACAATGAAACATGTGTACAAATTGGAAATTACATCCTCTACTTGTCACATGCTTTATTTTATTATTATATTTATTTATTATGTTTTTTTAATTATAACTTCTTACACTTTACATTAATTTCATTCGATTAGTATTGTTTAGTGATAATTGTTAGTATACAATCTCGAGTTTTCAGTTAAATACTTCATAATCAGACTTCTATTTTTTAATGTAAACTTTTGTTAATGAATATTAATTAGAGTATGTTAATGAGTATTATTAATGATGCACGTATTAAGATATATAATATAAGATCTAATTTTACCATATCATTTAAATAATACTTTTATATGAGAAATCGGGAGGATTTTATCACTTACAATTTATAACAATATGCATAAAAATAGAAACATTTGTAGTTGCTTATAATTTTCAACAAAATATCGTTAAACACAGCACCAACATCAAAACTGCTGGTGAAAAATCCCAAATTGTAGCAATTTAATATATTACTCCATTTGGTAATCATTTAAATTGGTTGATTTTCATCAAATTAAAAAAAAAACATAAGTAAAAATATAAACAGGGGCATGGTCTTGTAATTCTTGAGAAAATTGGGTATACTAAATTACTAATGGAAATAATGGGAAGCGAAAATAAAACATAATCATATTTATAAATAATTAGGTAGTCAAATCAGTGTGTGACAGCCCAACGAATTCATGTGTTTAAACCTATGAGGATTCGTGCCAGCTGTCAATAGTTGTATGCTATTGCGCTAAACACTTCAACTTTTTCTGAAATCCAAATAAAAAATTACTCCTTCCGTCCCAAAATAATTATCTTGTTTTTTTTTTCGTCTGTCCCAAATAATTATCTTTTTTCCTAAAATGGAAAGTTAATACACACTCACTAATAAAATAATAATTTCCTCTATCTCTACTCTTATTGGTATCTGTGTCATTTCCAAACAAGACAATTGTTATGGGACGGAGGTAGTAGATGATTACAGCATTTTCTTTTTGACAAATCATACGAATTTAATCATATATTTAATTTTTGAAATAGTATATTTTTTTATTGTAAATAGTGTATTTTTTTATTATATATAATAATTTTTTATTCAGAAAAAAATTATATATTAAAAAATAAAATAAAATACTATATTTTAACTTATTGAAATAATATATTATGATCCATCTCACAATAAATAATGGTGAGACCATTCTCAGAAAACCAACTATTTATTTTTTGATTTCCCATAACATAAAAGATAATTTTCAACTATAATATAATACTTTATAGCATGGTGGTTTTTTTTTTCTTTTGCAATTTTAGTATTCTCGCTTCTAATAGGACGAGAACCACTAACTACATTTTGTGTACTTATAAATTTATAAAATCAAAAATAATTATGATATAATCAAATCTAAGTAGTATTCATTAACAGAGTAATTAAAATCGTCCTTTGTATTTGAATACAGTGATTAAAGCTTCTTACTTGTGATCGGGAGATCATGAGTTTGAGCTTTTCCGATTACAAATGGGTGTGTGTTTAAATTAATGTATTATTATTAAAAACAACAATTAAAATCTATAAATCCAAATTTCAATATAGAATTATTTGTTTTATTGAAATATTAAATTTCGAAAATGATAAAGAGAAACCCTGCAGCCAAATGGTGCAATGATGGTAGGGTTAATCTGGAGTAGCAAGGTAAGGGGCCGGGACCCCTCCGTACGGAAGCGGAATCCTTGTATGTATGAGAGAGAGAGAGATATGATTAAAATGGGTCGCCATTACTGGCACATTAAGAAACCCCCCCCCGGGGCCCCCCCAGCCCACAGGAAATGGTTTTTTATTTTTTTTTATGCTTCCAATTGTGAATCAACAGGCTGGAATTCCAAGTGCAATAACATCTATTATAGTTAATTTGGACGCATGAAATCACTAGAAAACATTCTAAAACATTATTAATGTTACGTTTGGATTCAAAACAATTTTCTAACCTAAATCTAGATGGTCTAATATTGCAACAAAAATATACCTACACCTGTATTATCACGATTATTAATTTTGCATATTATATATGAGTAGAATTTTACAAGACTGTTCGTGAGTTATTCGGATCTTCACTCTATAAAAGTTCGTTCGAGCTTGTTTAGTGAAGTTCGTTTATTATATGATCCAAACTAGAGCATTATAGTATTCAACTCGTGAATTCGAGAGTAAGTTGATAGCATTAATAATAAATATAAATAATTAATGTTATATTATTAATCTTTTAATGATTTAAGTTGATATAGGATTGATTAAGGCTTGATAAAGTTCATGAACTTCAAAATATTCGATAAAAATCGACTCGACACTAACGAGTAGTTAAACTTGAGTACAACATTATTTGATCAGCTCGACTCATTTCGATTACACCCCTAATTATGAGTAATCGTACACCTCAAATTAATTAATTGATAATGCAAAATAAAATGTTTAGTGTAATAATGTATTATATTAAAAAAGAACAAAGGGAGTTATAGTCTAGCCATATGACCGCTCACTCTTAAGATACATGCCAATTAAAATCCTATTAATCCCAATTTAATGTTGCATTGAAACTTAATAAAATTATAAAAACAAAAGATTAAATGTAGAAATAGGTCATATTAATTGATAAATAGAGAAAAGGTGGAAATTAAGGGGAAAAGAGTGGAAATGAATGGAATAAATAGAGTGTGGGTGGAGAGTGGAGATTGAAATAAAAGGTGAAGGTAGGCAATGTATAAGACAAAAGAAAATGGGGAGGGCGAATGAAAGGAAGACAGGTAAGATATTAAATTAGAGTTTGGATAAGCGTTTGTCTTAAACTCTTCTCCATCCAGTACCAGTACACTACTGGCCCATCCCATTCCCATGCAATGCAACTCCCATCCTGCTGGAACCACCATAATATCACCATCATCTCACTTTTCAAATTCCTTCTTTATTTATTTGAATTTTTGTAAATCCACACTTATATCCACTCAAAATATGAATCCTGACTTCAATATTGCTAGTCATATATATATATATATATATATATGGAGTGATTCTGATGAGAAAAATCCCTCCAGAAAATTGTTTTAGTGGCAAATATAATCATACAAGTTTCCTATTTTTTATGTGATTTTTTTTTCACATGATTTCCTCTCTGTATATATATATATATAAAGGTTAGATCATATGAGAATTGTTATTAATATGAGAAATGAGAATAAATCTCAATCATTCAATTTGACAAATCAACGCTCAAGATTAAAGAATTTCCATTTTCATTTTTTGCTTTGTACACTGCATTATTAGATAATTAAGGGCAGTGTTGTAATTTAACAAATTTTAAAAGATCAAATATCTTTTAATCTGTGATTAAATTTATATTTTCTTCTATGCGATTCGATTCTTATACCTTATTTGAGACTCGATCTCTTATTCCTTATCCTTAATCATATTCTTATTAGTATTCTTGAATTTCTTTTCATATATATTCTTTGATTTTGATGATCGATTTCTGGTTTGGAGATATAATAAAGTTACAAATTTTTTGTTTGAAAGGTAAAACACAAAATCTCAGTTAATGTGCGATCTTATATCTATTCGTGTTCGTCAATTTGTCTTCATACATATTTTCTGATTTGGTGAATCGATTTGTGCTTTGAAGTTTATGAAAATTATGGATTTTTGTTTGAAAATTTTGTGTATCAACTATTTGTTACAATTAATGCTTCATTTGTTCTCAAATATGGTGCATTAAGTAAAATTTCGATGTTTGTTATTATTATAATGTCTTTCATTTTTAGGTGAAATCGCTTCATTTTATCTCAAATATGGTGCAATAAAGTAAAATTTTGATGTCTATTACAATTATGTTTCTCTTTTATTTTCATGTAAATTTGTTTCATCTTATGACAAATATTGTGCATTAACGTAAAATTTTGTGTATCAATTGTGTTTATAGATTTATTTTAGCTATTGTTAATTTTATATAGCAAGTTGTTTATCTCTTACATGATATTCATCATTATATTTTTTTTGTCAGGTATTGTATCATAATTGTATTGAGAAGTTGGATGATGACATCACTAAATATAATTATTCAGCATTGAAGATGTTTGAAGAAATTTGTGGTGCACCGATTCTTCAAACCGTTCAAGTTTTTCCTCTAATTGTTCTTGAAACTAGAGGGAGTGTTGCAATTTTGAACTATTTTGACCATATTTCTATTGCAATTCTATTCGTCATTTATGTGTAATGCATATCTTAATTGGATTCATGTGTTTGATGCAATGATGTTTTCCTTAAATTTTGAGTTTATAATGCATATTTAAGGAACTAAAATGCATATTATACAATATAAAATGCAATAGTGTAATGGTAAATTGCACATAAGATGATAAAAATGGTCTCAATGAAGGTAATGAACAAAAAATGCAAAGATTTTTAATTTAATGAAGTAAGATGTAAAAAAAATGTAGGTTGCAGTTTTTCATTCATTGTATGAAATGACGAAGTACAATTATATCGAATTTATTTTATAATGAACAACAATATAACTGAGATAAAATGAAGAATATCTAAGATAAAATGCAAGTTACGTATAAAATCAAAATTCACATCAAATTTACTTTATAATGAATAACTGAGATAAAATGAAGTATAACTAAGATAAAATGAAGAGTAGTTAAAATAAAATGAATGTTATAAAATAATACTAAAATTACGAATTTCCCATTAATGAACAAAAATTGGGATAAAATGCCACATTTTTTTCAGTCAATCTGGATCATTGATTGCATTAAAAATGATCATGATTTATTCTCATTTCTCATGTTGTGAATGAACCTAAACATGATTTATCAATATAATTCACATTTTATCAGCTTATCAATATTATTCACATGATCAAGTTGATAGATCAAGTTGTGTCGTATCAGTGGATATATGAGCCGATGCACCTGTGTTAAGATACCAATAAGAAGCATTAGACTCAGAAAGGGAGCAAGAAGTCAAGAAAGCCTCCGCAAGGTTTGCATTCGCAGCCAGGCAACAAGAACGATCATAGGAGCGATCAAATCAATTCGAACAGTCAAAAGAATCACGATCGGTGTCACGACACCGATAGCACCAAGGGGAAAATTGTCGGCAATTACGTCCTCGTCCACATCCACGATCATTGTTCCAGCGTCCACAACCTCCATTATTACCATGATTGCAATTTAAAGTAGTGAAGGCCACAGGTTGTGACGAAGAGGAGTCGACAAACTTGTTAAAAAGTTCATAGCTCTGAGCATGAGCCAACAGAGTAGGGAAATCAACAAGAGAATTCCAGGCAAGTTGAGCCGTTGTGAAGTTGGAGAAGTCGAGATCACGCAAGAACCAATGAGAATTATCGATCTCATCAACATGACGTCCAATAGCCGTGAGTTGATCACAAATAGATTTAAAGTGGCGGCCATATTCTGCGACGAAAAGACTTCCACGTTTGATATTCAAAAGTTCATCTTTCAAATTGATTTCACGAGCTTTCGAAGTGTGGCTCTATGCCCGTTTGAGAGCAATCCAGACATCTCGAGCAGTTTTGCATCCGACAACCACAACCATTGATTCTTCAGTAAGATTGGAAACCAGAATAATCGGAGAAGTTGATCACGAGAGTTCCACTTAGAGAGCTCGGGGTGGGTGGAAGTGATGGTGGCGGGCGGCGCAACAGACGATCCATCAACGAGGGAGAGTAACTGTTGACTGAGAAGTAAGGGTCCCAATTGCACATCCATAACAAATAGTTTGCAGACGTAAGTTTAATATTTACCATGTGAATCATGGTGGAGAGGTAGAGAGTAGGAGCATTGACGTCGGCCATGAAAAATTTTTGGGGAAAGAGGCGATGGTGAGAGGAAATAATATTAGGGCTCAACCAAGAGTGGCTGATACCATGTGAATAATATTGATAAATCTTGTGATTTGACACAATAACCAATGCGAGTAGAGATAGATGAAATGAGTATTTTATCAGTGAGTGGAGATTAACTTTCCATTTTAGGTAAATGGACAATTAAATGGGACAGACGAAAAAGGAAAGAGGGACTAATGAAGTGGGACGGAGGGAGTACTAAAGATCAAACGATTACAAGGGAGTATAAATATACAAAATTATACACAAAACTAAGAAACAAAATAACAAAAAAAATTAACACAAATCTCTATGATTTAGTTTTTCTATTATCTACAATATTTTCCATATCTTTTATATCTTCCATATTTTTCATATATGTCATAATATACTACATAAGAAAATAATCTCCAAATAAGTGAGGGGAGACTAATTTATAAGTGTGTTTTGTATGTATTGGTAATTTAGTGTAAGAGGCCATGCCGATATATATAGAATAACATAGTCATGAGCAATGTTGAAGGGGGATGAATTTGGCTAAATTCACACGGTCCACACTCATGTGAATCCCGACTACTTGCCCTCTCTCTCTCTCTCTCTTCTACTTCTGTAGACTATAGTTAAATCCCACATGAATCTTCCTACTTCCTTACCCTCCCTAGGGTTGACCCACGTCACCCACATCTTCATATCTTTACAAATATATATAAATATGTAATGCAACTACTTTCCAACATTATTTTATTTCTTCACACGTAAAACTTATTTCCTATATATATACATATATTACACATCTCTCCCTTCATTCAACACCTCACTTCATCATTCACACTTCTCTCTCTAAAAGAATCTTTCCTTTAGTTTTAGCTTTCTCTCCAAGAATACCATTTCACTTTCTTCTTTCTCTTCTGCAACACAAAATGGATGGAAGCTCCGTGGACGAGAGCACAACCAGCGACTCACTTTCAATCACGCTGGCCTCAGCTGCCTCGCCGGCTTCCAAGTCGCCGGAGAGTCTCTGCCGCGTGGGCAGCGGCGCAAGCGTCGTGATTGACGCGGAAAATGGCATCGAAGCCGAGTCCAGGAAACTGCCATCGTCGAGGTTTAAAGGGGTAGTGCCTCAGCCTAATGGCCGCTGGGGTGCACAGATATACGAGAAACACCAAAGGGTTTGGCTCGGCACCTTCAACGAGGAAGATGAGGCTGCCCGTGCATACGACACGGCGGCGCAGCGCTTCCGCGGCCGCGACGCCATCACGAACTTCAAGCCATTGTCGGAGACTCCCGAGGACGAGGTGGAGGCGGCGTTCTTGAACTCCCATTCCAAAGCCGAAATCGTCGACATGCTTAGGAAACACACGTACAATGATGAGCTGGAGCAGAGCAGGAGGAACTACGGCGCCGACGGGAAGAGGTCGGCGAGGGACGGCCCTTTCGGGTCCGCCGGCGGCGTCGAGAGGGCGGCCAAGGCCCGGGAACAGCTCTTCGAGAAGGCGGTGACGCCGAGTGACGTGGGCAAGCTCAATAGGCTGGTGATTCCTAAGCAACACGCCGAGAAACATTTCCCTTTACAGAACGGAAACAGTTCCAAGGGAGTTCTGTTGAATTTCGAAGACATGAACGGCAAAGTCTGGAGATTCCGGTATTCATACTGGAACAGCAGCCAGAGCTACGTGCTGACGAAAGGGTGGAGCCGGTTCGTGAAGGAGAAGGATTTGCGGGCCGGCGACATTGTCAGCTTTCAGCGATCAACCGGCCCGGATAAGCAGCTATACATTGATTGGAAAGCAAGAAACAACAGATCAAACGATGTTGATGCTTCGTTGCCCATCCCCAACCCGGTTCAGATGGTTTTGTTATTTGGGGTGAACATAGCTGCTGCGGCGGCCGGCGCCGGCGACTGTAACGATAGGTGCAGCGGGAAGAGAATGAGAGAAATGGAGATTATGGGATTGGGCTGCAGCAAGAAACAAAGAATTATCAATGCGTTGTAGTTGTAGTTGTAGTAAATTGTTGTTTGTTTTTTTTGGTTTGTCAACTGAAAATGTGGTTGCGGAAAGGGAAGAGAAGGTGGAGTTAGATGGCGATGTTGCAAGTTGCAAAAGCTCCAATTGTACAGTAAATTTAGACAAAAAGGAGGAAGCCTCCCTCAAGTTTAGGTTAATCAATTTGAATTACAAAAAACTGTCAATTTTAATTTATATATTTTTGGAGTTTACATCAGAGTTCCATTTTTATGATTTTTTTTTCTTATTTCTGTGATAAATTAATTATGGGATTATCAAAATATTAATTTCGATTAGTCTGACCAATTCAATATTGACTCGTTTTTCAATTTTCTCTAAATTAAAAGACTTAATTTGGTTGGATTTGTTGTTCAATTTCGATTCTTTTAACGTGCCTTTTTGCTTTATCATGAGCATAGGGAGGGACACTATGTAAGCCATCAGTAAATAAAATAACAATTTCTTAAGGAAAAATTGTTAACTTTCTTTCTTGATAATCACTCTCTCGCACCAAACTGGATCCTCCTAATTTTATGACAACCCTTTTTATCTTAAGTGATTAATGATTAATCACTAAATAAATAAACAAAATAAAAATGTAAGATAAAGGTGAATATGCATGTATATAGCATGTATTGACACAAAATATACAAGGCTCTTTACCAAATTGTAATAAAATAATCCAAGTATGCAAAGCTAGTTATATATAAAATAAAAAAAATAGTTTGTTGCCTACAAAATATTACCACTTGTGTGTATCTTTCACATGATTTCTGCTAATTAATTAATTATTTCCCATGATCTGTGTACGATATGATTTTATCAGATTCCATAATTATACGGTGCATGAATTAATCTTGATTTTCAGATTCATCTCACTGATCGAATCATGGAATCCGATCTCCAAAAGCAGTAAAATCCTTCTCGTTTTCCATTGAAAAACATTTTCCTCATTAAAATAAATAAATTATTTCCCATCGTCGACAAACATTATAGTCTAGGCTAAAGAGATGGAGAGAAAAATATAGATATATTACTTAACTAACAAGCGAATCCCTATGCGTGTATGTGTGTGTTTAATAACAATAATTATTATAATAATGAGATTTGAAATTGTATGATACTCACATGATCAGGATTACAATTTACATGTTTATTAAATGCAATTGACCGTATAATAGTCTCACCCAGAAAATATCTCAACTTGTTTATATGTAATGTCGACATAATTGTAGTTAATAACAAGCCATGCAATTGAATTGATGCACATTTAGTCAAACAAGCAATAATAGTCCAAATTATACATAACACGTAGTATTATAAATATCTCTATTTAGTATCTGAAACTATCTGTCAACTGCCCTAGCAGCTGATTATGCCATAATTAAATTAATTAGTATATAGTTTTGGATACATTGTGAAGAGAACTATATTTGTGCTTCCAAGAAAAGAAATTAGAGTTGGTCTCCTGAGAGACGGTCTCATCATTTTTTATTATGAGACGGACCTTAATATATCATTTCAATAAGATAAATACATAATTTCATTTTTTAATATATTATTTTTTTTACTGTAAAAAATTACATTATTTGCAACAAAGAAATATATCATTAGATTCATCTCACAGTAAAAATAGTGAGACCGTCTCATCTGAGAATTTGCTAAGAAATTATTTATAGAGTTCTGTTGATCTCAATCAAATCAGAGATATATGATATGTAGCGGACATTTTAATAAGCTTGCACTCTTTAAGTTGGTTGTTCAAAGTACCAATTTTGGTTTCTAAAAATTGATTGTTCAAGCGAGTGATTTTTAACTTAACCGATTCAGTTATACTCCAACACTTAGAAAGTGTTGCGTTTTAAATCCAACCAAATATTAAATAAAGTTGTGAATTGCAAAAAAGTTTATAGAGGTTTGAACCCAAAAATCTTGCATTATCTCTTCAGACAAAAGTCTGAAATGCACTAAGTCTTGGTTACAAAAGTATAGAACGATTTGTAGCTTATTGGTAGATGCCGACGTCTGCCAGTTTACAAGCCACTCGCCTAGTCTCTTGGTTCAACTTGACTTCTTCAGATCTGAAGTGATGACACGCCTCGCAGTCTCCAACTCCTCGTTGAATTTTTGAGTTCTTCCCGGAACTTATCAGGTTGCGGTATACACCCGTAATAGTTAGCTACTTGGAGAAGTAGTGACTCTGGTTAATCAGCTTGAACGCTTTGAAAGGTTGAGTATGTAAATTCGGATTGTATTGTTCAGATTTCGTGAAATTAGTTTCGGTAACCTTCTTCATTTAAGTTTTTTTCTATTTATAGATGAATTTTGGAGAGGTTTGAAAAAATAGTCGTTTAGAGTCAAAAGGAAATCGTCCAGTCGGATGTCTCTTTTCCTGAAATTTTGTGTCCTTTGTTGATAGTAGCAGATAGACTTGCAGCCTTTGTGAGAACGGCTCTAAACTCGTCCGAGGAATGTCTGCTTGTGATTCATTGGACGAACAAGCTTTAAGGATTCTAGGAGTTTAAGTTCTATTTACTTAAAATTTGGGCTTGAAAAGGATATGTTTGACATGTTATCCTTGTCTCTACTTGTGAATTTGGTATTCACCCTTGCTGGTAATACTTTGTTGGTGATGATGTGTCTGCCAGTTTCTTTAAATATGCTTCCAAGCTGGTTGCTAGTTTCTTGAACTTCTAGGTGGTAGCCAGTTTCTCTCAATATTGTGTTGATCAGCTCCTTACAACTCGATAAATTCTTAAATAGAACTATAAAAATTTTGGACTAATTTAACATTGGAGACACTCTAAGTTGTGGTATATGATACTTCACAATATAAATAAATGTAAGAATTACATCATACTCCTCCTAACAAGTTCCTTCCATAATATTAGGCCATAAATAGACGTGTGTTTGAAACAGGAATATTAGAGTGTGAAATTGATAATCTTTTTACAATTAGTTTTCATTAGAGAGGTGAAAATATCAATATAACGGCGTGATTTCGAGTGACTATTAAATTTAGGAGTAATAATTTGGGCAGCTCGAATTCATATTGTGTTATTCGGTTAGTGATTTGATTTTCTAAAACTCTTTTTGTATCCAATCTACGAAGATTCAATCGGCATCCAAATACGATTAGTCAAGCTCAAACACAATCACTCAATTACAATACAAACACGATAAAATTTTAATTCAATTGATACAATAAAAATCCAATTTAATTTTATATGATTAACACGATATAAGAAAATAATTGATAATAAAAATAAATTAAATAGGACTGCATTAACACAAATAATAAAGTTCAAATTTAACTTTTAAATAATTACAAAATTAAATATTTTTTATTAATTAGTTAATGAATATCTAAAATAAGATCTAATTAACAATTATTTGATTTAAAGCAGACACGAAATTTTCACGTGCTTAGCACATAAATTTGATAAAGATCGATAAACGTTATCCAAAATTCCAAACTCATTATCAATTTATTATATTATGTCAAAAACCATTATTCCTAATTAAAATAAATGTGTCTACGTATTCGCGCATTTTCTTAGCAACTCCCTCCACTCACAAATAGCTTGCTTCACTCACGTTCTTCCCACGGTTGATTCTTACTGCATTTAATCTCGCACACATATATTTATATAGAGAGAGAGAGTTAGTTTCATATTCTGAATTTTATTGGGAGCTGCTAGATTAAATGAAATGGTAAAACATATATACATGGACCACGAAATTCGAATTTTTTTTTTTCTGAAATAAATACTTTCAGAGAATTACGGTAAGAATTAAAAGGGGCAAACAAAAACTCAACATGGCGGAAGATGTAGCTTATTTAAATGGTATAAATACATTAATTGAGGAAAGTTATGTTTAAAAGGACCCTATTTTTTTTTTTTTAATAAATCTACATTAATTTAGCTAGGTGTTCGTATTCTAATTTTATTAAAAAATAACTTAATTGTTTTACATAGATAATATTTAATATATATATGTAGCATGCTAGTCGCTAGAGAGTCGTAGTTTGGAAGTAATTAAGAAAAAAAAAAAAGGTAATGGTATTATGGTATTATGGTATATTATTGTTGCAACTTGCGTTACAATAAAAAACGTACAAAATTATTACAAGTTTACAACCCAACAATTCTGACGACGTTTGTACACTCGGTGGGCTAAAGTGGGTGGCCTTTTGTCGTTTTGTTACTTTTTTTTTTAAAAAAAAACCTAACAAATTCTTTTTTCGATATTAATCCATCCAAATTATTAAAATTTTATTGTTAACTTAACTTAATTCTATTTAAGAATTAGATTGAAATTTGTGTTCTTTAGATATAATTGTAATTACACAAAACAACAATTTTCATTCTAGTTTTTTTCCTTGTATTACTTTTATTTTCTTCAGGATATAATGAAGAAATAAATAGTGGAGAAATTCGTAAGGATTTTACTTCTATACAACTACTGACTGTGAGTTTATACTTTACAAACTTTTGGATTATATTTTTATATGGGGATAAACATGAAGAGTATATTTGAAGATTTTCCTTCCTGGAGATTTTTGTGATGGCAATAATTATGTTATGATATATTTTTTTGGACAAATTATTTTGCTTTTTAATAATTGTTTGATTGGTGTTTTACCATTAGAATGTTTGTGTTTTTATTAATGTAATTGTTGGGCTGAGAAGTAACTGGGCCAGGACAGAAGCTCAAATGGGTTGCGAAGCCCACCAAGAATGGCCCAGCCAAAGCCGAAGCCGAAGGATAGCCGGGTGGAAGAAGCAGAGCCACGCCCAAAGCATGTTGACTAGGGAAGAACCACTCTGTTCGAACTGCCCAATGGTCAGGGAAGGTCTGGATAAGTACGCGAAGCAAACAGCACGGACGTTGCAAAATGCCAAAAAGACCAGCGAGCTACCCGCAACAACTAATTAGAAGCGCACTCTGGAAAACCCTAATTTTCTTTTGGGTTTTATAAATAGTTCCATCTAAGCCGAAAAGGGTTTCACTCTTCACTTAAATTCCATCACAATTGTACTTGTTTGCAAGCTCGAAAAGGGTTCTCGACCAATTCACTAGAAATCGTCTAGATTGTTGTTTCCTTCCGCTTAATTTATTTTGGGGTTGCTCTCATCTCATTTATCTCATTATTGTTAGCTCTTATCGTTATTGATTAGTCCACTTTACTTGTTTATTACTTCCTCCATCCCGCCAGATTAGTCATATTTCCATTTTTGTCTGTTCCACCAGATTAGTCCACTTTCTTAAAAAGGAAAAAAATCTCCTCACATCAATAAAATATTAATTCAACTACACTCACAAACATGGGTTTCTGTGCCGAAACCAAACTGGACTAATCTAATGAGACGGAGGAAGTATTTTGTTTCGAATCGGTTATATTGCTTTCAATTATTTCTTGTGATTATCTTTTACTGGATTGCAAAGTTTCCGGAGCTCCTATCTATAAAAATTGAATCTCAACAGTAATTATTTAATCTAAACGTGACAATCATATCTGTGTGTCTCGCTACATAAATAGAAAATGGAACACTTTTTTTTAAAAAAAACAATTCTTGGAAAGGAAAAAGTTAGTACCCATTTTTGTAAAGCCCAAGTGATGAGCCCATTAACAGCTCATTTGAAGTTCACCCAGCTCAATGCAAATATGGGCTGATAGCGCATAAGACCATTATATTTTAAATTATAATTATTGTATAGAAGGCAAAGTTATTTTAAAAAAAAAAAACATTTGTTATTTAACAATCTTTAGTTGTCAAAATGTGATTTTTAAGTCATTTAGGTTTTCTACATCAAAAACTCATTTGAGTTATATCCAAAAAGGATCATGCGTTGAGACTTGAGTTTAATTAAATCCAACAATATCTTATTTTCTAATAAATCACAACAACTTTTTTTCTATCAAATTAAATGTTTTTCGACCTGCTTAACCACTAGGGTTGTAAATAAATTGAAATATTGTGAGCTACTCACGTCTCGATTCAATAAAAATTCGTTCAAGTTCGTTTATTTAATGACCAAACTTGAGCATCACACAATATTCGACTCGTGAGCTCATGAGCTAGCTCGTTAGCTAAAATTAGTAAGAAATATAAAATGACTAATTTTATAAAATTAATATTTTTTCATGATTTAAGAGTAACAATAATGATGAATCTTTCTAGTACTGAGAGAAATTTGAAGTTGAACATGAATATGATATTAATTTTGGACTAAATAACTTTTGCTTTCAAAATAATAATGAATATTGTAATTATATAATCTAAATTTAAAAAGTTCGTTTAAGCTCGACTAAGTTGATAAAGTTCGTTCAAAGTATTCGATAAAAAATTTCGAAGCTGGACTCGATACAGCTCGAGTAAAACTTGAACAGGATACTACTTGATTTGATTGCATTCCTATTGACCAATATATGTGACGGTTTGTGGCTCTTTATTTGATCTATGACTACATGAAGGAAATAATTAGTCGATTAATCTATTTTACAGCCTTGTATCATGTGTTACATGAAACATGATTATGTCTATTGTTCAAATATGGTAGCATCATTATTCTCCTTAATAAACCAATTAATTAATAGAATGTTGATCCCGAAATCAGAGTGTATAGCGGAAATAGATAAAATTAGCACTTATATCAAAATCTGACAAAGACTTAGTTTTAGGTTACAGAATAATAAGTTTAGCTCTAGGAATTGTTAAATAAGTTTTGATGATATACACTTCAATATTAAGACAAGTATGATGGTTTCAAAGTAAGTTTGAGAAACTTAAAAGCAGAAACTTTAAAGTAAGTAAGTAAATGACCCAAGATATTTATAGTGGTTCAGAATCAAAGTCCTTCGTCCACTCTTATGAATTTAATCGGTAGTCAAAATAAAGATTTCTTTTCCTCTCAATGAATCTCAAAATCTTTAATATGAGATTTTCATAAATTTAAAAGTACAAAGAAATACTCCCTCCGTCCCTTATAAGTAATCCATTTTCTTTTGGGCACGGAGATTAAGAGTGGTGAGTGTAGTGGAATTAATATTTTATTGGTAATTGTGAAAAAAATTGTCATTTTAGGAAAGTGGAACTAATTTATTGGACAAACAAAAATGGGAAGTGGGCCTACTTCAACGGGACAGAGGGAGTAAAAGATTGAAGAGAAAATATGTAGTGTTAAGAAAAAGAAATATCAATTTCCAGAAACAATCACGAAGCATTAATTTCATGAAAGAACATCCTCCCACTACTCGACCTTATCTCAATCTCTACTAATTCATAGTCATTTACGCCATTCAACTTGTTAAATAATATTCTATCTGTCCCGGCTGAATTGTCCTGGATTGATCGGGCACAATAACTAAGGAGTGTGAGTGTAAAGTAAGTTGAGTTGAATTAATATTTTATTATTGAGTGTGAAAAAATTATCTTTTAAGTAATGAGACAATTGAGGTGGGATAAAAAAAAAAAAAAAAAAGAGACAATTGATGTGGGACTGCGGGAGTAATAAAAACCAAAGCTGAAAGGCTCGTGAAATAGAAACGCGTGTGCGCATTTTTCAATTTATCTACACTACACACACAAACAACAAAAATCCAACAACCTAGAAAAACAAAGCCATAAATAAATAAATTAAATTTAAATTTAAATTTAAAATAAAAATATAATAAAAAAACGTGCCTCATCCACAGCATCAGAAGAATATTCCAGACTACAACATGCATTAGCATGTCGATTTATAACTGGGTCGTGTACAGCACGCGAGGTCGAGGAGAGTGGGTGGAATAATTGCTGGCCCTTTGAGAAATCGAAAAGCCACACAGGGCGGGGCGGTCACATTAAATGATACAGCTAATCCTACGAGGCGGCGTGTGAAGTCACGCTCTCGGGAAAGATTCCACCACGGAATATTCTATTCCGTCCATACAAAATCAAATGTATTAAGAGAGAGAAAGATCGGACGGGAATAAATTATAAATGAATGTCAAGGTTATGTAAATTGCAGCTCAGGCCTTTAATTTCTCGTATTTCATTATGATCCCACACTATATTTTCATTGAGAAAAAAAATCAAAAGGTATAGTTTCAGTGTTATAATTAACTCATATGCCAAATGTTTCCATTTCAATTGTTCTACTTTATATGTTTCCTCCTCAAATTTGCATACTCAATTTTTCTCAATCTCAATCGACATTTTTTACGAATCTATTAAATTTATAATCCAAACCTATCTTACCATATAGATAGTTTGAATTAAAGACATTACAAATAAAATCCCGAATATAAAAAACAAAAATATTTATAGTGATTTGAGTTTGGACTCTACATCCATTCTTTAAAACTCTCCATAATAATTTTATTATAGTGAAGAAAATATCAGTATGTAACATTACAATGATTTGAGTAGGAGAATTTATAAAAAATATTCCTATGTACTACTACAAATTACACCTATCCTTTAATCATAATATGACATTGATAAATTTTACAAATAAAAAGATTAGATACACTAAGTCTTTATCATATATATAGGAAATCAGATATCATTGGAGTTATTGTCGTAGGATGATTGGCGTTGCCATCCTTAGCTCTTCTATTTTAGAATTGACATTTTTTCCTTTTTTCTTTTTTTTTTCTAGTTGTGCATATTTTCCTTGGCCGATGCCTTGCGTAAAACACAACAATGAATACACATTGAAAAATCTCATGGTACCAGAGCAGGTTAGGTTTTCTTCCACAAACCTAATTTATTTTCATTCCGCCTTGTCTATCGAAAATGAGACGACATAGCAAAACTAGACGAAGATCAAATAACCAAAGGAACTACGATCGACCATATGTCACCAATCATACTACGACAATAACTCCAATGATATCTGATTTCCAATGATATATTTATGGTAATTCCATCAACTCAACTCCAGTTGTTAAAACATTATATCAAAGACATTCGAACACTCCTTAAGTTCTGAAATTCCTATTCCACAACCCACTTCTTAGAATTATATTAAGACTACTACAACATAAATGTTAGTACTTTTATGATTAACTAAATGTATTGTTTCGACATAAATAATGTGTAAGGTTAGCAAAACCCATTTATTAATTGATAATACCGTAATAAGCTCTACATTGCATGAAAATAGAAAACATGGGGGCAGAATTGGGCTGAGTAAAAAGCCCAAGGACTAAAACACAATTTCCAGTGAGAGTGGGCGGTCCTTAATCTTGTTATTTAAGTTGCAAACCGTTACATCAATGGTAGCCCCACAGAGAGAATCACCCCTCGAATATTCATCACCCTCTCTCTCTCTCTCTAGACTAGATTGATAACATTCAAGATTCGCTTGTACGCGACGGCCCGACATCGGCATCTCACGCACCCCTCGTTTTCTCCTTAGCTTCAAAACCAAAACAATGAGAATAAGAAATTAAAAGAGAGAAAGAGTCAGAGGGGGGAACCAAAATTAATTCATATCTTAATCCTTTCTTCTCTCTCATTCAATTAAAAATCTAAACAAATACTGTACATATATACGAGCGGAGCAGATAAGGCAGTAGCCAGCCATATATATATGAACCAAGTTTATTCCATTTGGTGATTCTACTTAGATCCCTTTATTCTCGTATTTTCATTCGGATCTCTCTCTATGTTCAGACAAAACAAGAGCTTTCTCCCCCAATATAATCTGGTCCTAGCCCTTTTTTTTCCAAACTCCAACTCAAATCCCATTTTCCTCCTCAAATTCTCGTAATTAACACCAAGAATTAATCAGAAAACGCATGGCGATCAGCACCCACAATCACAATCACAATGATTCCCCTGATAAAATGCAGCGATGCCAAGATTATATACACGCCTTAGAAGAGGAGCGTCGCAAGATTCAAGTCTTCCAACGTGAACTCCCTCTCTGTCTCGAGCTTGTCACTCAAGGTATTTCCATTTACACCAAAACATTCATTTGTATATGCACAAGGGATTTCTTTCCGCTCTCTTAATTTATTTTTACTCTTCAATGGAAGAAACCCTTTTCTTTTCTTTTCTTTAATTATTTTTTTTTTGTTTTTGCAGCAATTGAGGCATGCAAGCAGCAGCTATCAGATACTACAACGGAGTATAATCTGAACGGCCAATCGGAATGTTCGGAGCAGACATCTAGCGACGCTCCAGTTCTTGAAGAGTTTATTCCTTTGAAGAGCGGCGAAGAACTAGAATCTAAGGAGCCAACCAACATTGATAAAGATGGCAAGAATTGCAAGAAATCGGACTGGCTGAGATCTGTTCAGCTGTGGAATCAAACACCAGATCCACCCTCCAATGAGGTAGTTTCACGTTCTTGTGTAAGGCGAGTGTTTTAGGGTCAAGAAAATTGAATCTTTTTTCTGATATGGGGCTTAGGCCGATTCACCGAAGAAAGTTGCTGTGGTGGAGGTGAAGAGAGATGGGAGTGGCGGTGCGTTTCATCCGTTTAAGAAAGAGAAAAGCCTAGTTGGAGTTGGGATTGGGACTGGGACTTCAGCTGCCAGTGCAGTTAATAATAGACCGACATCCACCAGCTCCTCGGCGGAGACTGGTGGAAATAAGAAGACGGATAAGGAAAGGGAGGCTCAAAGAAAAGCTAGAAGGTGTTGGTCAACTGAGTTACACAGAAAATTCTTGCAAGCCCTCCAGCAACTCGGTGGCTCACATCGTATGTACTAGAACCTTCGGATTATAAATTATACTCATGATTACAGTTGTGATTATGTGTGAATTTGGATTAAATATGCAGTTGCAACACCGAAGCAAATTAGGGAGTTAATGAAGGTTGATGGGCTCACTAATGATGAGGTGAAGAGCCATTTGCAGGTTTGCATCCACTGTTTTGAATTTTGATATTCGCTTTCCAAAATTTCCAAGTGATTCGAGATTATTAGTAGAAACGTTGGATGCTTCCACATATTGTCCTTGGCTAAGATTCTCTTAGATTTGGCCTATCTTTATTGCGGGTCCTAGCTAGATGACTAGTATGATATATATCTATCTTTTAATTTATTGGAATATATGGCATGTGAATTGCTTGTCGAATCGTTATGGTGGGGAATCAAGACTCGACTGGGATCGAATAATGAACTAGCTAGGCTTCAAGAACAAGATTGATCTTTAGTTTCAGATAATTAAATTGAATTCAAAATGATGTAATTAAAACTATGCGAGCTAGGCTTAATCAAGTTTTTGCAGAAATATCGCCTGCACACTAGGAGACCTAGCCCTTCAATTCAAAACTGTAACAACCCCACCACCAACACACAAGCGCCTCAATTTGTGGTGGTGGGAGGGATTTGGGTGCCACCGGAATATGCTGCAATGACAACAACCGCCACGTCTGGCTCCGGGGAGGCCTCGGGCGCTGCCACTCCCAACGGAATCTATGCACCAGTTGCAATGCTGCCGGCGCCATTCCGAGAGACGGCTACGGCCAAGCAACCGCAGTCGGATAGTGAAGGAAGAGGCCGTTCACATTCCCCAGCTAATTCCTCCTCCACGCATACAACCACTGCCTCAACAGCTTACTGAACAACCTTGTTTATTTAACTGTAGTTGAAAACTTTGTAGAAATGTTAATTTACAGCGGTGACTCGTGTATTTTGATAGATGAAAAAAAAAAAAAGAGTCGATTTTGATCATTTTCGTCCTCGTATATGTGAAATTTAGTTTTGTATTAATTCTTACAGGTTGGATATGCATGCACTTGATGGTGACAGTTCAATTGATTAATTATATATGGATAGAGTTTCCCATTTTGCTGGACATTACAATAATGTGTTTTAGTTACAAATTAATTTATTTTTGTGTTAGTGCTAAGTAATGTCACCAATTAGCTAATATTTTCTACAAATATGTACAAAGCATGCGTGCGGGGATGTTTGCCATGTCCAAAATTATTAGATTATAGCTCGTATATAATAAGGCTGGGGCATTTGCAGACTTTGAGCTTCACGGGAATTTAACTATATTTTTGGGCAGGGGTGGATCCAGAAAATTTTCCAGAGGGGGGCTGAAATTTTTTTTTTCGCCTTCACTTTAACTTCAATTTTTCCTTATTGTCATTCATTTTTCTTCTATACAAGGGAGGTTATACTATTAAAAATTGGATCATAACACTACAAAAAGAAAAAAAAAAAAAATCGGGCTAGGGGAGCTCCCTACATGGATCCGGCCCTGTTTTTGGGGTTGACATTTAATAATTTTATTATTTTTTTAAAAAAATATGTAAATAAATTTTATTTTTAAAATTTTCGTGGGGCAGGTGACCCAAGCCTGTAAATAGCTCCGCCACTGTAATAAACTGAGCTAAGTAGGTGTTAACGCAACCCCTAACCCTCACAGACAATACGACCTAATTATTATCATTTGTGAAAAAGCTTATTTCGGAATTCCATAATTGCATTACACATGCATGTTTGCATGTTTCTTTAATTTCTTCTAGCAAAATAAATTGAAAAGGTAATTAATATGGATTTATTAGAGTGTGACATTAGCTGTAAATAATCCTTATATATTTAATCCAAACCAAACCCCCACCAATACTTGAACACGAGAAATATTCACATTAAATAATGAAAACCTGTCCAGAAAAATTGCAAGAAATCATAATCACATACATATATAATTTATATATATATATTGTTAGGTCAATGCTCTGCTGATACCATTCCCACTTCGTGGAATCCTATTTTCTTGAGGAGAAGATTCGTTGTGTGTGTGGAGAAAACAATGTGGTTTAATTAATTTAAAATTTTCAAAGCAATGAACATGTTTGCATTTTTATGTCCGGATACACTACTTTTATGTTTGAACATCGAATGAGATTCCTCTCTTGAATTCATTTTTAATTTATCTTTGGAGTTTTCATACGATGATTAATTGAAGCTGGCCCTTGGAAATGCCAAAACCATTTGTTGATATTACATAGTGAATATTAGAAAATAAAATTGTCTTACCAATACTTAATTATATTATTTATTTAGTATATTTTAATATTTTTTTAATAAAAAATGCAATAATTTAACTCACACATTCAGAGAAAATTCGAACTCATAATTTTTCGATCACATGCAAGTTGTTTTAACCAATATAATTGTTCATATACATGTCTATAAGAGCGGTTTACCTACATCGAGTAATTACAATTAATTAATTATTTGTTACCTTTATCATAATGAATAAATAGAAAAGTAGAAGATTTTGGTTTGTTAAGTCACTAGTGGAAGGATGGAATCGTTTACTATCGATCAGATAATTGTTTTTGAAATGTACCGACTGAACTTAGGTGTCACGGTTACATTAGTTAATTAGTTATTTCCAATTATTATTATATATTTATTTTCTAATAAGCCTTGTAATTAATCATAACCGAGTATTAATTTGCTATTTAAACCTGTATAATTTGGAGTAATTAAATTATGAAATCCAAGTAGCTTTTAGTAAGGAAAAAATATTTCTCTAGATTTGGTTTAATAATTTCCGATATAACACAATAATTTTATATGAATTTATATGATAATAATAATAGTTTTAGATTAAGACTTTTTGAATTCACACATTAAATGCAAGAGAATTTGGGGTTTAATTCAATCATGTTAGATTCGGATCAGATGTAGAGATTTGTTAAAAAATTAGTACATGTATTTTATTTTATTTTTTATTTTTTTCACTTATTTAATACTTATCAAAATTGAATTTACTTGTATCATAGTAGTTTTATTTAGCTTTTTTTATTATTATTATTATTATTATTTTATCATGGTAACATATTGAATTGTTGAATCTTTATTATTTAATGCATGTGTATCGGATTTTTATTTGATTGTTATCGTATTTATTGAAATAGATTCTTATCAAATTGTTATCATATAAATTTATCTGGTCATATTTATATTTGAGTTTAATGAATTGAATTTACGTTGGTCCTAAATCAGAGGACATATATAAACAACAGAAGATTTAATCAAACTTGCACTCTCCAATTAGGCTGTCATGACACAGACGGATCTAGAAATTTATAATTGGAGATTCAATATATGAATACAATTAAATTGGGTGTACATTATTTAAAGATATATATAAATAAATAATAATCAATATATATATTTAATACTAATAAAACATAATTTAGGGGGTACAAGTGTATTATGACTAAGAGTGCGATACAAGGGAATCCCCGAAGTTTGTAGAAAAAGAGCAAATAAATAAAAGGTTTTTCAGAATTGATTTTTTTTGATCATACATAATTGACAACAAAAATTTGGTTCTTTTTACGAACCTGATGTCGATAAATCCGCGAGTCTAGAAATTCATTTCAGCCAATTGAACCTTCTCGAACTGTTTCTTTTTAAGAACCAAAAATATTTGTGCCAAAATAACAGATGCCAAGAAGTTTGCAACTCCTTTGGAAATATTACCTGAATGGTATTTCTTTCCCGTATTTCAAATACTTCGTACAGTGCCCAATAAATTATTGGGTGTTCTTTTAATGGTTTCAGTACCTGCAGGATTATTAACAGTACCCTTTTTTGAGAATGTTAATAAATTCCAAAATCCATTTCGCCGTCCAGTAGCGACAACCGTCTTTTTGGTTGGTACTGCAGCCGCTCTTTAGTTGGGTATTGGTGCAACATTACCTATTGATAAATCCCTAACTTTAGGTCTTTTTTAATTTGATTCAATTGTGAAATAACACGACGTGTGTATCTAGGGAATAGTCGCTTCAAAGTGAATTCTCCCTAGATACATCTATTCAATAAAATTTTGAATTTATTTCGAATATATGAATTGTGCTACAGATTCAAATTTTATATCTTAATTTAATTATCTTAATTAAATCCAATAGATTTAAAACTTATTTTTTGGTAAAAAAATTGTGAAATTTTTTTTACCCCCACCTCAATACAATCCACCTTTGTCATGACACCAGCTTGGGTTAACCAAAAATTAGTTGATTAGCGAGTAAATTTACTTGGTTAGTATTTGTGTATACTCTAATACTTGAGGTATTGAGTTTTAAATTTAATGTAAAAGTCTTAAAGAAAGCAATAAAGAACAAATTATTTATAGAAGTTCAAACTAAACCATCCTACGTCCTCTCTTCAGACTCGCAGTTTGGAAATTGTTAAACTTAAAATTGCAAAAATGTCGCAAGATCTGTAGCTAGCTTGCGGTATACATCCGTAATGTGTAACTCCAAAGTTATTTTCTTACTTGGAAAGTAAGAAAAATTGATTAGATAGCTCTTGCTAGAAGCACAATGCCTCGTGTCCAAAGATAGCACACAAAAAATGAGCTTATCATGGACAACCTGAAAGCTTTAAGTGTGGAGTATGAATTTCGATAGATTTTTGGTACTTTCGTGATTTGTTTCGTTGGACCGTCACCTTCTCCACTTGAATGCAGCCTCCATTTATAGACGAATATGGAGAGGTTTGAATCTGGAGCCATTGGGAGACAAAAAAAACCCGTCCAACTAGAAGTCTCTCTTTTCCTAAAATGCAGTGTCCTTGCTATCATAGCAGGTGGACTTTGCAGTTTTAGTCAGAATGGCTCCAAGCAAATTTGAGGAATGTCTGCTGGTTGATTCCTAAGACGAACAAGCTTTAAGGGTCACAAACTTTAAGATCTCATTTCTTAAAATCTATATTTGTAAAGAGTTTGATTATCTTGGCTCGTTTATCTCTACTAGCTAGTTCGAGAACCGCCTTTGCTAGTGACTTCTTGCTGGTAGGCTCGTAGCTAGTGGACATTAATTGGTGATGATGTGTCAGCCATATCTACTTTTAAAGGTAAAGCCCTTTGCTAGTGAAGCATTTCAGCCAGCAACCTTCAAATAAGTTTGCGATCAACTTCTTACAATTCGATAAATCCTAATTAATACATGACATTATAAGTTCGAACTAATCCCAACTAGAGACTTACTAAGTGGTGATTTGTTTGATACATCAAAACATCGTAATAAGGAAGAAATTTCTAACAATAATTCATAACAATTTAAATACGATTTTTTTAATGGATCAAATATGGATTGAGTACTAATTATAAATTATATCCTTAATAAATTAACATGATGAGCATCTCATCCACATAAATTATCATTCACAAGACTAGATTCTCATATTTAAAGTTTTAAACATTAATGTTTGTCCTTTTCATCATCCCTCCATCAGATTTAAATCAAATTCTTGTGTGATTACATATTTAAAGAATAATGCATCGCAAAAAGTTAGCAAGTGTTTAAGTTATAACCAATTAATCATGAGTTGAGGTTGCATTGGATATCTCCTTTATATGCCCCAAGTTTCAAAATAATATCAAAGAGTAAAATATATGCATATTTAATATCGAAAGGAAAAACATCTAGACGGCTTTTACATTAACCAAAGAAAAATCTTACAAAATAATCTTGAAATCTAAAATATATAAATAAAATATCGATAAAGACATGGAGCAAATTATGTAAAGACAAACATTTGAAGGCAACAAAACTTAAAAAGACAAAATTTGTTTTTTATTGATTATGGCCCCATTAAAGAATATTCTCACTGCAATAGAAGCATATTATTATTAATTAATATTCAATGGCATATAATTAATTAATAAAAACGAGTGTTAACTGGTGTGATATTAGTTAGGAAGGATTTGATTGGACAAGTATATTCGGTGCTTGTTTATATTATCTTGTTGGTAAGAGAAAAAAGATATTCTGATCCCTTGAGAATCTTTCCTTCCCTAATAAACACCATTTATTAATTACCCGGCTGCTTACTTAGCTCATTGATTTTGCTACATTCAACCGCCCTATTCAGTATTCAACCTTTATATTATATGTATGTATTATGTATAATAAATATAGAGATGATTTTGGTCTATTCAATTATTTGCTATAATCGAGAATGTAGATTATAAATTAGTGTAGCCTTTAGAAATAAAACGAGACAATTATTTTCTTTTATAATTAGTATAATTTTCTTTGTAACTATTTATGGCCATTATTTTTCATATATGTATATGCACATTATAGAGTATACTCACTTTGATGCATTGGGAAGTAACTTATAAACTATTGGTCATGTGATTGCATATTACTCCCTCTGTCCCAAATTAATAGTCTCATTTTGAAATGACACAATAACCAATATTTGCGAGTGAAGTGAAATTAATATTTTATTGGTGAGTGTGAAAAAATTTGCCATTTTAGGAAATGAGACTAATAAATGGGACAAACCAAAAAGGAAAGTGGGACTAATAAATTGGGACGGAGGGAGTACTATTTTTGCATAATTTATCGTGCAGTTAGGACCATAAACGAACTAAATTAAGGAATTGCTTGAATTTCGACTTGATAAAAATTTCTTTATTAGACAAACCTAATTTGAATTTTGTAATATTCGAATCGTGAGCAAATTCGTTAGCTATGACTAGTGTTGAGGTTCGAATTCTCGGAGAAATAGGAGCCCTTGAAACTTTTATTAGATAATGACAGAAAATAACAAAGAACAGGAATCAAACAGCGATGAAACCGTAATCAGATATAAGAATTCACAAGAATACAAATGCGTATGACAAGTCCTATGAAGAAAATTGCAGTGTAACAGCTTAATCTTTACTAGAGAGGATTCGATGTGAAAAATGAGTTCCCCATCACTATTTATAGACGGGATAGAGATGGGGGCACGTAGGCTAACCCTAGACGCCGACGGCTAACGGCTCTCCATGTTTTTCGGAGCGTCCCCGGGCTTCTCGGGGTCGGTTGGGGATGTAACCGTTGTGCGCCGCTAGACTGTTAGGGTTGTCTCCCTTGAAGCGCTTCGACACCGACTCGCTCAATTGTTCGATACCGAAGTGCTGGGCGCCTCGATATAGAACTCCGGACTTGGCATCTTCTGCCCTTCTGTCGTTCTCGCCACTTGGGTAGCTTGAGTGGGCCAATATATCTTACTGGGCTTGGGCTCCGTGGGCCTAGCCCCAACAATAGCCCCTTTTGGTTTCAGGGCCTATCCAGAATAGGTCGTGGAATCAAAATTGCTAGTTAAGATTCGCTACAGAGTGCGGAACTTTAAGGTGTCCAAGAGACTTCCTTCAGGCCCGGGAGGTACTTCCGGAGAGAGTAGCTCCGATAGGGAGTAGTCGGGATACTACTCCCAGTCAGTGCGAAGGTCCCTTGGGAACGCAAACGCATGACCGTGCGGGGAACACCGGGGTGTTGCCTCGCGGGCTAGTGCGTGAGTCCGGGGGTCACGCGTGTCGGGAGCATTCCGGAGAATGTTCTCTTGCATGGGGCGGTGCCCTCATGCGTGCACTCTGTTTGGGCTCCGTGGAGCGCTGGCAGGGTGAGTTATAGCGGATCGTAGGACACCCGGTGAGTTCCCGGGGGGAGGTCTCACATCCCCGTTGATGGTGTCGATCGCTTTATAGTTCTCCCTACTGGGGAATTTGGCTGCTTAGAGCTTCTTCCCTATGGTTCGTATCCGAGTCGTTATACGGGTCGATAGCGTGCCTCGTGAGGCCTCGGCATCGACCCCTGGCCATTGGCGGTTTTTGATTTTGCCGCCTTGCCGATGGCATAATCGTAAATATGTGGAACTTTATGGGCATATTGGAGGAGGTGAACGGTTTTGTTGCATAAATAGGCGAACGGCCTTTCATTTCGTCACTTTCACTTCCGACTTCAAGCTTTTGTTTTCCTTCTGATTATCACAATTCCGGCGACTATGATCGTGACTGCTCTGACGATTAATCCGGCGCTTTGACCGATACTCCGAACGTTGACAAGGTAGTTTTCTTGGCCATTCATGTCTTATTCTTTCGTGTTTTTCTTGCTTTCGATTTGGGGACTTGGGTGTGTTATTCACTGGTCGTGGGGTTCGTTGATCTGTGGGGTTAGCTTAGTTAGGGGAAGTTTTCGACATCACACTTTCTGGTTGCACATTGCCTGCACGTTGCTTTATTCGGCTGGGTTGGTTGATCGCATGTGGTTTGGATTTGATGATGTTCTTGATTGTATCTGTTCTTGAGCCTTAAGAAGTTTCTGATTATCTGCTCACGCATGTCTTCGTTTTGATCGACTGTTTTGACTTTGAGTGATGCCAAGAACTTGAATAGAATAGAATAGTGAATTATTTAGTTGATCATGCCTGCTTTGACCTTGCTTTCGGGGATTAGATCGTATTGTTATCTGTGGATTGGTGCAACATGAAGCGGTTTGTCTGATAGTTTATCATGTTCTTGAGTGAGCGGTCGCGTGCATGGAGTGTTCGGTTTGGACCGCTTGCTTCATTTGGTTTGTGTTGGTTTTTTTTTAATTGATTTGCTTCTTGAGGTCGTCTCCCTTTCGTCTGTTTGTGTGTGTACGTTCCATTTTTTTTTTTTCCTTTTGCTTTGCGGGTTTGAGATTCTTTCCCATTTCCTTGCCTGCGTGTGTTCTTCCGGTATTCTTCATTCGTTTGCGGGGGACCTCTATTTTTGCTGTGTCAAAATTTTTTTTGGTGTCACGATTATTTTAGTTTGATTGTTGAGTGATGGGATCGTCGATTGAAATTTGGGAGGAGCCTTCTTCTTCCTCCGGCTCTACGAAGGCGGAGATCGGGGGGTCGCTTCATGAAGATGAGGCTGACTCCGATGATAACTGTAGAAACAGTAGCAAATAAATTTGTAAAACCCTAAGGT